>CM035417.1:196045584-196585584 GCA_020310875.1 Ceratopteris richardii | reverse complement strand
ACAACATCACGGCTAACCAAAATGCATTTAGTCTATGGATGACATAGAAGAGAGCCTTTACTTTCAGAATTGTACCCAACAAAAATACATTTTACTGCTTTATCATCCAATTTTCTGCGATGTATTTCAGGAACTAATGCATATGCCAAACAACCAAAAACATGCAGATGAGCAACAGATGGCTTGCGATCATGCCAAGCCTCATATGGAGTGATAGACTGCAACGCTTTAGTGGGACACCTGTTAAGTACATATGCTGCACACATGACAGCCTCAAGCCAGAAACTATGTGGTAAAGCCTGACTCTTGACCATACACCTCACCATCTCCATGAGTGACCTGTTCTTTCGTTCAGCAACTCCATTCTGCTGAGGTGTATACAACACTGTACACTGGTGTTTTATCCCACGTTCAGCCAAAAATGCATTAAAATCAAAAGACATATATTCCCCCCCTCGATCAAAACGGAGGTTGCCTATTTTACATGCTCACATATTTTCAGCCAAAAACAAAAACTGTTTAAAGCACATGAACACTTCGGACTTTGCCTTCAATGGATATACCCATGCATGCATGGAAAAATCATCGATGAAAGTCATGAAGTAAAGATAATTTCCAAAAGAAGGTGTCTGCATAGGACCACAGACATTACTATGTACAAGCTGCGATTTCTGAGTAGCCCGAACTGAACCATCTTTTGGAAATGAGGAACGCTGCATTTTGCCCAAAATACATCCTTCACAAACATGCTTTCCCGGTGCCTCAAATTTGGGCAAAGAGGACACCATTTCAAATTTCTGCAGGCGTAGCAAAGTAGCAAAATTCAGATGATCAAAGCATGCATGACAAAGCTTTGCATCTGATATAGCCTGAGAATCATGTATTGCACATGCCAAATCATTTATAGATATTTCATAGTCTATGAGCTTATACAGCCCACGACATAGAATGCCATAAGCAATAATCACGTCGCCATTTGATAGATCATGAAGTGTACATCTGTCATCAACAAATTTCACAACCAAGCCAATCTTGGCTAATGCAAGAACTGATAACAGGTGCTTCTTGATCCCTAGCACAAATAAAGCATCCAACAAAGTGAAATAACTACCATCAACAATAGTCAAAATGATCTTACCAACTCCCATAACAGGATAAGAGGAGTTGTTGGCGCATGTAACAGTATTCCTTGTAGGGGTAGGCTCGAGTGAAGAGAAGAAACTGCATTGCGAGGTAATATCTTTGGTCGCCCCACTGTCAAACTACCAAACATCTGAGTCTACTGCAGACATGGACTACTCATGAGAAGATGGGTCAAAACTGCAGACAGTAGTAAACACCCATTCTTCTTCCTGCACAAGATTAGCAGACTCTATTTTTGGTGTAGAGGCCTCTGCAACAACCATTCTAGCCTCTTTCTTCTTTGCCTCTTTAGCAGCTAGTTTCAGACACTTCTTTATGATATGATCATTCCCCTTAGAGTACTTGCAAAACAATTTCTTCTCATCTTTATCTTCCTTCTTCAAATGTGCAACATTTGTAGATTTTGCTTACTAATTGAAGAGCTCCATTTTCCTTTGCCCTTCTGACTAGCCAAAAAGCTTGATCTGCAACACACATAATGGACTTGTTCTGCCTAGACTGATCTTCTTGCAACAGAACAGAGAATAACTCTTCAAATGACAAGGCATTTGGATTTCCTTTTATCATTAACCGAAGAGTAGAAGCAAAACTCTGATATGAATCAAGAAGACCATGCAGAACGGTATGCACAAGTGAGCTATTTGGTATAACCTCATCAGTAGAAATCAACTATTCCTTCATGTCTTTGATGTTTGTTAGAAAACTGTCCATAGAATCACCTTCATTCATGTGCTGACTCTCCAACTATTTTCGGAGGTAAGCAACACGGGCCTCATTCCTAGCTTGGTACAATGTGGTAAGTGTATCCCAAGCATCCTTAGCTGTTCTGCAAGAGCGAATGTGAGGAATAATGGCACGTCTGATAGACAAAGCTATCAATGCATGTGCTTGGGCATCTCTACCATCCCAACAAATTTTCTCTATAGTAGGTGTAGCAGAAATCGTAGCACGAACATGAATATGTAGAATATCATCATCTTCGACACCTTCTACCTCAGCTTCTATACCTGCAGTTGTAACAGTTGTAGGTGTGATAGGACGTTTTTCAACATCCTACACAATGTTCCACAGTCCTTTTGCAACCAATACATGTTGCATCATATAAGCCCATAATGGGTAGTTGGTACCATCCAACTTATCCTCAACAGCCAACACACGGAATACATCACTTCTTTCAGCCATGGCCGGTGACTAAAATACCTTGATGCAAAAAATTGATTGTATCTCAAAAAGTTGAACAGAACTACCAAGATAAATTCCACTAGACCTGTAGCAGACTTCGAGATGCTTATAATGGTGAATAGAAACTGGTATATAACTTTGGCACAAAAAGATAAAATAGCCTGCACAAGCATTGTGATAGTGCATTTGGAGGCTGAAATGAGCTTAGATTGCGATTTCAGCACCATAGAGCAAAGCAGTTTTGATCTCAAAAACACGCTGAATATGCTCACCAAAATTCGTGCGATTCTGAGACTACAACCGGAGGAGTGTCGACGACACCCTAGATGAAGCGACGACCTACTCTGATACCAATTGTTGGATATAGACGTCTGCTGAAGCATGCAAACAGCACAAGGAAGGAGAAGAAGCTTGGAGCACAACACACAATACTAAATGTATTACTAGAGAATGTACAAAGATAAGTGGCCCATTAGGGCAACAGGCGTATATACAAGCCGGGGGAAAAAACCTCCTAAAGAGAGAAAAAAGTGCCCTGGCGGTCCTAGTGTGTTCACACACATCACTACCTAAATATATCAACAAACTCTTCCCTAAACTCTGATTTATGCATTAGAGGACCACCTTATCCTTCAGAGTAATCTTGCGTTCATTTTTCCACTTGGGAAGGTCTAAGCCTTCTACAAATATCAAGTCTTACAATCTATGCTTGCAGAATTTGTAGTTTGTTTGTACTATCGTAGCAATGTTTATGGATGATACACTTAAAGTAGGTGCTATAATAGAGTTCACATGATTAAAAGGAACATTTGAGACAAATGAAATGGGATTTCTATGACAATGATTTGGGTTGACAACAATTTAAGGGATACCATTCACGAAGATGGGTAGACCATGATGTGTAAAATGATTTTTTTCATCCACCCTCATTGGATAATATGGTCTATTATTCTCATCCACGTAGGGAGTTGATGAAAATCAATCTGCATACTTTAACTCATGAAGGTCTTGGTGATAAAGAGCTCTACCGATAGGTGGTGGATAAGTCCAAAAGGATTCCTTGGACTCCAAAGCAAAGTATACCTCCAGAGAGGTGCTATCATGTATATCTTTACTAAGATCAATGGTCCTTAAAGAAGGTAAAACCTTGGGATCCATTTTCTTGGTCATTTTTTGTAGCTCTATATTTAAAATAGTATTATCTATGAATTTTATCCCTTGTGGAGTGATCTTCTCTG
The DNA here is from genome assembly GCA_020310875.1 of Ceratopteris richardii. NCBI lineage: Eukaryota > Viridiplantae > Streptophyta > Polypodiopsida > Polypodiales > Pteridaceae > Ceratopteris > Ceratopteris richardii. The sequence continues at coordinate 196,582,021 of CM035417.1, read as the reverse complement.
GTTTCCTAGTGACCATGTATTAAGCCCCCATTTCCTTTTCCACTTACTTGATCTTGGACACTTGCCAGAATTTAAGGTTGAACTTAAACGTCGATATTTTTCCATAACGTTTATAAGGGTTTTAGCACTTTCTAGAAATGAAAATTGACTCAAAAATCAGTTCAAACCTATAGATCATCACCCTTAAGATGAGAGCAATCATGGGCGAGAAAAAAATGGATTTCAACAATCGAATTATTTGAAACACTTGGTTGAAGGCTTTTGCAACTCTTTGACTAATAATCAGTTCACTTTGAGATTGGAAAATGACTCAATTCCCTCAAAGGATTGGTCTATCTACAACAATCGTGGATGTGCAAAAAATGGATTTTGTGCAACCTCTTCTATTGAGAGCTATCTTAGCTTGGAAAATATGCTAGATTAATCCAAAAGATTTCTCTTTTACAGATATCGCTCCAGTCTAATGGAAAACCTTTCATGAGAATGAAGAGATGAGCTACATACATAGTGTCGCTTCAGAGGATCCTATCTACATGCGAGAAGACAAAAAATTTGTGGGCATGTAAAGCAGCCACACAAAAATCAAAACATAGGTACAAAGGCAAAGAATGCATACACAAGCCTTTGAATAGAGCATTCACAGGTGTTGCTTACATGCCTAGGGTCTTCAATGAAGAAGCATTCGAACCATTTGATTGGATGCAAATCTTGGCTACACTTGATATGTCACTAAATGACCAACACATGTTTGACAATTTTTTATTTTAATAAAGGAAGTTTGACCTTAGCCTACTCTCTCGGACTTGTATTAATTAAAAGAAAAGTACAAGTGAAGGGGACTAGTGCCCATGGGACCCCCCGAATCCCATAGAGCAGGGGAAGATTTTACAGAGTTTAGATGGCATTACAAAGAAAGTTAATCACCCTCTCATCACCCTCATGCGGGGCCCAAGTGGGTTTAAGCTTTTTGTTGATCAAAAATTGCACTTGATGATGCCTGAAGGGGGGGTGGATTTCTTACAATTAGTGATTCTTTTACCGAGGAGGAATAGCGATTTCTCAATTGACCACTCTTTGGGGAGTCACCAATGTTATAAGCACATCTTTCCCACCAGATCTTCCATATGACCTCTCCTCTGATGGCGTTCTAGAGAGTCGCGGAGCAACCGATCGCTTCTCTCAGCAGAGCTTGTTTCCAACTGATATGTTTCTGAAGTCTCATTTCTTTCCATCAATCTGCTAGAGCATGTTGGAGTTGAGACAGGTAAAGAAGATGTGAGCAATATCTTCAATGGACCAGTAGCAGTGCTTGCACTAGGGAGGCACCCCACAAGTTTTGCTAGCCTTTAGGTTGGTCCAGATTCATCAATGAAGAATTTGGCATAAGAGGACAGACTTTTTGATTTCTATGAGAGGGTGCCAGATAGCCATAAACTTCATATCCCACCGAAGTCGGGACCACGACAGGCACCACTTCTTTTTGAGGTTGACCTGATAATCAATGATTTCTTGGATGTTCAAAATTTTTGTTAGGCAATTACCATTGTGTCATTTAAGACCAAGCAAACACGACAGGTCGTGCCCCATGAGAAGATGAACTTTAGAGTGGTCCCAAGTAAGCCGTCTACTTTGAAAAGTATTCCATTCTTCACAGGTAATGTTGACGCTAGGGTCAATATCCTTGAAGTTGATCCACTGGTTGGTGTCTTGTTTCTAGAGATGTTCCCATTTTTTGAAGCCTTTGTTTCATAGCCTCTTGGTGTTACGAATGCTCCAAGCTTCCACATTTCGGATGCCTTGGATCAGAAACCAGATAGAGTCATTCTGTCTGATACCGGCCACCCACTTCCAATCTTCACTGATTCTTATGATGCTTTTGACTTTATTCCAAATATTCCATAGAGAGCACACAAGATTAGAGGCTTTCAAGAAAATCCGGATCGGAGAAAACAAAAGGGTTAGAGTGTCAAGATTCTTCCAATTCCAAAATCACACTAAAGTCAATGCATTCTTGTTTCTAAAGATCAACCTGGCCCATGAGGCCTCTCCGTTGCACCATGCCTTAATCATCCATTTTTTTGCAAGTTTGTTATCCATGCACCCAATGTCTAGAATGTGGGGCCTCCACTATCCCTTTTGCTAGTACAAATGGACCATTGATTTTAGGCACCCCCTCCTATTGTGGTTGCCCGTCCAAAGGAAGTTTTTGCAAATACTTTCCAATTTAGACAGCTCTTGCTCTTTCGGTCTCCAACAAGAGAGGAAGTAAATGGTCAACGAAATAAGGAACGTATTGATAACCATTGCACGACTAGCGAGATTGAATTTCATACCTCTCCAATAGTTTCACTTGATTTCAAGTCTGGCCAGCACCCAATTCCACTATTGCTCCATGTTGGGAAAGATGGATGGACACTCCAAGAAATGAGTAGGTACTGCCAAATCGTGCTTTGTACCAGCCCCTTCTTGCTTCAGATTTGAGTTGTAGTCCCTCCTAGCTTTCCAATGACACTAAATAAGTGCCTATGTACTTTGGAAATGATGTGAGAAATGATTGAACCAAAACAGACTATTTCCAAGTTGAAGGATTAATGAAAACCTTCTATTTTTGTTCACACACTTGCTACTTGTTATGCTTAGTGCTTCCAATACAATAGGAAGAAGACAAATTCCTTTTAGAGGTATTTTGGGTTACCACACATGCACCCATCGATAAACATAGCATCTCTTTTAGTGAGGGTGTTGCTTAAAAGTTCTTGTTGTAATTCTTTGATTACATCCTTTGGGACCTATTGCATTCTTTTAGGCTATGTTATTTCTTCCCTTGTGCTTTCCTTAGTCTAATTCATGCCCCTATTGGGCTTTGGGCAAAGGATGAACTTATTTATTGCATTATTTGTTGTTTTTATTTCCTTCTTCTTCTTTTTTTGTAGGTTTTCTCTTCCACAAACCACAAGGGCCTAAATGACCCACTAAGCAGTATTAGAAGGCCAGGATGGAAAACATATGCTTTAGGTGCTTGTCTCCTTATCATGAAAAAATAAACTATCCACTTTGTAAGGGGGAAGAAATGAAAGGAGGACTAGGCAATAGTATGGCCCTCACAACGGCAAAAAGTTGTTACAACTTGTGCAAACACTTTTGATGCATGGAAGCTCTAGCTACAAGGATATGGAGATGATGCTTGGAGACATAGAGCAAATTATATTGTGACTCACTTACTCTTGTCACCACAAATTGGATACAAGACTAGGGTGAGAGTCATGATAAATGAATCCACCACTCACAACTGCATAAACTATGCTTTATTCAAGGAATTAAAGATTCCTCAACAAACCTGTGCACATAAATACATTGTATATCTATGAGATATGGATAAGAGGATATGGGAAACTATGGATTACGATTTCAAGGTCTAGATTCAAGGATACATAGATCATGTGGACTTCAAAATTATGAACATGGAAAGGTTAGACATTGTGTTAGGTAGAGAGCGGCTTTGAGGGTTGGAAGCCAAACTTAAATGCAGTTAGGAAAATAACACTCCGGTCTTTATGAAGAATGGAAGTAGATTTTATATTCAAGGAGAGAGAGAGAGAGAGAGAGAGAGAGAGATGTACCCATTGCACCTCACATCTCATCTTCATAATTAGATACTTTGGTTTAGTTTCAGTATGTAGAATAATTTTTTATTCTATAGTTATGATCAAGATCATTGCCAAAAGATCATTGTAATGACTTTTCATTTGATGCATATTTTCGAAAAATATAATGTAAATAAAGACAAGATTTTTAATTTTTGTTTTTACAAGAGTGTGTGGTAAAGTCTTTCAAGGATCTAATGTTCGAATTTGTAAAGATTTTTTTCCACTAACCTTCCCCGAGGGCTACCACAAGAGGAAGGGGACACTAACCATGTCATAGATGTAGTTATTAACACTAATCCTATATAAAAGCCATTTTATAGGCTTAGTACATCTCAACATGAGGAGCTAGAGAAGAAACTTCGGGATTCTTTTGATAAAGGCTTCATTAGACATAGTAACTCACCATGGGTATCACCAATGCTCCTCATTAAGAAGAAAGATTTATGTGTCATATTTGAAGAATTTCTTTAGAAATGCATGGAAGCGTATGTAGATGATTTATGCTCATATTTAGATTAAAAAAACATTATATTCCCACTCTATAGAAGATCTTCAAGAAGTGAAAAACTTATAGGTTTTGCTCAAATCTTGATAAGTGCATTTTCATGATTAAGCAATCCTAGGTCACATAGTGTCCAAGAATGGGATATCTAATGTTAACACCAAAGTGAAAGTGATTTTGGAATTGCCTCATCGTACAACTGCTAAGGAGGTTCAATTTTTCATGGGTTGGTGTGGATATTACATACATTTTATTCACATGTTAGTAGATATTTCTAAACCACCTTATGGATTTCTTTTGCACTTTGAGTGTAATAAAGAATGTGTAGAATCATTCCGAGATCTCAAGAAATGGTTGAGCATAGCTGCCATCTTGGATGCACTAGATTGGATTTGACCATTTCATGTTCATGTGGATGCCTCAATTTATGCTATAGGATACACCCTTGCACAATCTACACTTGGGAGCAACATGGATTTCCCAAGTGCCTATACTAGTAAATAGTTGAATGCAAAAAAAAGGAATTACACTACCACATAATGAGAGGGTTTAGGAATGGTGTATGCAATGAAGAAATTTTGTCATTATCTACTCACCAACAAGTTCAAGTTCTTTGTGGACCACCTAGACTTCCTTTAGATAGTATAAAAGCATTTTACTATGGGATGATTAGTGTGTTGGTTTCTACTACTAATGGAGTTTGAATTTGAGGTAGTAGTGAAAATAAAACACTCAAGTAAGAGCATATCATGTGTCATGCTTGGCCAATGGTGAACCACCTACAAGCATTGTAGATGACTTACATGATGCCTACCTCTTCAACTTGGAAGTAGTTCCCAAGTGGTCTGTTTTGTTTTGGACTCCAAGTTGTCCTCTCCAATCATGAAGTAACAAAGAATCAACAAATCATCTTTATTTTGTCAATCCTAGGAATATCCATAAGACCACAGCCCCTTCAAGATAATAGATTCAAGGAAATAAGAGATTGATGGCTGGATTGCTGAGAGAAATTGAAGATGAAGAGAAAATCATGAATTTACCATAACTAAGGCAAATCTCTATCATTTTCCATGTTCTTTATGTCAAAACCATGCCATTTCATTAGCAGAATACAAATATGAACTCAAAATTGAAAAATATCACCTGTATCACAAAGACGAGACAATCGCGATTCTGTACCAACAGACGATTTTCACAATTTTGGAACTTCCTTCAGTCCTTTCCACTCATTTACAGCAATAGGTCTCTCTCTTCATACAACTTACTCAGTAATACACAAATATGACTCACAAATCTCCATGATTAAGCAAGAGACAAGCTCACACATCAAAGGAATTACACTCAACAGGAGAAAACACGATTTTGCAGAAACTCTTTCTTCTCTATTGATAGCTTGAGCAAATGACTAACCAACCTCTCCAAAATAGAGAAAATTGACTTATATACATTTTCAAGTGTCCCTTTTCACACTTGAAATTAGGTCTTTTTCTCTAATTTTCTAAAGAAATGCTATCTAAGAGTTTCTAAAAATTCTACAAAAATTACAAGAGATCCTCAACCACATAAGGAAGACTCTTCCTTGTTTTTACAATCATTGCATAAATATTTTACAAGTTTTTTGACTTTTTACTAATTTTTTACATCAAAAATGCTCTTCCAAAAATACACCTTCCAACATCCTTCCCCTCCTAAGCCTTTCGGCTCCTGACGAAAGATTTTCTGATCCTCTATGTTGGTCACTTTGCTTCATTTCTTCTTTCTTTGATATACCTGTGACAGTAAATCATGGCTTTTCCTTTCTGTTATATTCAAATTATTGACCATTTCAAATAAAGCTTTCCTCCATTGTACTGCAGCTTCAGGCTTATCTATGACATCCTTCTTCAAGTATTCTGTGTAAGCAGCTTCATAGGCAGTAAGTCTTGCTTTTGTAACAACAGATAAGTTTCCAAAAATTTCTGACTCCCTTTCAAAGAATCCATAATCAAAAGCATCTTCAAATATTTGCAAAAAATGACTGCCCAAAAATATTATTCTACTGTAGTAGGCCATCAAACAAATCCTGTCTGGTGTCTCACTCAAATCAAACAAAAGAGCATATGTTGGCGAATTAAAACCTATGTAGTTCAAAATTCTGACATCTGTATCAGTGTAGGTCTCTATACAGGCTAGAATCAATCTCATTATTCTGACAAGTAATATACAAGCTGGATCATTAACATCTTTATATGTTGTTAAAACTGACTCAGCAGTATTCACCATGTAACTTTTTGTAGGCCAAGTTCCTGCCTTTGGACCTGCTATTTTTGGAAAGTTCAGCCATTTTGCTGGAATCTGTCCTGTTTTTCTCCTTTCCCAAAAAACAGTCCATTCTCTTCTTCTGGCAACTGGACAATAAGCTGGGTTGATCTTTAAATTCAAAGGTGCCTCTTTCCAGATTTTCCTACATTCCTTATTGGCATCCAACCACTTATTTCTCCATTTAGGATTTGCTCTTTCAAATAACTCCTTCGTGACATTAATATCTTCTTCATACTCAAGGTATTTGTTCGGAGATAGCCCTACTCTGGCCAATTGATAATTCTTTATACTCTCCAAAATCATACAGAAAGGTATTCCCAATCCATCTGCAGCCCAATGATGCTGATCTGGATTAATGCCTTTATTTAGAGCAAAGGTAACTATTTGATCTTCATACTCATCATGCATTTTTCTGATAAAATCCATTCTTGACTCTCTATTGGTCAATAATTTCTGTACAAAATCTTCAGAATATTCTTCCTCTGTTTCTTTGGCTGCTGGTTCCTTGTTCTCTTGTTCCTTGTCAAAATCCCCTGTTTCATATTCCCTTTTATCTGTATCTTCTGCCTGTACTTGATCTTGAATTTCTTCTGGAACTTTTGATTTCTCCAACTGTTTCTGTAATTCTTCTATAGTCATCATTGAATTTTTGTTCTGAGCTGCCCATAACTCCTTTTCCTTCCTCCACTCATTTCTTTCTTTCTCCATCTTTGCTTGCCATTCACTTCTTTCCTTCTCTACCTCCATATGTAATTGATGATATCCTCTCATTGATGTGGCAGCATGAGTGTTTGCCTGTTTCTCCATTTCTTTGGCCTCTTTTAATTCTGTTTGAAGTCTTTGAATTTCTTTATGCAGCTCTTCCTTTTCTTCCTCTGTTAATTGAACAGGTTTACCTACACCTTGTAGTTGACCTTCTTCTAACAACACTTTATTAATCTCTTCATGTGCTCTAGTCAGAATTTGATAAGATGTTTGTAAAGTTCTGTATCTTCCTCCTATGGCTTTTAGTTCCATTTCCATTTTGGCATTCTGCTCTGATAACTTTACACTCTTTTCTTCCAAATATTGGATCCTGTTCTGCTTCTGAACCTCAGCTTCTTCCAAAGCAATGATTCTATTGATATATTCTTCATTCCTTTCCTTCATCAACCTTAATTGCTCTGTCATCTGCTCTTTTTCTTTCTTGTGTTCTTTGATAATTAAACTTCCTTTTTCAAATTCTGATTCAGCCACCATTCCTGATATGATCATATTTCTGCTAGATGGTCTGAACTGTTCAATGTTACTCATAATCATTTGACAAGCTGATCTTATATTTTTGGGTATTCTTTCCAACCCTACTTCTATTTCTGTCTGTCTAACTTCAATTTGCTTATCTTCTTTATCCACATCATCTTCTTCTGCTGCTGTTTCTTCTTCTATGTCCTGCATGTCTTGTTCTTCATAACTGTGATCATCGTTCTTTGTATCCTGATTGGTATCATCCTCTTCATAAACTAGTGCTCTGTCATCTGCACTCTTCTGCTCTGAAAAGTCTGAAGCCTTCTTCTTTTCTAATGACTTCTTTTCTTCCAATACTTGTTGCTTCTCTGTAAAGAGCTGGTCTCCCTTAATTAGTATCTCCTTCTCTTGTGTTAGGGTTTCCTGACTTCTGTTTGAGTCCTTTCCAACAAGAGTTTTTTGAACTTTCCTGAGTTGCTCTTCCGGTCCCTGCTTTTCCTGAACTTCAACTGATTCAATTTCTTTTGTACCAGCAACCTGGTCATTACTTTTCTCATTTATGTATTCCTGATCTTGCTCCTCAATGTCCATAACATCTGCTTCCACCTCTTGTTCTTGATCATTCTTAGATGTAAATTCCCCACTGCTTTTTATATCCTGCAGCACATCCTTTATTCTTTGAACAATTCCTTCCTCTATTACTTGTCCCAAAACCTCTTGAGCATTCTTTTCTGGTTCTAACTTCTTGCTTTCCTGTTCTTCGGATGCATCCTTCTGCTGATTATTTGAACTGCCGAATACCTTCTTTGCTAGTTCTTCCAAACTTGCAGTCAACCTTGCATTTAATTGGAATTGTGTCTGTGATGGGTTGGTCCATATTGAATTTTTATCAACACTCATTATTCCAGAGCTATCTTCATCTCTCTTCTGGTTTTCCTCTTCTGTCATTCTTGCCTTTCCTTTTAACAGCCTTCTTTTTTCTTCGGCACTCATCTGTGAAACTATTTCCTCCTGTGTCTGCTTCTCTTGAGATTTCTTACTTGAATCCTCAGGTGTCTTCACTTTTTCCACAGCCGGTACAGCTACATTGGGAGTGTTGGGTATTGACAAGTTTAAACTTTTTAACAGAAAACTCTCAATGTCGCTATCTGAATCAGATGAGAATCGTGAAGATCCTCCCACTTCTTGTTCTGTAGGCTTTGATACTTCCATCACTGAGGTTAGCTTCTGTGTTTCTTTTGTAATTACTTGTTTCATTTCTTTCATCACAGGTTCATCTGCCATTTTTCCTTTCCCTTTCTTGATCATCTTCTTCTTTTGAACAGGTTTCCTTGGCATCTTCTTTTTCACTATCACAGTAGTCCTGGCCTCTGGAGGTCCTTGCAACTCCTTGAAGTATGCCAGCAATTCTACCTCCTTCTTCACAAATATCTCTTCAGTTTCGGCCGCCATCATTTCTTCATGCAATGCTTCATAGTGCTCCACCTCTTCTTGGATCCAATCGGTAGCTTTGCATGAAAAATCTTCCAACATTTTTTGATATTGTGCCTCATATATGGCTCTTTTGCTGTTTCCTTGAGTGAGATAAGTATAAAGCTGTTCTTTACTTGTCTGCGGAGGATGAGGTTCACTGGAGGATTGTACCTTTTTCTGTGCTGCCACCTGTTCCTCTCTTGTTTCTTCTGCCTGTTCTAATTCTACTTTTCTGGGGTCCAACTTTCTTTTCTTTACTGGAATCACTTCCTCAGATATTACTTTTCTCTTCATTCGTGTTCCCCTCATGCGAGTTTGTCCTTCTGATTCTCTTCCAAGTGCTTTTCTTGGGGGACTTTTGATTCCTGACATCAAATTTCTGAAGTACTGTGCTTCAGGAGCTAACTTTAACTGTTCTTCCATTCCTAGAACATGATAAATGATTTTTGTCAAAAACTGGGCTCCATTCATGAATTTCTTCTGCTCCCAGTGTTTTGCTGCTTCCTTCAGCTGCTCATGGATGTATGGTGAGACATCCATCACCCCAAATGGCTTGGTTCTATCTTTGTTATTGAACATTAATAGAGTTACTGACTTATGAGGCATGGTGTACCTTGGTAATTTCGGAAAACAAAAGAACTGCAAGAACATTCTTATAGCATATTCTTCATTTTCTCTTCCCTTGAAGTCAGTGAACTTTACATATCCAGTGTAAGTCTCCTTATTCTTCTTGACAAAGCTTTGGTCCAGTTTAGTGCCCATTGGATAGAACTGTAAGGCGGCTCTGATATGTTCTGCTTTGATAACTATCCCTGCCTCCTGATTGTCCTTATTCTTCACTTTGCATCTGAAGTAGGCATCATTACCTTTTCCCACTTCCTCCAAACTTCCCATCACTTGTGCTACTCTTTCAAAGTCAATGAAGAAAATAGGTTCTTCTAAGAGCTTGTGCAATCCCACAACTTTCCATCTCTTGAGGTTGACAGAAGTTTTCTGAAACTTGTAAAATTCCTGGCACAGCATAGTGTACTTATATCCTCCCACTGCTACTGTGAAGATATGCTGTCCTATTACTCCCAGGATTTCTTTAAGTTCTTTTGCTATTTTTTCAGCTTCTGGGATTTCTTGGTCTTCATCTGATTCTAAGTCCATTTGTTCTTCAGCTGCATCACTATCCAAAAACCAATGTCCTCTGGACAAAGTCACTGAATCAGCTTTGAAGTCATGGATTGTCAACTCCTTTGTATTCACCATCCTGTATTTATATATAACAGAAAAGAAAATACTCCACCCACATGAGTCACAAGATTTCATAAGAAAATACTATATTATTCTGGAGTGTTACTGATATATATAAAAAATAATTAAGACAAATTCCAAGCAATTTTTGCTTTTTTCCAAGAGACTCAATTTTAAGTGAGCAACACAGGTGTAGCAAGACATCTAATGTGCTCTCTCCAATTGTCACTTCCTTGTTCAAAAAACAATTCCTGAATAGAAAGATGATACTAAAAAAGATAATTAATGAAGAAACTTGAAGAAGTAGTGGTAAAAAAATGATCACAAAAAATTAAACAAAAATAAGACAAAACAACTTTTTTCCATAATAAGTTACTCTTTCCCTCCCTATATCTTGCTTTGTGTTTTTTTTTATTTTAGAAAGAAAATCAAGAAAATAAAATATATTTTTCCAGGGTTTTTTTTTTTTTTTTTTTTTTTCTCTGTCTTCTTTCCTTCCCCTCCTAATTTTCCTCTAAGGGGAAAGAAGGAAATATTTTTTTGTCATTTTCAAAATTCCAATAATAGGTCCACTGTGGATTATTCCTCTTCCATTGACCCAATTCTGATTTTTTCACCCAGTAATGTTTTACTCCATTTGTCCTTCTGTTATGGAAATATCCATGCTCTGTGGATGAACATTTTGTGACATTTTTTGGCTTCCATATCCATTTTGTTCTAATTTCCTGTTTTGGTGAGCCATAACTGTGCATGACCTGTTTCCATATTCCTTTTGTTCTGTTTTGTTGATATTGCAACTTTGGCAATAATAGTCTTCTTTGTTTTGTCTCCTCATCCACTTTTACCTCTTCAGTCTTTTGCTGGTCTTGAGTGTATGAAGCTTGATCACTTTGTATTGTCAAAATGTTCCTGTCCTCCATTGAGAAAGTAAATCCTTCGAGATCTGGGTCATGAACATCCATATGAACTACCTGCTCTTCATTACTCAGAAAGAACATTAAAAACTTTTTGTCCTTGATGGTCAAATTAAGCTTCATTTTTCCAAAATTTAAGATGACTTTACCTTGTTTGAGCCATGGTTGCCCTAAAATCAGCTTTTCAGCCATTAAATGGTCTGGCCACTCTTCACAATCTATCTCCATATATTCATTATTAAATTTAACTTTAATAGAAAGTGAAGATATGCTCTGAATTCTTTTCCCTCCCAGGGTTTTGATCAAAATTCTACTTTCAGCTCTCTTAAGATTAAACTTATTGATCAAGGCTGAGCTAATTAGATTCACTTGAGCTCCCGAATCTATCAAAACCCTTATGTTTTCATTCTGATAATTCATCATAATCAAAGGCAAATGTTCTTTTTGCTTTAGAGTGTTTTCACATAAGCACACTTGTTTCAATTTTCTAATTCTCTCTTTGGCTTCTAGTTGAGCCTCCTTTCTAATACTTTCTTCTTCTTTTTTCCTGTTTTGGGCCTTTTGCAATCTTCTCCATTCCTCAGTAGTTAATGGGCACTCATACCTCTTCACTCTACATCCACTTATGAAATTTGGCATGATTTCCCCATCAATATTGGCTAACTGAATAGCTCCACTCTTGCTTATCTGATGTATGATATATGGCCCATGACCTTTTTTCTGAAATTTTTTCTGATGTTCCTTGATTGTGTAAGCTAAGACCAGGTCTCCTTCTTGTAGATCTTTGTCTTTTATGTGAACATCATGATAAGCTTTTTGTCTTTTCTTGTTTGTGTATATACTCATCACTGCTTGGAGTCTCGATGCTCCCAGTTTTTCCAAGTCTATGACTCTCTCAGATAATTCATGTCCTGTCCAATTGTATTGGCTACCCACCTTCAATGTTGGAATAAGAAATTCCATGGGTAAAACCGCATTCTGGCCATACACCAAATTAAATGGTGTAGTTCCTAAAGCCGTTTTGTATGCCACTCTATAAGCCCAAAGAACATGATTCAGTTGATAATCCCAGTCATTTCTGTTTGTGTTGACTAATTTGGTCAATACATTGCAAAGTACTTTATTAGTACTTTCCGCTAACCCATTGGCTTGTGGGTGATATGGGGCTGACTTATTGTGACTAATCATGAAATAATTGGTCATGTTTCCTATGATCTGATTCAAAAAATGAGTCCCCCTATCACTTACCAATTCAATTGGTAGTCCAAATCTAGTGATAATGTTTTCATACAAAAATCTAGCAGTGGTGTGAGCATCATTTCTTCTAGTAGCTTTGGCCTCAGCCCATTTTGTCAAATAATCTGTAGCTACTAGTATGTATTCTGCATGAGATTGTCTGGCTGGAGGATGTATGGGTCCAATAAAGTCCAATCCCCACTTACTAAAAGCTCTGGCTGAAATTAAAGGAATTAATGGCATGTTATCTCTTTTGTTTGGTTGACTTCCCCTTTGACAGACATCACATCTTTTTACATAAGTTCTAGCATCGGGAAATAGGGTTGGCCACCAAAAGCCAGAATATAAGATGAGTTTGGCTGTTCTATCACTTGAGAAATGTCCTCCAGCTACTCCTGAGTGTGCCATTTCCAACATCTCTAAATACCTTTCTTCTGGAACACAAATTCTCAGATATCCATCCATTCCTCTCTTGTATAATTGCTCTCCTATGAGTTGATATTCCTCTGAGATCACTTGTAGATTTCTTGAATCAGCACCAGCTATTACTTGTTTCCCTTTCTCCTTTCTCTTCAACTTCTCAACAATATTTTCACTCCATTCAGGGTTTTTCTGAAACCAATATAGAGTTATTAATTCTGATTTCTGCCATGTTTGACATTTTTGACAGTTCTCAATATATCTTTCCACATCTTGAATCTTATTGGGCCAATGTACTCCCATCCTATTAAGGTTACTTAGAGTGACAATCGTAGAAGCATGAGTACATGGATTCCAGCAATGAGCTTTTCTTACATATTCATGTTGCTCCTCTTCTGGAGTACAATATTCCAGTATACCTGACTGATTGAGGTGATACAAATGTCCAGCTAACAACATGAAATTCCTGCTTTGTAACACCAGATGTGTGTTATTTGCTAATGACCTACAAGGTCCCATGGTTAGCAAGGGAATTAATGACATCGACCATTCAGGAACACTTTCCACCTTGAATAAGTATGTATCTGGCAAATCATCATCTATAGGTGAACTAGGTTCTTTTGACTGGATTCTTGATAAATGATCTGCTCTCAAGTGTGTTTTTCCTTGTCTAACCACCACCTCAAACTCAAATTCCATTAGTAAAAGAAACCATCTTACTATTCTTCCTGTATGACATGGTTTATTTACTAAATAGAGTAGAGCTTGGTGATCCACAAAGAATTTAAACTTGTTGGCCAATAGATAATGTCTGTATTTTTTGACAGCAAAAATCATTCCCAACCCTTCTCTCTCAGTAGTTGTGTAATTTTTTTCCGCAATGTTTAATTGTCTACTTGCATATGCTACTGGGAAATCTAATTTGCTTCCTTCTATAGGTTGTGCTAACACACATCCTAGAGCATAATTTGAAGCATTTTATCCCACTGAGGTGTTTTTAAAATTGGTGCTGTCACCAAACAAGTTTTTAATGTTTCAAATGCTTGGTCACATTCTTCAGTCCACTCAAACTTTGTGATGAGGGCATACAAGGGCTTGGCTATATCAGCAAATTTGTATACAAATTTTCTGTAGTACCCACAATGTCCCATAAAAGTTTGGAGTTCCTTCACATTTGTAGGTCTAGGAAGCTCTATTATGGCTTTTATTTTCTTCTCATCAGTAGAAATTCCATTTTTTGACACTATGTGACCCAACATTCTTCCTTGTCTGACATAGAATACACACTTTTCTGGGTTTAAGCATACTCTATATGTCCTGCACTTCCTGAATATTCTTTCCAAATCTTGTAAATGATCTTGTCTTTTTAAAGAAAAAGTGCATAAATCATCTACATAGATTTCCATCACATTTCTCAGGAATTCTTTGAAAATATGACACATCAACCTTTGAAAAGTTGCTGGGGCATTGGTCAATCCAAAGGGCATAACCCTAAAAGCATAAACCCCCCATTCTGTAGAAAAGGCAGTCTTATGTTGGTCCTCTAAAGCTATAGGTACTTGATTGTATCCTGAGAAGCCATCTAGAAAACTATAGACTTCCTTTCCTGCAACTCTCTCAAGAAGATGATCTGTTATTGGCAGTGGATAACTATCCCTTATAGTTGCTGCATTTACTTTCTTCAGGTTAATGCATACCCTAAGTTTCCCGTTCTTTTTTGGCACCACAACTATAGGTGATATCCATTCAGTGTACTCTATTTCATAAATGAAATTAGCAGCCAACAACTTGTCAATTTCTTCCTTTATTTTGGCAGAGTATTTGTCATTAAATGTATAATGTCTCTGTTTGCTTGGTTTTGCATCAGGTGTCATAGGAATCTTATGCTCACAAATTTTTGGATCAATTCCTTTCAAATCTTTATAACTGTAAGCAAATACATCCCTATAGTTCTTTGCTAGGTTCCTTAATGCTTCTTCTTCTTGTGATGTCATGTCATCAACTATTACTATTTGTCTCTCTTCTCCTTCTTCCTGTGTAATTACAATTTTCTTTGTTTGTTCTTCATTATCATATGCGTCAATTCCTTTCAAATCTTTATAACTGTAAGCAAATACATCCCTATAGTTCTTTGCTAGGTTCCTTAATGCTTCTTCTTCTTGTGATGTCATGTCATCAGCTATTACTATTTGTCTCTCTTCTCCTTCTTCCTGTGTAATTACAATTTTCTTTGTTTGTTCTTCATTATCATATGCTTCCCCTTTCTTCTTTTCTCTTTTTGGTTTCATTTTCAGAAGTAGTCTGTCTTCTACTTCATAAGTTTTAAAGTTTGCTGGTACATCAAAGTATTGATCTCTGTTTATCTCTTTCTCTTTCTTTTCTTTTTCCTGGTCTCTTTCTATTTCTTTGTGTTTATGTTCCTTGTATTTGCCTGAGATTTTGTCTTTGATTGCATCCTCAGCTTTTACTGTTTCCAAATATTGTGATTTTCCTTCTGTTAATATCATTTCTTGATTTTGATCCTCTTTTCTTTTTGATACTCCTATCATGTGTATGCCAATGTGGAAGATGTCAAATCCTTCCTCATTTTGGAATTCCACTCCCACATATTCCTCACTGGCCAAATCCATGGTAGCTAAGATTTGATTCCATCCATAAGGCTCAAACTCTTCATCTTTGAATTGTTGAGGCACATAATTTTCATCTTGTATTTCTCTTTCTTCCACACAATCTTCTCTTCTTAACTTCCTTTTCCTATTTGTGATATTTCTTAATATGTTACACTTCCAAACTGCTGATTCACCCTCTTCCTGTTCCTCCCTCTCTGATTCTTCACTTTCTTGTTGATTTTGATGTATTTTATACCATTCTCTAGGAGATATGTCACAATAGTGGCCATTTCTTAAGTTTACTCTTGTTATTCTCCCCTGGTTCTGAAGATATAAACAATCATTACCCCAATCCACCTATAACATGTTATCTTTGGTCCTCCTTTGAATTGAGGTTTTTGATTGGACATGTAGTTGTTGGTAATGTACATGAATGTTGCTGTGTCCATTTCAATTTTTCCATTTCCTAGATCTAGGGCTTTAAGCTCAGGTTCCCTTATTTCATAATCTTCCCATTCTTCCTGATGTCCCTCACTCCATTGATACTCTTCCTTATAAGGTGATCTGAATCTTGAATTTCCTTCGTCAATGGGTGTATATTTGACTGGTACCACATTGGTTGGAATGGGAGGTTGTTGTCCCAATACTGGTCTTGGTTGCTCAGTATAACCTGATTCCCTCTGAGCCATATAGTCTCTTTCCTTGACAGGTTGTTTGTTATAGAAGCAATCCTCCCTGGTATGGTTTGTCCATTTTCTCTCTAGTGTACAATACTTGAGTGTCTTCCTATCTTGTAAGTGTTGTGGTTTCTGATAAGGGCATTGTTGTGCCAGATGATTTTCTCCACAAATATAACATTTCTTGTTTGTGTTTATCCTAGAGTTTATCAGATTAGTTTTAGTGCTTACCTCTAGGGCTTTAGCAATAGCCTGAGCCAACTCTTCTGCTGGAGGAATTTTGTCTTCATAAGATCTGGGTTGATCAAATGCTAACAAATCTTGACCTCTGTTGTCCTCCAAATCTATTGTTTCCTTAACACAGGCTGCTAAATCAGGACATCTCCTATAGTACACTAGGGTCCTTAATTGGGCACTTCTCAATCCCTCAATGAATAAGGATACTTGTTTTGCCATGGAAGGTACTTCTTCTCTTGGGCATCTATCAATGTACTGCTTAAACCTTCTGGCTGCTTCTCTAATATTTTCCTCCTTTTGTTGTTTGAAGCTGTGTATCAATGTGGCTGTACTATGTTTGATTCCAGTCTTAGAGAATTCACCAATGAAAGCTTCTAAGAAAGATTCAATGTCTAGGTACATTTCTTTTCTCAAAGGAATGAACCATGATAAAGGCCCTGTTAGGGTTAGACCAAATGCCTCAAATTGTACCTTGTAATCTTCTACTTCCTCTGCTCTAATTAGTTGTCTAAATTCTGCTGCATGAGCATGAGGATCTGAATACCCTTCATATTGGTTCTTCATGCATTTGGCTACTTGGTATGGTCTAAGCATCCTACCCTGAGGTTGCCAATGAGGTCTTCTTCTGAGTGGGAAGTCATTGTTTCCTTCTGGTTCTCTGTCAAAGGGATTTGGTGAAGCATGTGTCCTTCTCCCATGATGTTGCTCATTATTAGTGTAGTTTTCATTTGGTTTAGGTATATCTGGTTGTCCCATGTTATGTTCCCAAGGTCCTTTGTCAGCACATTGCCCTAGATCATTTGAATTTTCTGGATCTTGAGAGAAGATGTATACACATCCTTGCCTGTCTTCATATCTTCCATCTTTGAATTGGGCTACTGGAGTTATATTCAGGGGAACTTCTAAATTTCTCAGTCTAATGAGGAATTTATGCATTCCATCCTGGTATACATAGGTTCCAAACCTATTTGTATACATGTATTTAAGGATGTTTCTAAAATCCCCAATTTCTATTGACTCATTTGTTTCATTTAGGTTTTCCATGTTATTTTCTTGGCCTAAACTTCTTTCTGATCTTTTATTACTTCCTGGCTCTTTTTCCTTCCTTGTTAGGTCTTGTTTAGGAATTGAATTTATTTTATTTCCAGACCTTAGTATCATTCAACTATTCTTGACAAATTTCTAATACTCAACAGAGTGTTTGTCACAGTTTCCTAACCAATATATTGGTTTTCCACAATTTTTTGTCCAAAATTGTGTGTGTTTTAATTTTCTTCCTATGTTTTGTGCTTTTCACAACTTCTTAATGAATTTAGGGTTTTTTTTCACGATTTTCTACTGCCAGTAGTGTTTTTTCACAAATTCTAGATGAAAATCGTGTTTTTCACGATTTTATCATGCAATTAGACTTTTTCACGATTTTCTACTTACTTGTGAGTTTTTCACGATTTTCTGTTGAAAATCGTGTTTTTCACGATTTTCTATCTACTTATGAGTTTCTCACAATTTTCTGTTGAAAATCGTGTTTTTCACGATTTTGTGTTAAAATCGTGTTTTTCACGATTTTCTGTTGAAAATCGTGTTTTTCACGATTTTGTGTGAAAATCGTGTTTTTCACGATTTTCTGTTGAAAATCGTGTCTTTCACGATTTTGTGTGAAAATCTTGTTTTTCACGATTTTCTGTTAAAAATCGTGTTTTTCACGATTTTGTGTTGAAAATCGTGTTTTTCACGATTTTGTGTCAAAAATCGTGTTTTTTGCGATTTTGTGTCAAAATCGTGTTTTTTGCGATTTTGTGTCAAAATCGTGTTTTTTGCGATTTTGTGTCAAAATCGTGTTTTTTTTGCGATTTTGTGTCAAAATCGTGTTTTTTGCGATTTTGTGTCAAAATCGTGTTTTTTGCGATTTTGTGTCAAAATCGTGTTTTTTGCGATTTTGTGTCCAAATCGTGTTTTTTGCGATTTTGTGTCCAAATCGTGTTTTTTGCGATTTTGTGTCAAAATCGTGTTTTTTGCGATTTTGTGTCAAAATCGTGTTTTTTGCGATTTTGTGTCAAAATCGTGTTTTTTGCGATTTTGTGTCCAAATCGTGTTTTTTGCGATTTTGTGTCAAAATCGTGTTTTTTGCGATTTTGTTCACAAAATCGTGTTTTCCACGATTTTGTTCCCAGACAATCGTGATTGCTCACAGATTGTAAAAAACACGATTTTCTTATGAAAATCGCGTTCTGGGAATCGCGATGTTGATGGCACTTTTCACAGAATCGCGATTTTGTCCAAAATTTGGCAGATTTTCAACTTATTGCCTTTTTCAATATTTTTTCACCTATAGAATCGCCTTATCAAAATTTTAACATGCAATGAAGAAATTTCTTGAAAAACTTTTTTTCTTACTGAAAACCAATCAAAAAACAGGAAATCACGATTTCGTGATTTTACTTTTTTCCTACTTTTTTGTGTTATTTTATCACTTTAATGCAAAAAATATGTACTCAAAATACTGCTAGACTTTTTACCTTGCTTGCCAAGTTGAAAATATCTCCAAAACTTGCTTGTAGCAGAAAATCGCGATTTTGTTCGACTCTGCACACTCTCTCTCTCCCTCACTCTCACTCAAATGAATTTTTCTTTGAATTTCAGGTTTTTATAGTGTTCAGAAAATCGCGATTTTGTGTGATTTCTACTTTTCCTCTCTCTTTCACTTGTTCAACTTCACTTACTCAATCTTAATGACTCCCTCTACACTTTCTTATGTCAAGTACCCAAATTTACCACATATTCCAAAAAACTTTCTTTACAGAAAATCGCGATTTTGTGTAGAGAATCGTGTTTTTTCTGTAGATCTTTTCTTGTGCAAATTTTGAGTATTCTATGTCCTTGCCTTCTCTCAATATCCTTCACAACTTCAATACATGAGTCACCTGAAAAGTTATTTCAAAACAACACTTTTTACAGAAAATCGCGATTCTGTTCAGAGAATCGTGTTTTCTAATTTTCTGGGTTTTTTTTTTATAATTTTTTTATTTTTTAAGCTTTCTTTCTCTTTGTTTTGCTTCAATTCCTTCTTTTCTTTGTAATTAACTCTGCTCCTGAATTTTTTCACTAAAATCACAATCTTCCTCAGAGAATCGCGACTTTGTGCAGAAAATCGTGTTTTTCTCTATTTTTGATTTTATGCCACTTTGAGTAGTTTTTTCTTCTTGATTACCTTCAATACCCTTCAACAACTTCAATTCAACTTTCACTTAAAATGTTATTTCAAAATCAATCACTTTTCTCAGAAAGTCGCGATTCTGTGCAGAGAATCGTGTTTTTCAATTTTCTGGTTTTTTGATCATTTTTTGCTTTCTTTTCCAGTTTTTCACAATCACTCCTAACCACAACACCTCACTTCAACTTCTTATCAAGAAAGGAAATTTGTTTGATTGTTTTTGATGAGTTTTGTGAATTTGTTTGGTATTTTTGCCCTAAAAATAAAGGTGAACACTTTACTTAGGGTTTCTGGTTTTGGAAATCAACTGATCCTATGGTTCTTGATTGGTTATGAGTTTCTATGTCCTTAGCTATCACTAAAGTACCAAAGAAAGGTTCTCCAATGAAAAAGTGTTATGAAAGGCAATCAAATTTTGTAAAGATAAACTCAATCATATGATTTTTTTTCAAAATGCAGCACAACTCAAGACTTAATGCTCAGACTTGGTCAACAACTGAATCCCTCATTCTTACATCTAGCTACTTTAACTGTCCTTTCCTTAATATCACCATGTTATCTTCCCAAGATCACCCATGGTGTCTAGTACTTGGGCAAAAAGAAATCTAGAAATGCAAGAATAGATTCAAGTTACCTCCATCTTCAGCTTCTTGGCTCAAATCCTCCACACACCTGCACTTTTACTTCACCAAAATGATGAGCAACTATCAATTTACAAATATTTCAGCACTTCCACTTCTACAAGACATCCATTGCTTTCTTCTTCCCTAAAGACAAACAATGATATCTACCTATTCATGTGCACTTTTCCTAATTGATGAGCTTTACCTTGTTCACCATCATCAACTGAAGATCCAGCAAAGGTCCAACTTCAAAGAAGTTCTTGGAATGTTCCCCGGCAACGGCGCCAAAAAATGTTTTGTTTTGGACTCCAAGTTGTCCTCTCCAATCATGAAGTAACAAAGAATCAACAAATCATCTTTATTTTGTCAATCCTAGGAATATCCATAAGACCACAGCCCCTTCAAGATAATAGATTCAAGGAAATAAGAGATTGATGGCTGGATTGCTGAGAGAAATTGAAGATGAAGAGAAAATCATGAATTTACCATAACTAAGGCAAATCTCCATCATTTTCCATGTTCTTTATGTCAAAACCATGCCATTTCATTAGCAGAATACAAATATGAACTCAAAATTGAAAAATATCACCTGTATCACAAAGACGAGACAATCGCGATTCTGTACCAACAGACGATTTTCACAATTTTGGAACTTCCTTCAGTCCTTTCCACTCATTTACAGCAATAGGTCTCTCTCTTCATACAACTTACTCAGTAATACACAAATATGACTCACAAATCTCCATGATTAAGCAAGAGACAAGCTCACACATCAAAGGAATTACACTCAACAGGAGAAAACACGATTTTGCAGAAACTCTTTCTTCTCTATTGATAGCTTGAGCAAATGACTAACCAACCTCTCCAAAATAGAGAAAATTGACTTATATACATTTTCAAGTGTCCCTTTTCACACTTGAAATTAGGTCTTTTTCTCTAATTTTCTAAAGAAATGCTATCTAAGAGTTTCTAAAAATTCTACAAAAATTACAGGAGATCCTCAACCACATAAGGAAGACTCTTCCTTGTTTTTACAATCATTGCATAAATATCTTACAAGTTTTTTGACTTTTTACTAATTTTTTACATCAAAAATGCTCTTCCAAAAATACACCTTCCAACATGGTCAAAAAAGATACTTCCATTACTCATTTATGACCCTCATCATTAGATGAATGATACATCAACCAAGTCACTACATGAGAAATTAATATTTCACATCATTGCAGGAAGCTTGAACAATATAGACAGTGAGGATTTCCTATCATGTTCATTAGGTAGAAAGCCAAACCTTGTAAAAAAAGCTCATAGAAGTTTTCTAGGTCATCATAACTTGTAGATAAAAACATTAAAAAACCTTAAATGAGAAGAGATTTACTAGACTAACATGAAAAAAAAATTCATGATCATATCAAAGACCATGCACCTTGTAAACGGTTTCAACTTGTAGATTATGCCACCTTGTATCATTGCACCTAATTGGAGTGAGCAGATTGTTACATCATTGGAAGTATCCTAAAGAAGTTAACTTTCTAGAAAGAAAGCACTTGAGAAAGAATTCCAAGGCTACAAAATCATTTGAAGGAAACTATAAAAAAGAGAAGAAATGCATTTTTTTTATGATTATAATTCACGAACCAAAGCACATATACATATTGGATGTTGTATACAGGAGAGCAGTTATAGAATATTTTGATCCTACTAGGACAAGATTATGGTGGTCAACACTACACATGGATGCAGAGGAGTACGTTAAATAGTGTAGGGTATTTCATGAAACAAAATACCCTTTTAGAAAGGATTTCATGCTTTTGAGACCCATAATAGGAAGGTGAGATTTTCTCAAATGGGGCATTGAATTCATAGGATTGGTTAGCCCACCAACTGATGGTTGTCACATAGAATCCACAATAGTAGCCACAAAATACTTGAACAAATGGGGAGAAGAAAAAGTTACTCAATGAGACAATGCTCATTCCACAACCAAGCTCTTGTTCAAAAACATCTTCACAAGATTTGGTCTACCTATAGAGATTGTTAGTGACCAAGGTACTCACTTCCTAAATGACATGATCAAATCATTTCTAAATGTATTTGTTGTATAATTACATGGGTCCAAGGGGTAGAACCCTTGGGTCTCTAGGTGTGAAACCCTTGGAATTTATGGTTTATTTACCTCTTTTAGATGGGTCTTGAACCTTAGGGCTAGTTCTCTAAGGTTGAGTAACTTAGGCTTGATTGGAAGCTTCTCCTAGCCACATGATTTGTACATGAGATCTTGGAGAGCCTTCTTTTAGAAGCCATGTGATTTCATGCAATATTCTAAGCTTGGAAACCATGTGACAACCTTAGGGACCCATGTGATGGAAGGTACACATGTCACCTTGCGAGGGACTTACCCCCTTGGACTTGGAGTCATATATTGGAGGGGTTGGTTGGGTGGAAAATGCATCTCTCTTCCTAGAGTGGTCTAGCTAGTTAGTCTTAGTAGATTAGTTATATAATTGTGGAGGCTATGGAGCCCTCACACAACAGTGGTATTAAAGCCTCTAGTTTATGTCTCCTTTCATCGTGAGGAGTTCTTGTGATTTTTCCTAATCACTTCTTAAATAAAAAAATCAAATCATTGCAAAATGTATTTGTTGTACAATTACATGGGCCTAAGGGGTAGAACCCATGGGTCTCTAGGTATAACACTGTTGACAGTATACGGGAAGAAGCAAGTACGGACACACATGCAGATCTAGCACTAAGGCAACCCTTCATTTTTTTCAAAACCCTTACATCATTTTAAAGTGATTCTCATCACTAAAAACCCCTGTAAATACCATTTTCACCTTTTTGTAGCTCCATTTTGTACAAGCCGAGGAGTCCTCGAGCTTGAGGAGCCTTAGAAGTAGTTGCCTGCCAATTTTCATATTTTTTAGATCTCGTTTGAGCCCTCAAATAAACCCTGGAACCTAATTTTTAACTAGGCCGGACACTAGGT
Organism: Ceratopteris richardii; assembly: GCA_020310875.1. Classification (NCBI taxonomy): domain Eukaryota; kingdom Viridiplantae; phylum Streptophyta; class Polypodiopsida; order Polypodiales; family Pteridaceae; genus Ceratopteris; species Ceratopteris richardii. The sequence continues at coordinate 196,558,719 of CM035417.1, read as the reverse complement.
CTGGACAGGGCCAAAGCTAGGCAAAAACTATAAATAGAGCTAGAGAGCTCATTTTTGGGGGAGCTTCTTGTAGTTTTGAGCTTGTATGAGCACTTTGTTGCAATAGAAGTGATTCCATTGTCTTACTCTCTTTGTTCTTGCCGTGTGTGCGCGTGTGTGTGTATGTGTGTGCATGTTAGTGTGCTTCTCACTCACACATTTGTGCCTTCACTTGCTCGAGGTCTTCATACCATCCTCATGTCTTCCCGGATTGACATTAAAGGAGGTGCTACTCATCACTGAGCTACACCAAATTTTGGCGCCGTTGCCGGGGATTCGAGCTTTGAGGACGAGCGTGTGATGGTAAGACGTAGAGAGGACGCGTTGGAATGGTAAGTAGTTGGTAAATTTCTGATTTTTCTCCATCTCCATCTCCATCTTCACCTCCTTCTCCATCTCCACCTCCACCTCCTTCTCCACTACATATTCCCTCTTCCTTGTCATTCCCCTCATTTGTTGTGTGCGAGTTTGAGAGAGAGCGAGTGTGTGTGCTTGTTTTTGTGTATTTTTTGCATGTTCTTGCAGGTACCAGCTCCATCACCATCTCCAGCAAGCTCAGCAGGTACAAAATCCTTCTGCACAGGCCCCGAGGCATTGAGCTCGAGCTATCGCGACACTTCGCAAACTTCGACTAATCGCGTTTCTGAGTGCACCACGACACTGCGCAGGCTGAGAGCTCCTAGGATCACTAGACAGAACTGAAAAATTCACCATATCCCGAGCTATCGCGACACCTAGAGGTATCGCGACACTCATGACCTATCGTGACACCTCACGAGCTATCGTGACACTTGGGAGTATCGCGACACCTCACGAGCTATCGCGACACCTCACGACCTATCGCGACACCTCACGACCTATCGCGACACTTGGGAGTATCGCGACACCTCACGAGCTATCGCGACACTTGGGATTATCGCGACACTTCACTAGCTATCGCGACACCTCTCGACCTATCGCGACACTTGGGAGTATCGCGACACCTCTCGACCTATCGCGACACTTGGGAGTATCGCGACACCTCACGAGCTATCGCGACACCTCACAACCTATCGCGACACTTGGGAGCTATCGCGACACTTCGACCCGACCTATCGCGATACATGGGCTTAACGCGGGAAAATTTAGAGTAATTTAATTGACTGAATTAAGGTATCTTTGGGCTTAATCTTGGACACATTGGGAGGATATAAGAGCCTTAGGAGTGGGCAAAAGACCTAGAAACCAGGGAGGAATTTCCTGAACCCTGAGAGCCTGTTTGGACCCCTAAGTGCCTGAATGGTCATAACTTCACCATACGAACTCCGATTGATGAGATTTTGGTCTCGTTGGAAAGCTTGTTGAAAATCCTACGTGGGCCTTGACTGGTTTTTTTGTAGAATCATACGTGGAGTTTTAGAACATGTATTTTCAAGTTGGCCTTTAGGTGAGACTAGGCGGTCCTAAGATTGAGGGGGTACAGTGAGTTACTCCAGGGGGGACTGAAAATATTGATGTATGTCTTTCAATTACTTGTGGTAATAGAGCTATACTGACTGGTGAGCTTTTGCAGGAACATTGTGTGCACTCAAGGCAATCCAAAGCAAGCTAGCAAGGGTGAGTACCAAGCTTGGGAGAAGGCTTCCTGGGCTTGTGTAGCAGTCTGGTCAACCAGCTAATTGAGGTTGGAAGATCTCTCAACCCTCCTTTGTCAATTCCTAGCCTAGGCTAAGTACGACTTAGGTGTGGTAATTAATTAGGGCAACGTTAGGCACGAATCAAGTCCAAGAGAATTAATCAACCAAGTGCAAGAATCAAGTAGGTCTTAAGGGCGAAAACCCTAAGGGACAAAAGGTAAACTGGAGTCGATCACTTATCAAGTGCGAAATTCACTTAAGTACTCCTGACGACGCGATTTCAGACAAGATCATAAACATAATATTCAACTCAAAAGAACAAAGTGATTGGTGCAAATTAACCTGCAACGAGAGTGTGCTTGGGTCCAAGGGGGTAGACAAATCAGGCATATGAACCTTAGATCAGGCAGACACTTAGGCCGAGACAGACAAAGCCTCAGATCTTCTGAAGCTAGTGTCAATCATACTGCTAGGTCTTGGGCCCAGCAGTTGAGTGATTACCCATACACTCCCAGATCAGAAACAAGTGATTCTGAGATGTCCTATAACATGGAGAGACCAGTAGGTAGTTCAGGGTTGGCTTATCTAGAAAAGCCAGAAGGACCATACAAGACTCAACTGGAATACATTAGGACTAATCGTCTAGGTGCTCGCATCTATGAAGATGGCCTGAGAAGATTGGTGGTCCAGATTAAGAACCCCGATCAACCCCATGGATTAGACCACCCGGTAGTCAAGTTTGAGAATGGAGCATACCTAGATAAAGAGGGGACTATATATGTAGTCACCACTCTTCCTGATAGAACTGATGAGTTTGGAAATGTGATTGCTGAGACCAACATGGGTGATATAGAGCAAGGGAACTTAGAGAAAGAGCCAAGAACCCCCCGTGGTAAATCTGTCTTGACCAGAATCATGACTCCAGAGTGGATTCCACAGGATAATAAAAGCATAGATCTGCTTTTAAACCGAGAAACCGATGAGGCTTTTTGGAGATATAAATCTGCTCAACCTCAGGAAGTGAGTGCCCTCACAATCTATGAGTTTAAAGACCCTGATAGCCCAGGCCAAGTAACCTACCTAGACAATGCATCAGAGAGAATCTTCATGGTCACTGAGCATAGCAGACATGCCTACACATGGAAGGGTGAATTTGTTTTTCCCCAACCAAGGTCTAATGTGTCCTTTGGTCACCAAGGAGCTGGGACCTCCCAAGCTCATGGAGCTCAAAGAGATAGAAGTAGAGACAAACCGGAGGTAAGTTTTGCCAACTCCCTGGGAAGAGAAAGAACAGGAACGGAAAGGAATAGAGTGGAACCTGAGAAACATAGAACCCCATGGAATCAAAGGAATGATGACGATTTCCCTTTGCCAAGACCGAGAGAACACACTAGGACCCTGCGACCAACTCAACTGGTGAAGTCCATGAAGAATTACTTCGATGGCACTGGAGACCCTTATGACCATGTGGCAGAGTTTAGGCAAGTCTTGAAAGCTGAACAGGTAGAGGACCTATTCACACAATATAATGCTTTTGGTCTAACCCTTAGGAACACTGCCCTCACGTGGTTTCAACCATTGAATGAGAGGCATTTCAGAAACATAGACCAGCTCCTAGAGGCGTTTATCATTGAGTTTTCTAAGAGTGGAATCACGCACAACACTTCCTCACTAATTCATAGCTTCAAACAAACACCGCAAGAGACGATCAGAATAGCTGGAAGAAGATTTAGGCAATACCTGGAGAGATGCCCAATGCCGGAGTTACCCACACCAGCCAAACAAGTGGCCTTGTTCTTAGATGGATTGTTGAGCACCAAGCTCAGGTCATATGTGTATCTGAAGGACCCCAGAACGATAGAAGAGTGTGTGCGCATGTGCATAGACATTGAGGACAATCTAGGTGAGGAATTAGAACTATCAAAAATCTATAAGGATTCGGATAGCTCTAGTAGCCTCACATCTGTTCAATCCACATCCATTGAGGAACTTGCAGAGAAGGTAGCTCAAAAACTAGGTGTCTCTAGCAAACAAATTCCGAGATTTGCCCCAGTTAAGCGGTGTTACACTTGTGGAGGTGACCATATGGCAAATGTATGCCCCATTATGGCGCAACCCCAGGTGAATCCTAGTAGCCAGTACTGCACCATAGAGCGAAGGTACACCAACCACACTGCACAGGACTGCCCATATAACAAACAAACTGTCAGGCAAAACTACCCTCAGCCATATCCACAACAAGGTAGATACGAGAATCAGTACCCACCACAACAATACAACCGACCCCAACAAACTTATCAGCCACCTTATCAAGGGCAGCAGAGACCTCAACCAGTCCTAGTACAGCAACCCCCTGCTCCAACCAATGTGATCCCAGTTAAATATGCATCTGCTGAAGAAATTCCGAACAGAGCCATAGTTCCAGTCACCCCATTGCTATCAGACAGTGATCCAAGTGACCATAGTTTTGACTCCACACATATTGATAGCCCACAGGCTTACTACATGCAGTCACCCGAGCATAATGAGTCATACTATTATGAGGACCCAAGTGAAAATAGTGGGGAGCCTGAGTATGCCAATGTCATGTACACAAACCCCAACTCTAGACCTCAACCTAGGTAGGTACGACCCCCATTTCCTAGAGGACCATGCTTCAGATGTCAGGGAGATCACCTTATACGTGATTGTCCACTGCCTGCCCCTACACAACCTCAACCACTAACAATTCAGGGTTTCTGCCAAGACTGCGGGAAAGAGCATCTCCTACGAGATTGCCCAAAGAACCCTAATCACATGCCTAAAATCACTCCTATCAATGTTGTTGGGTTAGTTGTAGACCCCACAGGGAGTGTCACTTCCACTGCACCTGTGCAAGTGATCACAAGAGCCCAAGCACTACAACAAAACCAAGGTGTTGGTCAGGAAAAGAGCCCTGAGGTGAGTGAAACAGAGAGCATAACCAAAAAGAGGACTAGAGCCTGGAAGGATAGTCGTGAAAGAATGAAAAGGCAATGGGCAAAAAAGATGAGCGAACTTGAAGAAAGCTTGAGAGAAACCAAAGCAAAGATAAGTGAACTCGCATCTCAAAACCACTCTCACACCACCCCTCCACCACCTCTCCCTTTACCCGCCAATCCACCTTCTTCCATTCCCCAACCTTTCAATACACCACCCTTAACCCACTCACCACCCAGAGTAGGATCCGTCCTAGCCGATCCCACTCCCGAGGACCTAAACATGATGCTTAGAGCATATCAGGCCAGAATCCAAGAAGGGCCAAACGTAACTGATCATGAAAAGTGTTACCCTAGAGCAGAACTAGAGCTAGAACGAACCAAAATTTGTGCTAAGATGGTGGAATTGGCTCAGACTATGTTTGAAGCCAGTCGCCTCTTTAACATCTCTAGTTCAGCTAAGACGCAGTTACACTTTGATGGACTACTAGAACGAATAGAGAGGCTAATTGCACAATCAGAAAAGGAACCCGCCTCTCAAAATAAGGGCAAGGCAAGTGAGAACGTGAGCCTACCTCCCCAGAAAGCCTACGTGCCTAACTCTACGGAGCTAGACACATCATCTTCTATGAATCGGTTCACACCAGAATTCCTACGAGAGATTCAAGAAGACAAATGGGCTAAAGAAAGTGAAGTCCCTCCTCCCATTGAACTTGTGGATGATGAACACGAGCAATTCCCACAGGACATCCCATCCATTTATGAGGAGCATGAGAGCATCCACTCTCAAGAGAGATTATACTTTGAGTCTAATTCTCTACAAGAATTACCACATTTCACAGGCCCATGGGAGACCAAGTCTACTTGTTTGAGAGCGCCCACAGTCATGATAAGAAATGAAGATTCTATCATACCTAGGAATACAGAGGTAGTAAAGAACACTAAAATGCAGTGCAATCTCACTTTAGAAGAGCTACTCAAAAGTAAGCCAAAAGTGTGGAAACATGTAGCCAAACAAGAGCCAGACATAGCAAAATCGTGCTCCCAAGTAGGATCTCATAGAACAGTGCCTGAAATACCATTGGATAGGATAGGAGACATGAGTGAAGGAGAAGAAGGAAATACCTATCTCCCAGTTACTCATCAGGTTTACACAACCAAGGTGATTTTGGACTCAGGTGCAGGAGTTGCAATTGCTACAACTTCCCTTTGGAAGCGATGGGGCAAGCCGGCACTCCGACCAACGAGAATGAAATTGCAGATGGCTGATGGTCATATTGAAAGGCCCTTAGGATTGCTAGAAGGAATAACTCTCACTACATGTGGGGTTGAGTTTGAACATACTTTTGCTATATGCGACTTTAGCAAAAACCAAGCCTACGAGATGATTTTGGGAAGGCCATTTATGCGGCAATTGCAAGTAGTCCAGGATTGGGGAACCAATTCCTTGTATTTGCAACATCTAGGTGTTACAACCAAAGTCAATCTTAAGGATTACTCTCATAGAGACGTACCACCTATTCAATGGAATCCCATCCATAGAGCCAAAGATGAGACTGAGTCTGTGCATTCCATAGGATCCGGATCCTCGTGGATGCATGAAGACACCCACTTATGGATGTGCAAAGTGGTAGTAGAAGAAGAGAAAAGAGAAAAAGCCAGAGAAATAGGTGCAAACGAAACACATAGACCCATTCAAGACCCAGCCTATGCACCTGTAGTATTTCCTGATGAAGAATTTGAACCCCATGGCTGGGCAGAAATCTTAGCAACAATGGATGTAGCCATCAACGAAGAACAATGGACACCCCACTGTGACGAGGATGGCTATGACATTTCAGTTTTCTCCATAGAGCCAATCATGGGAGAGGCAGTGTTAGAAGAGTGTGAGCCTAGCCCTGATGCATTCAAGGATGCAAGTGACTCCGATCTAGAGTCAATCATCATGGACCCACCTTTTGCATCAGATGAAGAATACTTCTATGAAGTAGAATTTCAGCCCCAGAGGCACGGAGAGCTTATGAATGATGTAAGGCTAGCGACACATGTGACCCCAAAGGAAGAAGGAAAGAAAAGGAAGAAGAAAGAAGTCACACAAGCAGAGGAAGAATCTTTGTTTGAGGTCCCGGAAAATTTCAAGAAGTATGAGATAGATGACCGGAGAGTCATGATCAGAATGCCTAAACGAGAGGCGCAATCAGGCGAGGCCTATGACAACAAAGAAACCACCAAGAAAATAGTGGTAGCTGTGGAAGAAGGAGAAGAAAGATGCACATACATAGGCCATGACCTGACAGAAGAGGAAGAACAAGAGCTAATAGCCTTGCTAAGAGAATACAGAGATGTATTCGCTTGGAGTTATAAGGACTTGAAAGGGGTAGACCCTGATATATGTTCACATACAATCCCCATGACCTCAGACGCCAGACCCTCGAAACAGAAGCCCTACACATACAACGATAACTATGCTGCTAAGATCAAAGAGGAGATAGATCGACTGGTTGAAGCCGGATTCATCTATGAAATTGAGCACACTGAGTGGGTATCCCCCATTGTAGTAGTGCCCAAGAAAAATGGAAAGCTGTGTGTGTGTATTAACCTTAAAAAAGTTAATGCCGCCACGATTAGAGACAGTTATCCGCTTCCTATCACTGAGCATCTATTAGAAAGGGTAGCAAGCAAGGAAGTGTACAGCTTCCTAGATGGGTTTTCGGGCTACAATCAAGTAGCCATTGCTCCAGAGGATCAACATAAGATGGCTTTTGCCACGGAGTGGGGCATATTTGCCTTTCGGGTAATGCCATTCGGGCTTACCAATGCACCGGCTACCTTTCAAAGATTAATGTGTCACGTGTTTAAAGAGTTCTTGAGGAAGAATTTGGAAGTCTATGTTGATGATCTTTGCGCTCATTCCAACATTAGACAGACCCATATACCCGAACTCAGACAGATCTTTGATAAATGCAGAGAATATCAAGTCTGCCTGAACCCAGAAAAGTGTGTTTTCATGGTCAGGAAAGGCAAAGTTCTAGGGCACAGTGTCTAAGAACGGCATATCCACTGACGAAGAGAAAGTGAGAGCCATCGCAGAACTACCTAGGCCAAAGAACGTCAAGGAAGTACAGGCTTTCATGGGACATTGTGGTTACTACCGTCGGTTCATCCACATGTATGCTGTCATCGCAAAGCCCATGTATGGACTTCTAACTAACTTTGAGTGGACTGAGGAATGTGAGAATTCCTTCCAGGAGCTTAAACGAAGATTATGTTCAGCACCAATCTTAACCACACCAGATTGGAGCAAGCCATTCCATGTTCATGTGGATGCCTCCAATTATGCTATTGGATGTGTACTCGCACAACCTACTGGTGGAGGTAATATGGATCTCCCAATTGCCTATGCCAGTAGACAATTGAATGCAACTGAACAAAATTACACCACTACTGAGAGAGAAGGCTTAGGCATGGTATATGCAGTTAAGAAATTTAGACATTATTTGCTTGCAAATAAGTTCAAATTTTTTACTGATCACCAAGCTCTACTGTACCTGGTAAACAAGCCATGTAATACAGGCAGATTAGTAAGATGGTTTCTCTTACTAATGGAGTATGACTTTGAGGTAGTAGTAAGAAAAGGCAGAACTCACCTAAGAGCAGATCATCTCTCAAGGCTCACATCAGGAGAAGCCCCACAAGGAGTGTCAGATGACTTACCTGATGCTTACTTGTTTAACTTGGAAGTGGTACCGCAGTGGGCTAAGCCATTAGTGCCAGTGTTAACCTACGGGCCTAACCACTCAGTAATGGCCACACAGGATAGAGAGGTAGTAAAAGCCCAAAAGTATCACATCATGGCAGGAAGTATGTACAAGCACACGGATCAAGGGATCTTGGCTTGTTTTGTGGAAGAGGACGAGCACGCGAGGTGGTTGCAATTAGCAGATGTAGGTGCATTAGAGCAACACTACTCAAAACAACGAACCCTGCAAACATTGAGGAGACTTGGAGTGTACTAGCCAACTATGGAAGCAGAAGTCCATAGAATGTGCAAGGAATGCCCAATTTGTCGCACTAAGCCACCAGTGGAACATGCCACCCTTTATCGCGTGTCTCTAGTGCCAGATTGGAGCGAGCCACTAGTGGCGTTTCTGAGGACGAAAACATTCCCTCAAGATATGACCCTGACGAGACAAAGAAGTCTAGAACAAGAGGCCCTAGATTACTCACTCATTGGTGATAATCTATATAAGCGTGGAAAAGATGGTTACCTGAGACTATGTGTTCATGAGAATGAATATCTAAAGATCTTGGAAATTGCTCACCAGGGTGTAGCAGGAGGACACTTTGGTCCAGATAGGGTGATCAAAGCAATCCTATTTGCAGGATTTTGGTGGCCCACCCTTCACATGGACGCACATACCTATGTGAAGAGGTGTGAGATTTGTCAGCGAACCCAGTATCCTATACGCAAAGATGAGATGCCACTGAAGCCCATGATGGGCGGACGTGCATTCTCTAAGTGGGGAATAGACTTTGTAGGTCCTATCAATCCCCCAGCTAAGGGTTCCCATGCTGAGTATATCATCGTTGCCACGGACTATCTAACCAAGTGGGTAGAGGTAAAAGCCACAACGAAGAACGACGCTCAGACAACTGCTAAATTCTTGTTTGAGAATGTATTCACAAGATACGGGCTACCTATAGAGTTAGTTAGTGATAGAGGCACTCACTTCTTGAATGAAGTTATTGAAAATCTGCTCCAAGAATTCTTGGTAGTGCATAAGAAGTCTGCCCCCTATCATCCTCAAGCCAATGGGCAAGCCGAAAGCACCAATAAAATCCTATGCAATGTATTGACAAAATTAGTGAACAATAAACGCTCTGATTGGGACAAACAGCTACACCATGCTGTTTGGGCATACCGAGTCGCCTACAAAACGGTACTCCAAGCCACCCCCTTTCAGATGGTATTTGGCCAAAACGCCGTGCTACCTTTGGACTTCTTAATACCTACATTGAAAGTAGCACAAGAGCACGAATGGACGGGTCATGAACTCTCCTCTAGACTTTTTGACCTTGAACGATTAGGAGAAACAAGACTGAGAGCAGCTGCAGGGATATATGCAGCTAAGAAGAGACAAAAGGCATACTTTGATGCCCATGTGAAGGATAAGGGCTTGAAAGCAGGAGATCTAGTTTTAGTCTACACATTGAAACAACACGCAAGGAAGCTAGAAAAGAGAGGCTACGGACCTATGATCATCAATAGGATCTCCACGAGTGGAGCAGTACAACTAGCCACTTTAGAGGGTGATGTTCTCCCAAACTATATTAGCGGATGCAGAGTCAAGTTGTATCAGGAACCCCTCACGGAGGAAATGCTAAGTCGACTCAATACTGCTAAGCAACGTAAAGAGGAGGAAAAACGAATTCGAGAAGAAGCACAGGCAGAGGCCTTAGAGCGCATCAGACGAATGAAGTTGAGGAGACAAGGGAGGGATCAGCCTATGATTGACACTCAAGAGTCTCCAGGCTATCACATGGCTATGTGTGAGGCTTCAGGTGAACGTACCCATAAGATAGTGGATCGACGACCTTTTGTGACCCTAGAAATAGGACAAAGAGACAGCACAACAAGCGTGAGAACTTTAATTGATTCAGGAGCAGCCACAAGTGCAGTTCGGCTTTCTTATTGCCAGCAGCTGCAATTGGAGGTAAAACCCCTAGAAGCATATCTGATAGGATTAGGAGGTGTTGAAACCCCTTGCATGGGAGAGGTGGATCTTCCCCTCTACATACAAGAGGTCCTCATGCCAGCAAAAGTGCTAGTGTGTGAAGACGAGGATCTGACCGAACCTCTGGTCCTGGGCCAAGACTGGATCTACGATCATGCAGTCAACCTCAACCTAAGAAGTGGACTTCTTCAGGCTTGGGTAGGCCAAAGCCGTCTCACGATTGAATTAGAAAATCAAGCACTCAAACCAATAGAACAGGCACCAACTCCTGGTCCCTCCGGGAATCCACATGAAGATAACAATGTTGTTCTTGTCCAAACTTCTATGGTGCAGAGGATTGTCAATCTTACTGGAGGTACAGGAGCCAATAAGGAGTTCCCAATTGATCCAAAGAAGATTCTAAACGGGCAGACCGAACATCACTCGACCCGAAGGAGGCCGCTGATCAAGAGGCAGGAGCGCCAACCCGTGCAACATGGAGCACCTCGTGGCGCGAAGCAGATCTGGATATGCAAGGATGGAAAACCCACCACTCTAATAGCAGACTCTCGAGGAGACAACAAACAAGCCACACCATCACGGACACAAGTGAAGGAGTACCCTAGGAAACCTCCTAGGCACACCACATCTATTTGGGTCCCTAAGCGGTTAAGGAAGGCTAGCCCCAATGCTAGACACATATGGGTGCCCAAGGCGTGTTTATGAGCCCAAATAACTCCAACTCTAGTTACTGGCATAATTCAACACTCTCAAGTCCTCTCGATTAACAACGCATGAACTCTACCTAAATACCACTCTGACCCACACTCAGTCACATCGAGGAATGTCTGGAAATGGGTACCCAAAAGGTCCCAAATCCATCACAACCTAGTTCATAAACCGTTGCCTGTCTTTAGCTCTAAGAGCTACGAATCCCCTATCAAAGTTTGGAGACCTAAACCATGTATCAAACCCCCTGACCCAATTTTTGTAAATCCATCCACTCTGACATAGGTGCATTGCGAGTCCACTGCATAACCAAAGTAGGCATCTAGGATGATACTGACCTCTAATCACCACTCACACCGATCACAAGCACTTCATCTCTGACCACTAACCTTCGGGATTGTCATGTTAGTATTGTGAAGGGAACACCATTACATCCTGTTTCCTATGCAACACTAATGTGCCTTTCTTCTTCTAGCAGATAAGCACCCGATTCCCATGGCAGCAGCAGCAGGCACGAGTTCTCAGGCAAGCACTAGCACTCAAATCAATTGGGATACCATGCCTGTGGAGGTTCCACTGACAGCTAGGCCGGAGGAGCTTTTGAACGTAAGAAGAATTCCCATTCCGGATCCACCAAGTGGCCTAACAGAAAGAGTAAAGGGGCATTCTCACTGGTTCAATGAGATGCCAGGAGATTTGGGAGACGCTGATCATATCTGGAATCCAAGATGGAATGTGGAGGAGTGTGGTGGACCTTCCAGTTCTTCTCACGAGAATTTGAAGCATTGCAAAATGCAGCTCCTCTTCAGGATATTTGGCAGAAAGCGCGATTGCAAGATTACTTTAGTGCAGCTTTGCCTAGACCAAACTTTCTTAGGTGCTACTACTTGATTGCCACACTGAAGCCGACAGGAGATAAAGATCATTCAGGCACATTCTGGGTGCCCTCCCTATCAAACCAGGAGGAAATGAAGAAGTTTGAGTTAAATGTTCCTTTAATAAGGGAAGCTCTTCAGATGTATGGCACCCATGTGCCTTCCGATCGCGATCCCTTGATACCAGAGTCAATGAAGAGCAACAGAATCAAGAAGTTGAAGGACATGTTTGCCCTCACCCCTAACATCGCCATACCCCTACGAATGTGCCTTCAACACTTCGCATTTCCAGCTCAAGACCGCTTTACCCAACCTCACAAGAAAATATGGTATGGATTATATTTAGCAGAGACTGGAAGCTTGCCAATTAAGATGCCTGTATGGATTCTGGATCAATTGTATGAAGCAGGCAAGCGGGGTGTGAGGAAGCATACATTACACGGCTGCTGTGCGATTACCAGAATTATTTATAGATGTCTTGCATATGATGTGCCAATAGCCAGGGCCCTTAAATATTCACAACTGGAGTTTTTCAAGGGGCGGAAGTCAGGGAATCAACCTGCAAAACGAATGCGTGGATCACTCTCCCAGGTCATGATCCCTCATGAGGCCACAGCCGAAGCTCCCCCTAGAGAAGAAGCACATGTAGCACCTTTCACGGTACATCTCCAAGGAACTCAATTAGGGGGCGTAGTACAGCCCACTCCATCCGCCCCTCCACTACCGATCGATGCCGAGTTTGCATCTATGGCCACCTTAACCGAGGATCCCAATTTTGATTTTGAAAGATTCCTACAGACGGCCCACTTATCTGATAGTGAATATTTTCCTGACAATGCCGATCCAGGATCATCATTCCAAAGAGAACAGCCACAGGGCGAGAGAAGCAGGGTACATTGGGAAGGTGAGGCACAACATCCTCATGATCCAAGCACACAAAATCAGGAAGAAGAACGGTGAGATGAACCAGAGGAGAGTGAAGAGGAGGCCCCTGCCTACACGGCACAACTCAAACGGCTATACAAGACAATCAAGCAGGTACAGAGAAGACATAAGATGACAGAAGAGGCGAATAGAGCTCTAGTGAACCAAATGCTTCAAGCCGAGAACGTAGACTCACATTTTGTTGAATCATTGAATCTATTGGCTGACACATGTGGGATCGGGGAAGCATTGAGGACTATGGTCTATCGGGAGAACCCTACCTATGATCAACGAAGGATTGATACACGGCCACGACGAGGAAAAATGATTCAAATGGAAGTCTCTACTGCCTTGCCTACCACAATTTCAGAGGATGTTCACATGACGAGCCCAAGTCCTACTGACGAACAAGATGTAAATACACAGGTACCATCTCCACCGTCACCTTCCATTCAACCCTTAGAACCCTTCTCCACTAGTCTTTCTGAACAACCGATATCCACCCATCATGAAACCATTGTACACACCTCTGTTTTTACATCTATCCCTTTACCCACATCCATCACTTCCACCCAAATTTTTAAACCTCACACCGGTCATCCTGCCACCGATCAAACCATAATAGGTCACCCTTCCTATCTCCCCGCCCATGGACAACCACTTGCCACTAGCCAGACCTTATCCCATCCTTTTCCATTCACCCACACCCAAACCCTATCCACCACTTCCCTAGTAACTGCCTCATACTCAACCCAAGTCACACAACCGTCATTCTGGACAAACCTTGTAAATATACTCCAACAGGTCGAGAACTATAATAAAAAGTCCCTTTCCCAACCCCACTCCCCCACATTCACTGCCACCACTAACACACCACCTACCGTTCCCGTATTCACAATTCACACTCCACACACTCTCACATCCGATCCCATGGATATTTCACCATCCACAGAAGCACCCACCACCACGTCTGTTCCACCATCAGCACATCTCACTTCACTCATAGGCACATCATCCACTTTTCCCTTTCCCACCTCACGACCCTTTGCATGTTCCACCTCTACCCATGCATCCACATCATTTAGTAATGCACTAGACACCATGGTTGAAGCGGCCACTCAGCTTAAGCAAGAGTATAAGCTATTAGAAGAAAATAACACAGAGCTGTGCAATCTCTCGGCTCAACTCCAAGCACGAGTCGATGCCTTGGACTTAGGTAAGACAACACTACAACACCAGGTGACTGCCCTCCAACACTCGAAGACAGAACTCGAAGCTAAGTATGCAGAGACAGGCAAAGCTATGGAGGAACAACTCAGAGAACAAATGGGCCGCAATGCGAGACTTCAACGCAACATGGCCCTACTACGTCGCCATCTAGCAGCGGCTCAAGAAGAGAACCGAAGGCTACAACAACAAAACTAGGAGAACCTAGAAGCGGCCATGGAAAACACCCCGGGAGCACCTATAGACCCTGCAAAATTCCAGGCTGTCCCCTCAGAGCATATTCAACAGGTTTTAGAAGGTTATGTGACCCTCTTGGAAGCCCATGATCAGTTGGCAGACCAGATAAAGGAACTACAAGGATCCAAAGTACCGACAACACACCCACCCACACCTAAAGAGACGGTCGATGCCGCTACTTCGCGAGAACCTGAACCTTCAACCAACAGTGAGGTACTTGAGCTACGACAACAGGTTGCAGAACTAAAAATCAAGTTGTTACAGTATGAACAACCTCCCTCTCCACCTGATCAAACCATAGAAGACGAAACAGTAGTCATGCCAGTGGAGGAGACATTTGAAGACAATTATGAGCCTCAACCCCTTCCAGGAGGCAGAATTACGGAGGAAGGCCAAGACACATATGAGGAGCCCCCATCGACATGGATGAAGTAGGTAGAGGAGATGGGCCACACTCACGAAGAGCGGGTAGCAACTCAGATGGTGGCCATGAAAACCATTGAGGAGTCTATACTCAAGTCTGAATATTTCTCGAACTTGGCTCCTAGGCGGCTGATCACCAGTTCAGAGTTACAATATAAGCCCTATTTTGTACTGCTGGTTGACTATAATGCTGAGATCAAACGCATAACCAACCAGTACCCTACGTTCGCAACACAGTTCGAACCCGAGGACATTCCAGAGGCAGCCAGAAAGGGGGCCATATTCCAACCCATATGGAGGCAAAAGTTACTGGAGACCTATCCGGAGATGTTACGAACATGGGATCACGCTCCCATGCATTTGAAGTATAACCCTTGCTTTGGTCCGATACAAAGAAGAAGATCATGGAAAGCATTCACCATCAAGGTTCAGAACAACGCAAATTGTAAAGAATGGCTCAATTACCCCGCAATCGCACCCCCAACCAGCACACCTACAGTATCATACATGATCGCCACCATCAGACATTGGATGCCACGCCTCCACCCCATGCCGGATGTCGCCGCTCAAATGATGCTCAAAATTTTGGACATCATGCAAGTGGTGCTAAAGACCTTTCGAAATGTACGTAACATCTAGCCTTCAATTCCGGGCTTCATCAATGGTAATTATGATTTGTTGTATGACATGAGCACGACCCCGAGCATTCGAGTAGCTTACGCATGGCATGCACGAATAAGATATCTCCCTGCCTGCTACAAGCAAACCTTTGATGATATGTTCACCACGGGGTTTTGGGAGTCACACTCAGAAGTATTCGCACCACGCCCAACCCACCTGCTACAACTATTTGCGTGTGAACAAACCATGCACTCGGAACTCTACACCACACCACACCCTGATCTGCCAGGAGCAGTCAATTGGGATGCCCTCCAGAGCGATTTGGTCCGGGGACTACGTATAAAAGAACAAGAATTGGCAACCGACCTCCTGCAGAAGTACATCGATCAAACAGTGGAACAGAGGTCTGTCAGAGGCGACAGACCCTAGGGGGGGGAGAGTGTTGATAGTATACGGGAAGAAGCAAGTATGGACACACATGCAGATCTAGCACTAAGGCGACCCTTCATTTTTTTCAAAACCCTTACATCATTTTAAAGTGATTCTCATCACTAAAAACCCCTGTAAATACCATTTTCACCTTTTTGTAGCTCCATTTTGTACAAGCCGAGGAGTCCTCGAGCTTGAGGAGCCTTAGAAGTAGTTGCCTGCCAATTTTCATATTTTTTAAGATCTCGTTTGAGCCCTCAAATAAACCCTGGAACCTAATTTTTAACTAGGCCGGACACTAGGTCTGGACAGGGCCAAAGCTAGGCAAAAACTATAAATAGAGCTAGAGAGCTCATTTTTGGGGGAGCTTCTTGTAGTTTTGAGCTTGTATGAGCACTTTGTTGCAATAGAAGTGATTCCATTGTCTTACTCTCTTTGTTCTTGCCGTGTGTGTGCGTGTGTGTATGTGTGTGCATGTTAGTGTGCTTCTCACTCACACATTTGTGCCTTCACTTGCTCGAGGTCTTCATACCATCCTCATGTCTTCCCGGATTGACATTAAAGGAGGTGCTACTCATCACTGAGCTACAAACACCCTTGGGATGTATGGTTTATTTACCAATTCTAGATGGGTCTTGAACCTTAGGGCTAATTCTCTAAGGTTGAGTACCTTAACGATTGGTAGCTTCTCCTAGCCACTTGATTTGTATGTGAGCTCTTGGGGAGTCTTCTTTTGGTACCCATGTGATTTCATGTGATTTCCTAAGCTTAGGAACCATGTGACCACCTTAGGGACCCATTTGATGGAAGGTACACATGTCTCCTTCATAGGGATTTACCCCCTTGGACTTGGAGCTATATATTGGAGGGGTTGGTTGGGTGTAAAGTGCATATCTCTTCCTAGAGTGGTCTATCTAGTTATGCTTAGTTGATTAGTTATTTAGTTGTGGAAGCTATGGAGACCTCACAAAAGAGTGGTATGAGAGCCTTAGTTTATCTCTCGTCTCCATCTGAGGAGCTCTTGTGAGTTTTTCTAGTCACTTCTATTCTCTTGTGGTCCATATATCCTGCGAGAGGCGAGAGATCTTTCAATGTCACCTTTAAGTAAGAAAAAGGAATTGAAGGTGAAGATCCCTATACATAGGGGTTGTTTGCAACCTCATTGATTAGCGAGCTACCTACAACATACCACCAATAGATGGTCATTCATCTAGGCAAAGAGGTGTGAAGTGGCAATACCTTTCCCTCATGGATATTCATCCATCCAAACAGGTGTGAGGAAGCAGAGATTTGTAGCTTCTCTTCCCTCGCCTGATGATATTTTGAAAGGAATGCTTCTCAATTTATAGGCCACTTGTGCTTAGCTTAGCTTGCTATATAGGATATAGAGACTACCACATGTAACAGAGTGTTTTTAGAGCACAAAAAGGGCTTCTTGAATTCTAAATTTGGCACTTGATAAGCTCCAACCCTACCATGCACATTGATGTAGACCATGAGGGTTCTTTCTTCTTCTTCAATTGATGGTAAGAATTACTTTCATCCTTTCTCAATTTGATTGTTGGAATACATAGCATGTGGAATGATTTAACCATGAATAAGCACACAAGTGGAGATGTGAGATCATGTTTAGGAAAAAATGATGTCCACATCTCACATATGGAAATGTAACCCCCTTCATGGAAATACATGTGAGTTTCATGGAGGATCTCATTAAGAGCTCTATTTTTTATTTATTGTATGATTTATATTATAATGTGGGATAATTCCCCTACTATTTTGAAAGAACCCACATTTCAGGTTGAGATTGTGCCTCATCTCCTCTTCCATACTCTACAAAACAAAGGCTCATTGGCTGCTACACATACCCACGAAGAAGAGAATTATTTTGCCCTAAATTCTGAATATAAACATAATGATAAGTCTCACAATATTCTTATAGATATGTACACCCTCTATGGATAATTGCAGGCCCATTATACTACATCTTATGTACATCCTCTTTACAATTTTGTTTTTGGCAAGAAGAAGGTTTTTATTAAATAGTTAACGTAAGACAAGGACAAAAGCATGATTCTTCTTGATTTGCATGATGTAGGAGAATCATATCTTTTAGGATGCATAGATAGAATAGTATATTTGAAAGTTGATGGACGTTTTGGGCACACAAATAAGTATCAAAATGCCCAAGGAGAACTTCAACAATGGAGGAGATGGGATGGCCAAAGCCTAGTTCATCACCATGAGAAAATTCAAGCAAAGTCAAGGGATTGAGGAAGCTTAAACTTTAGATAAGAATTTTTGCCCTTTTCTTTTCCTTGCAAACCATAGAACATTCAATGCATGTCATGAAAGACATGAACTCAAAATGGATGCATAGATTCAGATGGCTTAGTTGCTTGGTCACCTATATAGATAGTTATGGAAATGATTTATATTATGCATCAAATCCATATGATTCAGGAAAAGAAAGATTGGCTATCTTGGCTATGGTTTAAGAATATTGCATCCAATGCATTATGGTAGTTTGCATGCACAAAGGGAAAGATTCATGGAAAGTTGACATCATCTTTAGTATGAGCCCAAGTTCCAAAATGGAGCTTTTGCATGCTAAGGAGGGGTTTGGTTTTTGAACCTTATGCATGCTACACCTCTTCCTCTAAAGGTGTAGATGTTTGGGCATACATTATGTATGCATATAAACATATTACATGGGTTTCTAAGTAGTGGGAGATTAAATTCCTCAAGTTAAGCTTAAGTAGGAGTTGAATTGTATAAATTCTAGGAATAATAGTAATAAGGCCAATTGGCCATTTTAAACCATTTGATTCCTTTATTTATTTGGCTAAACAATTGAAAGCCAAATAATCGTAACTTCCTAAGCTTAAATCCCTCTTATGGAATCATTTCCAAGAAAACCATGGCATGCCTAATCAGCAAGGCCAAGGAATTAAGTGATAGGTCAAAATATTTCTCTTCTTTAACCACAAGATAATGGTGGTAACTTGGAGTGGCTATTATCTAGCTTTGAGGCTAAGGAAGAGAAATATGGCATAAAAGAATTTACATAGTGATGAAAGATGGAAATTCTTTTGTTCAAGAACGTTCTTTATTTGAGAGAACTAAAGAACTATTTGGAGCTTTACATTATATTTCTAAGAAAATGGAGGGTCTAAAAAGAAGGTAAACTTAAGGGTTGGAGAAAAAAACCTAAAGAACCATTTTTTATTGTCCTAGAAGTAAAGGAATATTAATTACCATCTACTCTAGTTTAAAGATCTCATTGGGAAAACTATTATTATTTTTTTTTTTCAAATGACTCATTATGTCAAAAGATAATATTTGTTTGAGATATACAATATCTCTATTATCAAGTGACCTAAAAAATATCTTTTAGAGTATATATGACCAAGGAATCATTGAAACATCAATTTTTTTGAGAGTAAAGCTTGTCAGTTGAAAGTACAATTAAGACTTGCTAACTTATAATTTCATTGTGCGATGAGCAACAGATATGTTTCACAATGGAAATGATACTTAAAATTCTAAGAAGTAATAGGTATTACTTGATCAAACAAAAACAAGGTTTCACCCCAAAGTTCAAGCTAAAGTTACCTTCAATAAAGCATAAGTGTAAGCTGGATGATATGGGATGTCAAGGCTTACACTACCATTGTAGTTGAGTCACTGGTATGGGACATTGAATTTATGGGTAATTCAAACTTTAACTTTGGGAAAAATTTTCACTAAGCTTAGAAGGGAGAAAGCAAAAAACGTTGAATAGTTAATTTAACCAGGGGAACAATAAAAGATTGAAAATAAACTCTTTCAATCTATTTAAAGAGCACAATTTTCAATATACCCATAGGCAGTTTTTGAGGACAAAAATTCTTAAAGAGGGGGTGAAAGTCCCCAAGAACTTGTATCTTATGCCTTAAAAAGATCAAATAAGGTATTGCAAGGTAATAGGCAGTAAATGGATAAAGTTGAAGTACTTCCTTGTATTCTAGTGCTTCATACTTGTTTCATTAAGTATTCCAACTTAGATGAGGTTCTCAAAGGATTGGGAGTTCTCGAGGAACCCTGGTGTAGGAGAGGACTTTCATAAATCATAAGGATTGTAGCAATCCTAAATGGATAAGGAAAAAATGTCGGATGAGCTATAAATCATAATTCTAAAAGTATCTTGATGCTTCGTTGGATAACACAACATGAAGTTGTGGATTCCAATAGTTGCGACCTAAGTAAAATGGTTTCTTGCATGAAACATAATAGCCATAGTCCCAAATAAAACCCATGGGTAAAATATTGAGCTTAAATGAGGAAAAGGGATCTTATTGAGAAAGACCTAGTCTTATTTCTTATTGGGCTAAATAGAAAATCCAAAAGGAACAAGTAGGGCAAAGATCAAGTCAATATTAAATTTTGATGAGAGTAGTTACACCATGTAAAATGGTTAACCAAATGTTCTTGAAGATTAAGAAAGATTAACTGTGGTATATCCAAACACCTTATTCCTTGCTTTCATAATTTGGTACCATCGTTTGTAGGAGATAGAGAGCATTAAAAAGGAAAGAGAAGGTGAGAAAGTTTAGAGACATAGGATGAAGAACCCATTGGTATGGGATAGTGGGTATTGACTCCCATTTAGGAATATGCATCTTCTTCAATTATCCTCTCAAATGGAAGAAGAATTCTTCCAACAAGATACTAAAGGTTCTATCTCTTGATAAACTTCATAGAGGGCTACAAATAAAGAGAGGATCAAATTCTTGGAGTTTGAAGGTAAAACCCCAAACAAAAATGAGGCTCTAATAGCTTCATCCAAAAATATAACTTGAAATACAAGGAACATAAAGATCATATTAGGACCAAGATATTGGTGCAATTCACAAGCCTACACATTTGGCTTGTACCTCATACACATATGAAGTTTCATGGAAACCATTGCTAGTGCAGGATTACTTATTTACCCTTTGTAAAAGTCATTTTTTGACTTGAGAATATTTGTAACTACCTACAAAAAGTCTTGGACTTGATTAGTTGGAAAGTAACAACCACTTTGAGAGAATATCTCCTAGAATGAAGGTACACTTATAGAGAGAGCCAAAATTTGAATTCAAATTCAAATTTGATTAGAACACTTATATAAACTCTCATGTAAAAGTCACGGTAAGATAGTGATCAATTCCCGAGCTCTCCATTGATATTCTGTATGTGTGTAAGGTCTACATTATAGCCTACACCATTATTCATCATACGTCTATGATTACCAAGCCTATGACATTGTACAATATTGTTCATTAATACAATATACCTACATTGATCATTCATGACATCTCTATTATAGTCACTTTCTACTGTCAACTTGTGCTGATCATATCGCACTCATTTCTCCACCAAATTCAATGATTTATAGCTTGTTGGAACCAACTCCAAGATATCTACATGCTAACAAAGTTTGCAACAAATCTATTTAGTAGATTTAGAGAAATCAGTGTCGAAGCACTCACTGGTCAATACCTGTAGAAGTCCTAAAAAATCAGGGGTAAAGATTATTTTGCTAAACTGATTTCTCTAAGCATAGTTAATCATTTTAAGTGATTCCACTTGGAATCATTATTAAGCTAATTAGATATTCTTACAAGGAATTTTTCCAATTCCTATTGTAGTGGTTGTATTGAGCATTACAAGCAATAGGTGTATGACTCAAAATAGAAGGTTTTCTTGGAGTCTTCTATTTTGGACTAGTCTGTTTTGATCAAATCTTTTCATACATCATTTCCAAAGTACATAGGCACTTTTATGGTGTCATTGGAAAGCTAAGAGGGTCCACGTATCAAATATGAAGCATCAAAGGGCTGGTACAAAGCAAGATTTGGCAATACCTACTCATCATCTTGAACTGTCCATCCATCTTTCCCAATAGTGGTATCAGAGCAAAGTTAAGGTAAAATGGGAGATGGTTTTCCTTCTTTCATTGATAAATTGATAGGAACAACTATCAAGCATGGTCTCTAAGGATGAAGACATACCTACAAGGAAGGAAACTCTATGGATACATCTCAGGAGATGAGGAGATGCCCATATTCAGAAGCAAAGGACAACCTACAAGGGAAGAGCATGAGAGACTCAACACATGGTGTGCCAAGGATGCATTAGCAAGGTCTTACTTACTCAACTCAATCTCTGATTTTCTTCTTCCACATATTAGGAATTGTGAGACATCCCAAGAGACTTGGGAAACATTCTCTTCTTATTTCTCTTCCAACAGAAGGGTCTGGAAGAATGAGTTGTGGATTGAATTCACAACCCAAAAGAAACAACCTAAGCAAGGTATCTCAGAGTATGTGACCAAAGTTAAAGATGTAGCAGATCAGTTGGCAAGTATAGGAGAAGAAATTGAAGAGGAGCAGATTGTAAGGCAAGTTATCAATGGTATAAAATCAGATGACAAATGGGTAGGCTTCACAACTACCATAGACTTGTACATGGACATGCAGATTCTAGACCTTACCACACTCATGGGGCAACTATTCACCCATGAAGCCAAGCTCAACAAGAATGAAGAATCATCAAGAGGTAATAGCTCTTTTGTCCTATACATTGATAAGAATAAGTCTAAAGAGAAAGGCAAGAACAAGAAAATGGAAGATGAGGGAACTACCTCCCAAGCCAACTATGCAGGGAGAGGTGGATCATCAAGAGGAAGCGACAGAGGAGGTAAGCAAGGTAGGGGGAGATCTTATAACTCCTCACCATGCAATATTTGTGGTTTATCAAATCATACTACAGATGAGTGTTTCAAGAAATTCAAGAACCAGAGAGGTAGAGGATATCAAAGAGGTGGATACACACGATCAAGAGGCAGATTCAATCACCACCAAGGATATAACAACAACTACAACACAACTACAATGGCAACTACCAAGGAGGATAAAAATCTAGAAAGGATTACAACAACTATACAGAGGAGCAAGAAGATTCTCTTTTGATTATGAATATGACATCAGAACCAAGAATTTAATGAGTGTTGGACAGATTGTGGAAAAAGGTTTGCAAGTTAGATTCAACCAATATGGAGCATTTGTGGAGGATCCCAAGCATGGGTTCAAAAGAATAGTCAAAGGAGAGAAGACAGGTAGAATTTTCACTTTTGAACTTGAGGATACAAGGAATATTGCACTTTATAGTTATAAAGATAAAACATTATTAGAGCTTGAAATTTGGCACAAGAGATTAGGGCATGTAGGTGAAAGAACCTTGAAACAAATATGTAGGGATCAATGTGTGCTAGGGATACCTAATGTATCCAAGCAACACATGATTTATAAGTGTGTTGCTTGTCAGTTTGGAAAGTCTCACAGGTTACCCTTCTCAAGGAAAGGCTACATGCATGCGGACTACCTAGAACTTGGTCATATAGATGTATGGGGACCAAGCAAGGATCCCTCAATCTCTGGATCAAGATATTATGTATCTTTCATTGATGATTACAGTAGGTGGACTGTATTGTACTTTATGAAGCACAAAGGTGAAGTATTCAGTTGCTTTAAAACGTATCTTGCACTTGTTGAGAATCAAACAGGGAGAACTCTAAAAAGGCTAGGGTCAGATGGAGGAGGTGAGTACTTATCAAATGATTTTGATGCATTCTTGCAAGAAGGAGGAATTAAGAGAGAAATTACCACAAGGTATACTCCTGAAAAAAATGGGATAGCTAAAAGAAGAAATAGATTGATTGTTGAAATAGCTAGGTCAATGTTGAATGAGAAAACATTACTAACTATTTGTGGGCAGAGAGTGTATGTACTGCCACTTATTTGGTAAATAGGTTACCATCCAAATCACTTGATGGGATGGCCCCATATGAAGCATGGCATGGTAGAAGACCTTCACTTGATCATTGCAGGATCTTTGGATGTGTAGCATATGTGCATATCCCCTCTCAGATAAGAGGTAAGCTGGACCCCAAGGCAGAGAAGTGCATCTTCATTGGATATGATCTAAATCAGAAAGGTTACAGGTTTTATAATCCATCAAACAAGGGATTCATGGTCAATAGAGATGTTTTCTTTGATGAAAATGACTCTTGGTTTGATAGTGAATGCAAGAAGGTAAAGCTACCCTATGACTTGGAAGAGGAGTTTCCAAGCCTCACTAAGGAGATGCCTACTCAGAATGAAGACACCAATTCAGATGATGAAGACATCATTAACCTTGAAGAGTTCAAGGCATGGAAGTCCAAAGGTAAACTTAAGATGAAGAAGTTAGAGGATATAACTGAATCCTCTAATCAAGCAATCAGAAGATCACAAAGGGAGAGCAAGAAACCAATCAGATATGGGTATGACAATTCTCTTGTTACTAAGCACTCTGTTTATCTTGCCAAAGATTTATCAATTGAAGAACCAGCATCATATGAAGAAGCCAAAACCAAGGCAGAATGGAAGGAAGCAATGGACGAGGAGATTAAAGCACTCAAGGACAGTGACACTTGGGACTAGTACCAAAGAAGGATTCTATGAAGGTAATTGGTTCTAGATGGATCTATAAAATAAAAAGAAATTTTGATGGGTTAATAAGTAGGTATAAAGCCAGACTTGTGGCTAAGGGTTTTGCAAAAACCCAAGGCATTGACTATGAGGAAACCTTCTCACCTGTGGCCAAAATGCCAACCATCAGGGTATTGGTAAGTGTGGCTGCATCAAAGATCAATTGGAACATGTATCAGTTGGATGTAAAAAATGCACTTTTGAATGGCTGGATTTCAAAGGAGGTGTACATGTCACAACCTCCTGGCTATGAGGATCCAAACAAGGTAACATATGTATGTAAATTGAATAAAGCGCTTTATGGATTGAAGCAGGCACCGAGGGCATCACTACAAGAAATAGGGGGGGCATAGCGATGCCCCCAAATTGAAAAAAAAAATGAGCACTTCGGATTTTTTTTTTACGACGTTCGTTGCATAAGCGATGCCTACGTCGCTTATGCGATGCTAAATGTGTGCGCCGCAAATAGCGTCGCTAACTAGCATTATTTGCAACGTTGGCAAACTGGATAGCGTCACATATGCGACATCCTGTGTTCCAGAGCATCGCATAAGCGACGCTCTGGAATGTTAAAAGAAAATTTTGATTTCTCCCGGCACATTTGTGCTGAGGTTTGGACGCAAGAGCAAGAGAAAGAGAGAGAGAGAGAGAGAGAGAGAGAGAGAGAGAGAGATAGATAGAGAGAGAGAGAGACGCATCGTTGAAGCCAGGTATGCGCACACACACACACACTTACACACACATACATATGCATACACACACACATATACACACATAGACACACACACACACATACACATAGACACACACACACATACACACATAAATACACACACATATACACACATACACACATAATGTTGCATAGACACACATATACATGCATACACACACACATATACATGCACACAAACATACACGCATACACACACATATGCATACATAATGCACATGTAGACATACACATACATAATGCATACACATGCACACACATATACACATACACATACACATACACACACATACACACATACACACATACACACATACACACACATACACACACACATACACACACATACACACACATATATGCATACACACACACATAGAGAGACATGCACACACATACACATACATGCATACATATGCATACATAATGCATATGCATATGCATACATACATACATACTTACATGCATACACACACATATGCATACATAATGCACATGCATACATACACATACATAATGCATATGCACACACATACACATAGACACACACTCGCATACGCACATAAATACACACACATATACACACATACACACATAATGTTGCATACACACATATACATGCATACATGCACATATACATGCACACACACATATATGCATACACACACATATGCATACATAATGCACATTGTAAGCCACCGGATTGGCATATTGAATTCAGAGAAGCCTCGACAATTTTATGTTCCAGAAGATCAGTTGATCACTTATAATTTAGGCGATGAAGATCATCCGCGTCCTGTCAAGCTAAAGCAAAACTTACTGGAAACATTTCAGGCAGGCTTAATCCAACTACTCCAAGAATTCTCCGACTTCTTTGCATGGGATTACAAAGATATGAAAGGATTGGACCCGCGCATCTATCAGCACAGAGTCATGCTGAAGTCAGAGGCCAAACCGAACAAACAACCCAGTTACCGGATGAATCCAAACTATGCATCACAGGTAAAGGCAGAACTGGATAGGCTACTTAAAGTCGGATTTATTGTACCAATAGAACATGCTGAGTGGATCTCACCAATTGTTATCGTCCCGAAAAAGAATAAGCAATTACGAATATGTGTAGATTATCGGAAACTAAACGCAGCTATAGTGCCTGATCCTTTTCCGATCCCTTTTCTCGACACAATGCTTGATAGAGTAGCAGGACATGAAATGTATTCATTTTTAGATGGGTACACTGGATATAATCAAGTCAGAATGGCTGAACAGGATATACCAAAGACTGCCTTCATTACCAACTGGGGTGTATTTGCTTGTACTGTTATGTGGTTTGGATTGAGAAATGCCCCAAGTACATTTCAAAGATGTATGCAGGAAATATTTTCTCCTTATCTCACCTCTTTTATGCAAGTCTACCTCGACGATTTTTCAATTTTCGGTAAGATGATAGCACACCTGTTCCATTTACGGTGCTGCTTTGAAAAATGCAGAGAATACAGACTCTGTTTGAACCCAAACAAATCCGTGTTTGCGGTTTCATGTGGCAAACTACTTGGCCACATCGTATCTACACAAGGTATACGAGTAGATCCAGACAAGATCACGGCAGTATTAGAAGCTCCGGTGCCCACTACACGGAAGGAAGTTATGCGCTTCATGGGTCAAGTAAGATGGCATGGTCGACACCTACGGTAGCTTGCTCATTTGGCAATACCACTGAACAAGCTAATCACCAAGACTCCTCGACAATTTGAGTGGACCCAGGAATGCCAGATAGCATTTGATCGTTTAAAGAGTTTATTAACACAAGTTCCCATTTTACAGCCGCCGGACAAGGATCGCCCATTTCATGTATTTGTTGATGCTTCAGATATAGCAATAGGAAGTGTTTTGATGCAACAAATTGATAAGTGGTTCAGACCAGTGTACTATGCAAGTTGAAGATTAGCCCCTCCTGAGAAGAATTACTCTGTAACAGAAAGAGAATGTTTAGGGCTAGTATATTGTGTCAAGAAATTCAGACATTACTTGTTGGGCCATAAATTTACTTTTCATATAGATCATGCTGCACTTGTCTATCTAGTTTGGCAACAACATCTAGGTGGACGATTAGCACGATGGGTTCTACTGTTACAAGAATTTGACTACGAAGTCATTCATTGGCCAGGCAGCTCACATGCCTTAGCAGATTTCCTCTCCCGCTTAGATTCCGGTGAAGCTCTGGTAGGCATAGATGACACAACTCCGGCAATTTATGTCTCTGAACCAACGAATGATGATATTACAGACCCATCTATACCATCTACATATTTTGATCAGATCTTGACCTTTCTCACTAATAGCTGCCTTCCATCTCAGACTTCTACGGCAGTACGTAGGAAAATTGTAGTTTTCAGTCGCCGATTTCGGTTAATTGCTGGAGAAATATACTATGTGGATCATACCAAAATTTTACTTCGATGTATTCCACCACATGAAGTTAACTCAGTTATTACTTTGGCTCACTCAATTCCTTCCAGTGGCCATTTTGCTGCAGACTTAACACACCGGAAAATTCTGCAAAGTGGTCTCTGGTGGCCAACTATGTACAAAGATGTATCACAGTTTGTCAAAGAATGTGATACTTGTCAAAGATCTGGACAGCCCTTGCAATGTCATCTTTTCCCTCTGCAACCCATCTTACCATTGGAACCTTTCCAGAAGTGGGAACTAGATTTTATCGGTCCAATTACACCTCCAGTAGTCTTTAGTAACAATCGTTACATACTGACCTGTACAGACTATGCAACCAGATGGGCAGAAGCCTGGGCTTTACGGTCTGCTACAGCTGTTGCGGTAGCAAAGTGTCTGCTAACCGATGTCTTTCCACGTTTTGGTTTACCACTGGAACTTGTTTCAGATCAAGGCACTCATTTTGTAAACAATTTAATGAAGGCACTTACACAGTCGTTCCAGGTCACGCATAAGTTTAGTTCTCCTTATTATCCTCGAGCTAATGGTTTGGCAGAAAGTACAAACTAATCTTTGTTGAATATGCTTAGGAAATTAATCATGGAAGCACCGGAAAGATGGGATCAATTGCTACCTGCAGTATTATGGGCATACCGGACTACATACAAGGTAACAACAGGATTAACACCTTTCAAACTAGCTTATGGATTAGAAGCAATAGCACCAATGGAGATAGTTATACCAAGTTTACGAGTAGCAATCACTCAGAAACTGCTACCGGAAGACTCACTGTCATTTCGGTTGGATACACTCAGAGAGTTAGACGAACAACGATGGCACAGTTTTTTAACTATACAAGAAGTACAACTAAGACAGGCTCGGACGCATGATCGACACTTGAAAACCCTAGTTTTTTCGGTGGGACAACTTGTCCTTTTCTATAATGCAAAGTCGAATCGATCTGCTGGTAAATTCAAATTACGGTGGTATGGCCCTTACCGAATTTCAGAACAAGTGGGCCCAACAACTTTTCAATTGACTACGTTGACCGGAAACCCTCTTCTGAAAGTCATCAACGATTCGAAATTACGGCCGTATCAACACATAACAAACCCACAGTAAAACATTTTGCAGTTGGTCGCGTTTTTTGGCGTTCACTTTGCTTTTCTTTTTCTTTTTTTTTTTTTCTTTTTGTGCGAGTTTAATAATACAAATTTGTAAATATCCGCGCCTTGAAACCTATTTATGTCCATAGCCGCCCTACCCTTGCTAGCTACTCACGCATGCACACCAAAGTTAAGGATGATCATTTCAATACCACGCGATGATTAGTGATTCTCATTACCCTTCCAAGCAGCGCATCTACATAACCTTCTCCATTCTGCCAAAAATCACTATTGTGTTTGCGTGCTTTGTATTTTTGTGTATTCCTTGTGTGCCTGCATTGTGTGATTACTGTCTTTGTTGCGCTATGGAAGCTTTGGCGAATTACGCCGCCTTCCGTAATGGAATCTCTACCGACGTAGCAGAGTTCCTGCGTAACCGTGGGCTTGCTAATTTCGCTGAACTGCCATGGCATTCAGTGGAATCCCACCCTTTCTTTGCCAATATCATTTCTGCCATCGCCAACACGTCGGCTACAGAGCAGAGTTGGCCGATCACAACCTTGCCTACACGGACCGTAATAACCCTTCACTCATTCGCTGAGTCGTTCCGACTCCCTGTGCAAGGTAGACAAAAAGGCCCTAACCTCCCCGAAGCAACAATGAGAGAATTATTCCCTAGGTATTCATCGAACGAGTACGGGATTTTATGTCGACAAGAACCAGAAAGATCAGCCCTGTAGTTCTTAGTTGCAATCCTAAACCTACAGAAGTGCACTTGCGATATATCCCGGCCATTTTACTCTGCCATAGACTTAGCTGCCACCTATTTCTTCCAACGTATCCACAAGGAGTGTGTAGCAATAATCAAGCAGGTGAACCAGTGAACTTTGCCACCTATTTCTTCCAACGTATCCACAAGGAGTGTGTAGCAATAATCAAGCAGGTGAACAAGGGAGGCATGCCTAGGTCCCGATTACCGCACATACTATCATTTCTCTTTCCAGCAATCCTAGCAGCCCAACCACCACCCCCGGGACCCATTCTGAGACATGAGGAGTCGATACAGCTACTAGACGACGAAGAAGAAGAAGATGAAGAAGAACTCAACCAGCTATTCCGCCGGAAACGAATCAGAATCAGCTTGTCTGAAAGTGAAGCACAGAAGTCAATCGGAGAAGATAAAGAAGAAGATAAAGAAGAAGATAAAGAAGAAGATAAAGATGAAAAAAAGCAAGAAGAAGATACATTCCATGACACCGCCACATCCATGCAGCATGAGTCATCCGCACAGTCATCATCATCTGAGCAACAAAGACAGGAAAAGCAGACTGAAACAGAAACAAATTCTACCGAAGAAGCTTCTCAGCAACAAACTGAGCAGGAACAACAAGGAGATGAACAACAAATTGCGAAAGATGTTTTCGAAGAGCTACTCAAGGCCGTTGAGTCAACCATCGCGAACACCGACCAACAAAATAAGGTAACTGAAACTACCTCTGCCATTCCCACTCCACCACTAGAACCTCCACTAAACCCAAAACTTCCACCCACTGCACCCGTCGAGCCCGCAACTTCTTCCGCCTCATCCCCCAACTACTCCCCTCCGACCTCACAATAATTACTTAATGCAGCGTCTTCCCAACCTCGTCTCCCTCTTCCACCACCCTCCACACCAGTATTTGCTCAATTGGAATCGATGGGTCAGATGCTAATAGAGTTATCAAGACAACTGCCGCAACAACTGAAGCAGATTACAGAAAGTGTTCGCGAAGATTTCCAGCATAAATTGGAAGTCATGGAGGCAGACATCACACCCCTCCAAGAAGAACTATAAGCCGTGAAGACCGAAAATCATGCGCTTCATGAACAAGTACAGCAACTACAGGCCAGAATCCAAGAACAAGAACAAATAACAGTTCAGTGAGATGAAGCCCTAGTAGAGGCAAAAGAAAAAGAAGATTTACTGCTCGTTGCAGATGCAGAGATAAATAAATTGAATAAACTACTCAAGGAAAAAGAAGATGCAATGATGGAGCTAGGCAATTTACTAGAAGAAACCAGAACGAGTTTAGCCGAGGAAGTAAAGAAAAGCCAAGAACAACAGAGGGAAGCCAAATTGACAGAAGAAGAACTCCATAGAACAAGTGAGGCTCTAACAGATGTCAACAGAATGCTGAAACATTACCTTGCAAAAGAAGCCCAAGCACAGAAAGAAATCGCACAGCTCCGACGAGAAAGAGATGCCTATTCAACAACAATACAGTATCAAAACCAAGAAATTGAAAGGCGAGAAAATCAACTGAGCAATCAGAAAGAATGGGTAATCGAAATGCAGAAACAGGTTGCAGAAGTAAAAGTTTCAAGAGATGCAGCTCTATCTAACGAGTTCTACCTATAGGAGGCCTTTTTGCAAACACAGGCCAAAATTTTGCTCACCAAAGCCATCGCTCTAAGCTCTGTTAGAATAGATGTGCAACTAGTAGAACCAGACACCCTTAAACAACTGTTAGAAACACTAAAGAAAAAGATCACCCGAACTTTTAGACTAGCCCGTAATATGTACTTAGAAGGAATAGTAGACGAGCCGTAATTTTGTAAAACTTGCGGGTTCGAGTCCACCGGGCGTGCCAGTGTTAGTCGGCTGCCGGATGGGGACATGAAAAACGGAATCTTGTATTCACACGCGCAAAAAGTGGTTACGCGACAGTTGTAATTTCTTATATAAGCAATGTAAAGAGAGTCGGAAGACAACGATTCTTGGAATCACCAGGCTGTTCGTCTGGGTGGTGGAATTTCCGTGCATTGCTGTAACGATTGTCTGTCTAAGTTTTTGAATCCTCTGAGTATTCCATGCACCTCTGTGTCTAGTTATCTGTGCGGGGTTGAGTTAGCGTGACGACTCGTCTGATGACTGGATTGGAATATTGCTTGTACCTGTCCGGTTAAGTTGACATCTCTGTCTCGTTCTGTCGATTGTTATAGATACTGACGTGGGTGTTAGTCCATAGAGGTTCAGTAAGATTTCTCGGTTGATGGTCTGAGCCGATTATCTTGCATGATCTTGTTGTTATGATCTACTGAGTAAGTGTGCAGTGATGTTGCTATGCCTGTAAGGTGCGGAAATCTATTGAGTAGGGTTGATGTAGCTGTGTTACTGTTCAGAAAACTTTAAGTGTATCGGTGATATTCGGTATTGTGGATGAGACGTACCTCTTTAGTAAGGTGGAAGTGCTATTCAGGTCTCTCACAGTACAGTAAGGTAGGATCGGAGCAGTAAACCCTTTTAGGGTAGTCGGGAGGTTTGAACCAGTTTGATTATGAACTGTAAGATTACGAGAATAGTTGAGGTTCGATAGAGTTGGACCGCAAGGCATTGTTAGGAGTAAAGTGGTTAGTCTGGGAAAATCAAGTCTAAGGGCCTTTGTTTTTACAGACCCCTTCCACTCCCAAGAACCCACTTAGGTCGGTTAAACGCACTTTTGATAATTAGAACGAAGCGTTTAACAACGCCCATTTTATTCGATGATTGACATGGCTTCTCGTGAGCCTATTAATTTCACCTCGTTCTATTTCCGGTGCATTCACCGTGAATTCGTTACGATTATTAATCATGTTAACAAGGGAGATCTTCCGCGTTTGCGTCTACCACATATCCTTACCTTTCTTTTCCCACCCATTCAAGCTGTGCAACCCCCGCCAAAAGATCCAATCTTGTTCCATGAAGAATCTACCCAAGTGCTCGAAGATAGAGAAGATGATGATGAAGATCTCTTCCAACTTCTCCACCGGAAATGCAGACGAATAAGCCCCTCTAAGAGTCAAGTACAAGGCTCCACCGCCGGGCATGAGGAAGAGGTCTTCCACGACACCGCCACTTCAATTCACATGGAGTCTTCTGGTCCTTCTTCTCCGAATCAGCAGCAGGAACAAAGTGCGTCCACCACCGCATCTGAAGCAATTTCTTCTAAGGAGGAATCTCAGTAACAAATCCAAGATGATGTGCAAGTCATTGTTGCTGAGATTATCAATGACGTAATTACTTTGGTCGATGCTATAATTGACCGACCTAAAGCGACTACGTAGCAGACTACCGGGATAGTGTTGGTGCCCAACACTCTTATACCCACTCCTCCACCAATGCCTCCGGTCAAGCCCATTGTACCTGTTCAACGGATTATTCCTGAAGAACCCGATACCTCACCTTCTTCTCCCACCTGTTCCCCACCGTCGTCCCCTCATTTATTCTCAACCTCTTCATCCCAGCCACTTCCTCCTCTTCCTCTTCTGGTCTACATGTTTACTGAGTTAGAATCAATGGGTCGTATGTTGATCTAATTTTCGCAGCAACTCCCAATACAATTGAAGATGGCAACCGATAGTATCCGTCAAGACTTACAACACAAAGTCGATGTATTAGAAGCAGATATTACTCCATTGCAAGAGGAAGTAGATGCAGTGAAAGCTGAAAACCATGCTTTGCATTTACAGATTCAACAACTTCAAGCTAGAATTGCCAGATAGGACTCTTTGATTGCACAAAGAGATGTTGCGTTGGTTGAGTTAAATGCCAAAGCTGATTTATTAAGTGCTTGTGATGCAGAGATTATACAGATAAAACAATTAATACATGATAAAGAAGATGCTCGCGTAGCACTTGGGAATTTATTGGAAGAAACTCGAGTACAGCTCGATGAAGTTATGCAGAAAGGACAGGAGATGGCAAATTTAGCAAAGCACACTAATGTTGAACTCCAGAACGCAAATGCCAATCTGTTTGAGGCAAACTCTACTCTCAAATCCCAGATGATCTTAACCAGTCAACTTCAGAAGGAGGCAGCAGGGATTCGAAAGGAAAGAGATGCCTACTATCAGATCATTCAATATCAAGCTCAGGAACTGGAGAGAAGAGAAAAGCAATTAGGTGTGCAAGCTGACAGACTTTCGAGAGTCGATAAACAGATTGAAGATATGCAATTAAGTCGTGACGCAGCCCTTGCAAATGATTTCTACCTGCAAGAGGCATTTTTGCAGACACAGGTTGACATCTTAATGAGTCAAGTGATTGCTGCAAGCTCTGTTCGTACTGACGCATAGTTAGTCGAACCAAAAACTTTAAAACTAATGCTGGATTTTTTGAAGCAAAAGATTTCCAGAACTTTTAAATTAGCTCGCACCATGTATATACAGGGCATAGTAGATGCACCCTAAATTTTGTTTCCGTTGCGGGTTCTAGTCCACCGTGCGTGCCAGTGTAAGCCGCCGGATTGGCATATTGTAATTTCACATCTTTCCTATACCGCACGAACCAAAAGGTCGTTGCGAAGTGATGCATCTGTTTATCGATCAATGAAAAGACATTACGGTGACACTCCGGCAACGATGAACAGTATCGCTAGACTGTCTGTCTAGGCGATTGCATTCAGTGGAGTCACCGTAGTGCAGTATTCGTGAAGTCTGAGTATTGTCATTCTTACCTTTGATTAATTGCATTAATTTGTGACTAACACAGTAAGGTTAAGTATGGAAACTAAGTCTGTGCGACGGTAATCAGTAATTTCTATGCTACGCACTGTGAAAGGTATAAACGAGTATGAACAGTGAAACTGTATAAAGAAGGCGATACCAAAATACTAATGTACTGCTTAATTGATAAGATAATTGGGAAAATTAAGACACAGGGCCTCTGATTTATCAGACCCCTACCACTCCCAAGAACCCGATAAAGAACTTAAAGTGCCTGTGACGTAAACGCACATTTAATGCTAGCGCATTTTAACATGCAGACATACACATACATAATGCATACATATGCACACACATATACACATACATATACACACACATACACACATACACACACATACACACACATACACATACATACACACACACATACACACACATACACACATACACACACATACACACATACACACATACACACACATATATGCATACACACACACATAGAGAGACATGCACACACATACACATACATGCATACATATGCATACATAATGCATATGCATATGCATACATACATACATACATACATACTTACATGCATACACACACATATGCATACATACATACATACATACATACATACATACTTACATGCATACACACACATATGCATACATAATGCACATGCATACATACACATACATAATGCATATGCATACATAATGCACATGCATACATACACATACATAATGCATACACACACATATGCATACATAATGCATACATACACATACACACACATATGCATACATACATGCATACACATACAAACATAGACACATACAAACACATAGACACATACACACACACAAACAGATACACACTCATAGACACACACACACACATACACATAGACGCGCACACACATACACACACATATACACACACATACGCACATAGACACATACACACATAATGATGCATTCACACACATACACATGCATACACACATACACACACATATACACATACACATACACACATATACACACATATATGCATACACACACATAGAGAGACATACACACACATACACATACATGCATACATAATGCATATGCATATGCATAAATACATACTAACACGCATACATAATGCACATGCATACATACACATACATAATGCATACGCACACATATGCATACATAATGCATACACACACATACACACACATATGCATACATACATGCATATACATACACACATAGACACATACACACACATAGACACATACACACACATAAACACATACACACTCATAGACGTGTAGCGACACATACACATAGACACACACACATACACACACACATACACACACACATACACACACACACATACACACATAGACACATACACACATAATGACGCATACACATACATATGCATACATACATGCATACACATACACACATAGACACATACACACACATAGACACATACACACACATAAACACATACACACTCGTAGATACACACACATACACATAGACACACACACACATACACACACATATACACACACACATACACACATAATGATGCATACACACACATACACATGCATACACAGATACAGACACATATACACACACACATACACACATACACACACATATATGCATTACACACACATAGAGAGACATACACACACATACACATACATGCATACATATGCATACATAATGCATATGCATATGCATACATACATACTTACATGCATACATAATGCACATGCATACATACACATACATAATGCATACACACACATATGCATACATAATGCATACACACACATACACACATATGCATACACATACACACATAGACACATACACACACATAGACACATACACACACATAAACACATACACACTCCTAGATGTGTAGCGACACATACACATAGACACACACACATATACACACACACATAGACACATACACACATAATGATGCATACACACACATACACATGCATACACACACATATGCATACATAGATGCATACACATACACACACATAGACACATAAACACACATAAACACATACACACTCATAGACACATACACATAGACACACGCACACACATACACACACATATACACACACATACACACATAGACACATACACACATAATGATGAATACACACACATACACATGCATACACACATAGAAACACATATACACACACATACACACACATATATGCATACACACACACATAGAGAGACATACACACACATACACATACATGCATACATATGCATACATAATGCATATGCATATGCATACATAATGCATATGCATATGCATACATACATACTTACATGCATACATACACATACATAATGCATACACACATATATGCATACATAATGCATACACACACATACACACACATATGCATACACACATGCATACACATACACACATAGACACATACACGCACATAGACACATACACACACATAAACACATACACACTCATAGACACACAGACATACACATAGACACACACACATACACACACATATACACACACACATAGACACATACACACATAATGATGCATACACCCACATACACATGCATACACACATACACACATACATACAGGCACACACATACACACACATACACACACATATATGCATACACACACATAGAGAGACATACACACACATACACATACATGCATACATATACATACATAATGCATATGCATATGCATACATACATACTTACATACATACACACACATATGCATACATAATGCACATGCATACATACACATACTTAATGCATACACACATATGCATACATAATGCATACACACACATACACACACATATACATACATAATGCACATGCATATGCATACATACATGCATACACACACATAGACACATACACACACATAGACACATACACACACATAAACACATACACACTCATAGACGCACACATACACGCACATACATACACACACACACATACACACCTACTTAATGCATACATACACATATGCATACATAATGCATACATAATGCATACACACACATACACACACATATGCATACATAATGCACATGCATATGCATACATACATGCATACACATACACACAGACACATACACACACAATAGACACATACACACACATAAACACATACACACTCATAGATGCACATACATACACATAGACACATACACATACACACACACATATACACACACACATACACACATAGACACATACACACACAATGATGCATACACACACATACACACACATACACGCACATAAAATACACGCACATGCATCCATACAGATACTTAATGCATACACACATACATATGTACATGTATATATATTGATTTCTAACCCATTTTGTTTTGTATGTTAGGTATTATGGATCCTAGTAGAGAGAGAAAGGTGAAACTCACTCTCACAAAAAGTCTTATGAGAGCAAGAGTTCTGTCTGATACTCTAGGGGCCATCATGCATGATTACTTAGAGATGTCTGATGATGAGCTGGACTATACGATCCAGATGCTTACCCAGCGATCAGAGGAGGGCTCTTCTACGGCTCCACATGCAGGAAGACAGCTATCTGCTCATAGGTATGTTTTTTTAATAAACTTTTTTTATGATATTATAACACATATTTTTATTTATTTTTATCTATCTATTTTCAAGGCACCTATACCACCTCCAGATCATGATAGCAGAGCAGAGTTGCCTATGAGGACATGCATAGGCACCTTAGGACTAGAGTGTGATATAGATCCAGAGGGGAACATTGTGTACATAGGGAATGGATTGGATTTCAAGAGAAGAATGTGGGCATTATGCGACTCTTACCTGCGCCTTGTCCACTTACCATGGAAGTAAGCATAAATTTTACATATAAATTGAAATAAAAATCTTATGTTTTATTTACATTATTTTTTTAATTTTTGTAGTGATCATAATGAGAGGGATAAAAAATACGTACTTAGTTCACTTGAGACAGAGTTTGGGGCAGGATGGTCGCATAAGTGGTGTCTAAAAGAGATGCGGACACTTATGGCTCATCGTCGCGATAATGCACGATATGCACTGCTTTTATGTATATATATGTGCATATGAGTATGTGTGTTTATGTATGTATATGTATATGAGAGAGAGATAGAGAGAGAGAAAAGAGTGAGACTAGAGGTACAAATACACGCATACACACAAATATACATCATACATGCACATTTACACACATATACACATACATGCACATTTATACATACACACACATACATGCACATTTTTACACACACATACACATGCATGCAGTTACACACATATAATGAATACACATAGACACATACACATACTCACATACACATACACATACTCACATACACATACACATGCATAATCATATGTACACACACATAGACTCATATAATCATATTTACATGCATATATACATATACACATGCATATGCACATATAGATACACATACATACACAACACATGCATACACATAAATAAATAAATAAATAAATAAATCCTATTTCAAAAATCCCAAATTGAAAATACTAATTTCGATATTAGGGATTTAAAACCCCTAATTTAAAAACTCTAATTCAACCTTTTAGCCATATGTTTTAAGTATATGTACACATTGCATCTATTCCTCCGACGTCCTACTAGAGAGATGTCTCTCCTCCCAACCTTATGCCTCTATATATAGCTACTCGAATCAACGAGGATCATAATATATATAAAGATATATACATATCATGTAGATACACATACATAAATATAAAATGGAGTAGATATATTATGCATCACACATACATGCCTAAATGCACACATAAATATATATATATATATATATATATATATATATATATATATATATATATATATATATATATATATATATATATATATATATATATATATATATATATATATATATACATATTTACATGTACACATTTACACATAGACACATATACATATATACATGTACACATCACATATACATGCCTACATGCACACATAAGCATCTATATACATGCATACATATTTACATGTACATATTTACACAGACACATATACATATATACATGTACACAATTATAAGCACTTGCATATACTACATGAATACATGAATATTTTACATAAATGCATATGCATATCTACACATATGCATACTAACACATGTATACATATATCACACACATGCAAACACATACATATACATGAAATACATATATATGCATACTAACATATGTATACATATAATACACATGAATACACACACATATGCATACATACATGATAAAAATTTGCTCCTCGAAGATAAAGCTATATATAAAATAATTAGGCATATCCCCGAGCTTCATGTTCAACTTAAAAGAACATGATTTCATCTCTCTAATAGGATTCATCGTTATTCAAGTTAATAAAAAAATATATTATCTCATATCCATTTAGAAGCTTCAAGTTATTGATCGATAACTAGAGTAGAATTTACTATCTAATCTTCTCATATGTTTTCATTATTGCCCTCATTTTGGTAAGACATCAATATATTCTCATCTTCATTATCCTTATTGATTTCATTTATTTCTTCTATTGTTAAATCTATGTTCTCATGAATCACATCATCTATTGATGGATTAATATCTATTTCTGGTAATTCCTCTTCCTCATCAATAGAATCAGCATGTAGAGAATTATCCTCTTCATAAAAAAGATTAGTATCATTATCACGTATAATGATTCTAATTTCTCTTTCAAATGTTGATGTATCAGTATCTGATGCTGAATCATCAAGAGGACTTTCTTCGATCTCTCTAACAATAAACTGTTCAAACAATGACCTACCTCTAGGTTGCACATGAATGACTTGCCACCAAGGATGAGCATCTTGGTTTTTATAAAAAAATGCTTGTTCAATATGCCTAGGAAGAATATATGGTTCTTTGGTAGATTGCATTACCTTAGAAGAATCAATTGCCCAAAACCCAAATAATTCATTTCTTAATGTGGGATTACTACCTTTATACTCGGCTCGAAACCAGTCAACCTTCAAAATGACCTATCAAAATATATAACAACAAAAACCCATTATCAGGTGCTTAAAAAAATAACTAACTCTATCATAACGAATATAATATTTTTTCTACATGTTGAATCTACGACATGAAATTTCGTAGATACCAACAATAGTTCCTACGTAACCAAGTTCACCATCTATAAGGTTCGTGTCTTTTGAGCTAGCACGTGATAGTTGCTTGAAAGAAGCAACAATACTAGAATCCTCTGTTTTACTTAAAGAATCAATGGCTTTGATTCTAATATGCTGTCCAAAAGCCCAGATATTAGTGAACATTTGAGCCTGCAAAATAAATTCAATTAGTAAATAGAAACTAATATACATATATGAAAAAAATAAAATATTATTTTAATAAAATTACCTTTCGTTCACAACCTATCATTAACTCTCTTTGCTCATCTGAGATTTCTTCATTATTTGCGTTGGCGCATTGCAAACGACTATATAGCCAATCCATGAAAGAAGATATATCTGTAATCTCATTATTATTGAGATTACGTCTACATCTTTTGTTTTTTCACATTTTACTTCGGAGATTTTGAAGTTCCTCATACTTGCTAAGGAATGCTTGCATGCATTCGCTATTATATGCTACAAAAGTAGAAACATCAATTTTTTCTTGAAATGTAAATAAGAATGGAACTCCCTTACCTGATAATACCTCATCTGTTGTTTTTGAAGAAGACTCATTGGTCCATGCATGTGGAGCTTCTTCATGAACTCTTTCAAGGTACTCACTAACGTAATACATGCACTCTTCAAGCATCCAACCCTTTTCTATGGATCCTTCTGGTTTTGCTCTTTGTCGCACACAACCTTTTAATATTCTCATAAATCGCTCGACCCAAAACATCCATCGAGTGTTGACAACACCTTCATATCTCTATTTCATCTACAAGATGGACTAATAAATGAACCTGAATATCAAAAAATGAAGTAGGAAGTTCTTTCTCCATCAAACATAGTAGCTCTTTGCATTCATGTTTTTTTTGTGGGATCGAGTTTTTGTCAATCTCTTTGGATGTAATCCACCTATACATACCATAAAAACAATTATAAAGAAGTTAATTAAAAAATAAAAATATCCAATATTCATACATATTAAATATAAAAGTATCATAATTACCTTATAAGTGATCCAAGATGATAGATCACATCTCGTACTCCTTTCGTTGTACATCCATCCATAACCAAAGGTAAAATATGTTTCAAAAAGTTATGCCAGTCATGGGTCTTTAACCCAGATAACCTCTTATCATCCATAGTAAACATGTTTTGAAAAGATGCTCCATATCTTGTAGGAGTCTTAATCAATTGAATTCTATTGTTGATAGTCTGTATCTCTTTTGTTGTAAGTACCCAAGGAGCAGGTGCATAAGTCGTTTCTTGTTGATGTCTATCAAAAACTGGCCATAACTTTGGTTTGGATTTTTTATCTTTCAAATCATTCCTTGATGTTGTGGTATCTTTTAGTCCAAGAAGATGCTTCCATAGTGAATAACCAATATTTTTGAATATATGCATAGGATCAAGAAGATGACATAGTTTTAACTCTTTCTAATACTCCAAAGAATACCATATTTATATGTTCTCTGCGAGTGACAATTTTCCTTTACCTCTCTTCACATACTCATTATCTAAATCATCACTCAAGATTTCTGATTCTGGATCTATCAGAGGTTCATCTGTCCATTTTTTATACCAATCCATAGGCGTCATAAGTTTTGGACACTGACCTGTTTCAAGATTTCCGTTAAAATGTATCGCTTCTCTTTTAGATCTTAATGGATGATCATCAGACAAGAATCGTCGATGTTGAAGATAAATATTTTTGTTGAGATTCTTACTATAGATTCATCTCAACCAATCACCACAATATGGACAAGCTTTATAACCCTTAGTAGATATTCCTGCATCATGAAAATGATAAAAATATAATTAGATTAAATCATATGTATTTATATGCATATTGAATAAAAAAATTACATCAATACCTGAACAAACACCATATCTTGGAAAGTCGTGAATGGTCCAAACCACAATACCATGAACCGTAGTATGTCTTTCATTGATGCTTTTCGATACATCAATGACATTAATACCTCTCCATAACTCTTGGAGATCGTCAATGAGAGGAGCAAGATATATATTCACATCTTTAACTTGTCTTTTGCCTGGGATTAAAAGTGAAAGCATTAAATGTTCCTTTTTAATGCTAAGATATGGCGGAAGATTGTAGTTTATGACTACCACTGGCCATGTTGACCATTTACTGGATTTCATGGAGAATGGATTAACCCCATCTAATGCAACTCCTAACTTTAGATTCTATGGATTTTGTGTGAATTGAGGCCATGTAGAATCAATATGCTAAAAAGCAACACTATCATGAGGAATTCTGATTATTCCATCAGTACTTTAGTGATCATGTCCCCAAGTCAAAAGCTTTGATAATTCGGGGCTTTGGAACATATGTCTAATCTGTGGAGCCAATGGAAAATGTCTCAATACCTTTTTTGGGAATATACCTTCTTCGCCCTTATATCGAGGAGATTGACATTTGGGACATGTCAAAGAGTCTGCATATTCACCTCTATATAAAATACAATCGTTAGGACATGCATGTATACATTGATAATCTATACCAAGATTGTTGATTATCTTCTTCATTTCATCATGTGAGGTAGGAAGAATATTTTGACTTGGTAAAAATTTTTTAGATAATAACCTGTAAGTTCATCAAAAAAAGGTATATTAAAAAAAGAAAATAAATAAATATACATATATATATGCATATAATTTTATATATGTGTATGCTTATGTGCATCTTTCAAAATATTCACAAAAAAATTGATTGTTTTGGATGGCAGGATACGATTGTTTGTTTTGGAGGATATGAAGTATGTACCTTCATTGAATGATTTGTCGATTCTATCATATGTTCAGTTTGAAAGTGTGAGAAGCGGGTTTATAATTTCTATTCAAAGAATTTGGCACTCTTTATAGGCCATACGATGGTGACCTGGATGAATCGCATTCACAGAGGTTACCCAAGATAGAGCAACCTGATTAGAACAAGTTGTATAAAAGTGATCCTCTCAAGCCACCATGATTTCCACTTTGTATCCTAAAGTTCAGATGCTCATCATTGACATGCAAGAGGTTTACTGCATACCCCAGGAATCCTGTT
Organism: Ceratopteris richardii; assembly: GCA_020310875.1. NCBI lineage: Eukaryota > Viridiplantae > Streptophyta > Polypodiopsida > Polypodiales > Pteridaceae > Ceratopteris > Ceratopteris richardii. Next base: position 196,515,258 of record CM035417.1, on the reverse strand, counting down.
GGCACTAGTCCATTATAATCAGGTTGCTCTATCTTGGGTAACCTCTGTGAATGCGATTCATCCAGGTCACCATCGTATGGCCTATAAGCAGTGCCAAATTCTTTGAATAGAAATTATAAACCCGCTTCTCACACTTTCAAACTGAACATATGATAGAATCGACAAATCATTCAATGAAGGTACATACTTCATATCCTCCAAAACAAACAATCGTATCCTGCCATCCAAACAATCAATTTTTTTGTGAATATTTTGAAAGATGCATTAATAGTTTTAAAAGATGCACGAACAAAAAGTGTCCATTCAATTCAAGTTCTTGTTCTTACCTTATCTAAAGTAAGAATAAAAACCTGCATTGAATGGACACTTTTTGTTCGCCCATCCTTTAAAATTATTTTTCCATCCTTCAAAATCTTCAAGATAAATTTGCTCCTCCCAGTTTACATGTGGCTTAATTCTTTCCTTGGTAACTACTATTTAATATTTTTATAATTAGCAGCACAGGTATTAGGTCGACTAAAGTAGGAGAAACATATGTGTCAAGAAGATTCTAAAGGTTGGGTGGACACTTCTAAAGGCTATATGGACAAAACATCTTCATTCGATACATGTGTATAATTTGACCTTACTCTAATAACATGTGCATGTGTGTATATGTGTGTGTATGTTTATATGTGTGTATGCATTCATGTATATTGTGTGTATGTTTATATATGCATGTATATATATATATATATATATATATATATATATATATATATATATATATATATATATATATATATATATATATATATATATATATATATATATATTTATGCATATATATATAAATAGATAGAAAATTGAAAATTATACCTTAATACTGTCGAAATAGATACATTACTTCATCCAAAACGATTTTGAAGATTGAGAATAAGTAAGCTCGCACTTAGTCGTGTCAAAGGACTTCCTTCATATACAGGCTTTGGACATTCCTCTCAAAGATATTTCTCATTTTTAGAAATATCAATGCTCTCACTGTCATTTTGATACCAATCCTCAATAAAATCTGCCATGCCATCATCTTCACCATTGTCACACAAATCTTGTGCATCGTCTTTTGAATATAGATCTTTCAACCTTGCATATTCCACAGGATTACGTTTGCGTAGCCTCCTCATAGAAGCTGCTATGCGCCCGTATTCCTTGTAGTGCATGGAACCATAGGTTGACCACATATCTTTAGGACCAAGTTTTTGGCATGAGTAAAACAGATACTTCTCTATTCATTAAGAGAAGTAATTCAGAGGTAATATACCTATGTGTATATGTTGATGATATCATACTTACAGGTAATGATGCTAATGGTATCAAATAGATCAAGAATCAAATGATGAAGGAGTTCAAAATTAGTGACCTTGGATCATCAAAATATTTTCTTGGACTTGAGTTAGTCTATACTAACTCTAGCATTTACATTACTCAGAGGAAGTATATACAGGATATGTTGAAGAAGTTTCATTTGCAGGATACCAAAGTTGCAAGTACTCCAATGGAGGCAAATCTAAAATTAAGTGCTCATGAAGGTGATGTACTTGATGACATTACAGGTTACCAAAGCATAGTGGGTAGCTTGAATTATGCTACTCTGACAAGGATAGACATTGCTTATAGAGTAAGTGTGCTAAGCCAGTTTATGCACAAGCCTAGGGCACCTCACTTGGACGCTGCCAAAAGAATCTTGAAGTACCTTAAGGGTACTCAACATCATGGTCTATATTTCCCTTATACATCAGACTTGGACATTAAAATTTATTTAGATGCAGATTGGGTAGGATGCAAAGATGATAGGAGGAGTACCTCAGGGTACCTTTCATTTGCAGGTGATAAGCCAATATCATGGACTTCAAAGAAGCAACCTACTATTGCTTTATCTTCTACAGAGGCAGAGTATAGAGGTTTGGCCAATGCTACTCAAGAGGCCATATGGATCAGATTGTTGTATATAGAATTGGGCTTGCATACTACATCTCCAATGATCTTTGGAGATAATACAAGTTCCCTACACCTTGCAGCTAATCCTATTTATCATGCTAGGACCAAGCATATAGAGGTCCACTATCATTATGTGAGAGAGAAACTATTAAGCAAAGATATTCAGCTGGCATATGTATCAACTAATATGCAATGTGCAGATTTATTGACTAAAGCATTAGATGGTACAAAACTTTGGAGGTTTAAAACAATGATTGGATTGTAGGATGTTCATGAACACTAGAAGTGAAGACCAAGCCATAATGTTTGGCTTGAGGGGGAGCTGTTGGTGCAAATCACAAGCCTACACATTTGGCTTGTAGCTCATACACATATGAAGTTTCATGGAAACCATTGTTAGTGGAGGATTACTTATTTACTTTTTGTAAAAGTCATTTTTTGACTTGAGAATACTTGTAACTGATGGAGAGTGTTAATCTCCAAAAGAACAATCCTTGATGTTAGAACACCTCTATATCAAGAATAACTTTAAACTCCAACCAATTTTGGAAGACAAGTACCAAACTGCCAAGACTTTAGCTAACTGTGAAGAAAATCACTTCACAAGAAAGTCTACTGCACATTACTCACTCATTAGCTGATCAATTGTGTAAACATTCTGATGAAACTTTGTAGAATATGTAGCCTAAAGTTTGTGCACCTCATCCAAGTTAAAACACTCCAAAAGCTTAAGTAGATTATGAGAAATGATCCAAACAATCTACCTATGTCTGAAACTTCCTTCTTGTAGAGTCAACTTTGACACCTGCAACTTCTAACACACAGTTCTCCCAAACTAGGACCCGTTTAAGCGAATGCTTTTAGCCATAGATGGCCTACCTTCCAACTTAGATTTTGACCCCTCATTTGTGTAAAACTTTACACTGTGCACTGAGATCTCATCAATTCTTTGATCATCGAGATTGTGCCTCTTTTAGAAGACACTCAACACTTTCTCACATATAGATGTTCCTATACAAAATTCTCTCAGCCTGTTTGCAATTAGTCTCTTAAACTTTAACCATAGATAGATTAACTATGGATTTAGATGTCTACAAAAGGATTTTTTATATAATCAAACACAGAAGGAGAACTAGAGAAAAGATCGACGTGCAATTCTCTAAATATTCTTTCTATTCAACTCATCATACATCTGATGAATTTGAGGCCATAAAAAATTCTAATGAATTATGCACAATAGGGGAGAAATCTCATTTAGATGAATATTTTTTAGTCCCCCTATCAAAACCAGACTTTTACAGGTGTTATTTTTTTATCCACACACTACAAGGAGGAGTATAAAGTGATGTCCTAGGTACCTTAGTACTTCCATCCCTTATCATGGACCATTCCTTGAAGGTGGCCAAGGAAGCAGATTCTTAATGATTGTTGTGTCATTACTCACATTTTCTACATGTGCTCAGTGTATTGTATACCCATTTACAGAGCACTCACTAGGGGACAATTACAAACATTTAAGGAAGTTTGAGGTCCTACCACCCACTAGAAGAAATAGAATGAGAGGTTTTTCTGCCTATAACCAATAGAGATCTTACCTACCCCTCTACCATCAACAACAAGACCCCCTCCCTTAACTCCTCCATTCACCATTCATTTGCCTCACTAGGATGTTGCCATCACACAAGAGAAAATTGAAACCACTATAGCAAAGGGCTTCGAATTTTGTGTCAATGAAATAATCATGAGGAAGTCTACCCAACATTCGATTATAATATTTGTGACCCTTAATTAACTTGTTGATAGATTTTCAATTTTGAGATACACAATTTGTTTCTCTAGAGCATGAACATCACAATTATATAGGATCCCAAATTGAGAGGGAAGAAGAACATAAGCATAGACAGGACCAACAACACAAGGATGAAGAAGAAGAAGGACCAGTTGAGAACATTGCTTACACAAAGGATTTGAAGAGTCTATACAATAGAATGGAAGAGGGGAAGCCCAAAAATCAACCGAATGTAGAATATAGTCATGCCCTTTTGCAACAAGAAATTACAAATAGAGGGTTTGATACAACTTTTATTGAAATGATGCATTTATGGAAAAAATAAGTCTAGGTTGCAAACACCTTTGCTTTTTGATGAATCAGACACCCACTTGTTACAAGAAACACCACCTTTGTCAACAAGCACCCATCCACACTAACATTGAGGTGCCCATATGTCCAAATATTTCACAACATTTAGTTCTTTATGGATATACACCACCTCCTATTTCGTTAATCAATATTGTTGCATTTGCCACTACACACTCTATGTTATGCACCACTAGAAAGCAGCCACAAGGCTTTCTTTCTAGTTTTGAAACACCTCCACACCAAGCCAAATTGTGGGTCATTACACCTTTTTGCCCATTACCCCTCCACAATCATTAGTTCCACCTAAGATTGCCCCTCCTCCAATACCTATTTGCCATCCATTTCCAATTTTTCCATCATCCTTTGGAAAAATTTGGAGGTAGACCTTGCTAGAAATATAAGCATCATTGAAAGATCTCTATCTCTCAACTACCTGCATGATCACATTGACAACTTCCAAATGCAAAGGTCTATTAGGGATGAAAAATGTGAAAGGGAGGGAAGTGTTGCCACACAAGGGCAAGCAGGTAGGTGTAGCAAGTTGAGCAATCATAGAAGAAAGGGAAGACCATTAAATAAGGCCCAAAATTCAATATTTGATAGAACATAGGGTTTCTTGATATTCCTCTATGGAGAAGATGTTACAATTTTCTCTTCCTTGTTTACTCCTATTTCCTTTAAACATTGTCCTTAAACTTGTGAGGCTCTCCTCAAAAGAAGACATGCGAATGATGTGTGTGTCACTCTCCTCCCATCCATTTATATCCTCTTGTATCTAAAATAGCAGTGATATGGAATGATCTAGCATCACCATGTGTCCAGCATGCAACACTCATCCCCACTAACCATCAAATACCTTAGGATATACCCCCGAGCTTAGGACCTTGGCTAACTAGCCCTCGTCCCACACACACATGGAATGGTCTCTGTAGACCAATGTCTGACAAAACTCAAGTTCCATTATTATGCTCTTATAGTCACCATCTTCTCCATATTCATTATCATCTTTTTCCTTAATCATCACCACAAATAGGCTTAAGTCATATCCTTCCTCATCTATGCATTCATTCATGGTAAGCACTTCTTCATTTACACAAATATCTAGGATTGGTAATATTTCCTTCGAGCCCTAAGCTTCAAATGCTTCATCATGATATATTTGAGGCATGTAGGCTAGGTTTTCTATTTCTTGCTCTCCATCTTTCCTTGGCTTCTAACATTGGGACCTCTTTTCTTCTCTTTGGGAATCTTTGCAAATGCATAGTTGAGTATCCTCATTCATCCAAGAATGATCACTATATCTTGCACTATGGATTGACATGTCATCTCCTCTCTATGTATGAAATTCTATTGAAGAGGAGGAACATCCGTGTAAGAGAAATTTTGGAGAATTATATTGGCATAGTGCCTTGATGTTGAAAGTATAGGGCATCCCTTCCCAGATCTTGAACCACTTTCAATTTCCACATGAATGGTCTTCCTAAGATCAATTCATAATTTCCTGAACTTTGAAATTGACATATAGCTAAGGTGTGCTCAAAATATACTCCACATGTAGTCAATATTACATTTTGTAGGAGTCCTAAGGGGCATTCTACGTGGCCCTCTACCAATTGCAATTTCATTTTGGTAGGTCTTAAAGCTGCTTTTCCCCATTTTTCTTGAGTTTCTTTGGTAGTGATTCCCAATCCTACACATATCTCTAGTATGGCTTTTTTCATATAACCTCTAAATGTGATTGGAAGAAATGTGTTTCATTCATCATATTCACTAGAATCTACTACTTTTTCTACACGAATTTTAACTGTAGTGGTGTCTTCATTAAGTCTCTTGTTTTGTCAACAGTTTGAGCCTTAATGTTAACTTATATGGATAACTTATTCCACAATTGGGGCTTGACTTGAGAAAGTTCCTCTAGGGTTAATGAACAATGGTTTTTATCCTTTTCAACTCTTTTAGGGTTTTAGAAACTTCCTTGTTGGTTCTCTTCTCCTTGTATATTAATGTGGGAGCATGGAAGAAATTTGGTTTCTGTTCATACTCACCCATGTAGTTTGAAAGTGTAGTTAAGCTAATGGCTTTTTCTATCTCAAAGACTTGATGAGATATGTTTCCTAATTATACATTCTCTCAACCATTGGCTGGTTTATAGAAGCATCTAATTCTAGGAGAGGAGAAATCTCCGGCTCAACCTTCTTCCATGTGTCTTCTTGGACTTTGGCCTACAAATCTTGTGGTCAATTTTCTTCTACCTCGAGGATTAAAGAATCAATGTTAGTGGTTTCTAACAGTAATTGCTCTTGTTTTGTCTTATTTGAGTACTAATTTTCTAGAAATTTCTAAAATTTCTTCTTGAGAATCCTTGTTTCCAGAATAGTTGAAATCTCTTTTTCTAGCATAAGCTAAGCAACCTCAATGAGTTTCTTGCATCATTCCAATCTTTCCTTTTCTACATCTTCTCTAAGGCAACATTGTTCATGTTGCTCTAGACTAGGTCTCACCTATAATCTAGACTAATAATTGTTTAACAACATTTTTAAGTCTTTACGCATAGGGTCTGCTAGAATTGATCCTACCTATTGTTGCATTTTCTCTTCCTTTACCACATCATCTTCTTTTTGCTTTTATGGATTTTTTCTTTTCTATTGGTTGGTGATGCATCTATTCCACTCAAAACTTGAGATTTTACACTTGATTTTTCAACATTTTCTTTGTCATTTTGTTAAAGATTAAGTCCTTCTTTAGCATCTGCATAGAATCTTGACATTTCATCAAATACATCTCTACTTACCTTCACCTATCGTGTGAGTGGGTTATAACATTTGTATCCCTTTCACTGAAGGGAGTATCCAATGAAGATACATTTTTCTACTTTGGGACCAAGCTTTGTCCTTGACTCATCTGGAATATGAAGATATGCGATACAACCAAAAACTTTCATATGCGATAAGTGGATTTTTACCTATGAACTTCTCTTCAGGTGTAACTTGATGTACACTAGTAGTTGGAGTTTTGTTCATGATGTATATAGTAGTATGCATAGCTTCTACCCAATAACAATGAGGCATGTTCTTCTCAGCCATCACGGCTCTTGCTATTTCTGCAATATGTCTATTTTGCATTTAGCAATGCCATTCTATTGTGGTGTGTATCTGCATGAACATTGACGTCGAATTCCATGACTTTTTAGAAAATTCTTGAACTCATTTGACATGTATTCACCTCCCCCCATCAGATCTTAATGTCTCAATATACTTCCTTGTCTATTTTTCCACCATAAAGTTAAAATTTTGGAAGTGAGTAAACACCTCTCTCTTCTCTTTCATGAAATATACCCATACTTTCCATGTATGGTCATCAATGAAAGTAACATAAAACCTGCAACCACCCATAGATGTGGTCTTTGTAGGACCTCAAACATTTGTATGTACTATTTCTAGCACATTCTCACTAACATGCTTGTCATGTGGAAATGATGCTCTTTATTGTTTACGAAATTGACAAGCTACACATACCTTTTGCATCTCTGCAACCTTGAAATTTGGTAGTCCATTGACAATCTCGTTTGACTGTATCAATTTCAATCTCTGCAAGTTTGCATGTCCAATTCGTTTGTGCCAAATCTCTATGTCAACAATAACTCCTGCACTTTTTGCAAACATGGTGTAGCCCAGTGATGAGTAGCACCTCCTTTAATGTCCATTCGGGAAGACATGAGGATGGTATGAAGACCTCAAACAAGTGATGGTGCAAATATGTGAGTGAGAAGCACACTAACATGCACACATATACACACACGCACACAAGGCAAGAACAAAGAGAGAGAGAGACAATGGAGTAACTTCTATTGCAAAAGAGTTCTCATACAAATTCAAATCTACAACAAGCTAACCTCAAAAATGAGCTCTCTAGCTCTTTTTATAATTTTTGACTAGCATTGGTCCTGTCGAGACTTAATGTCTGGCCTAGTTAAAAATTAGGTTCTAAGACTATTTTGGAGGCTCAAACGAGCTCTAAAAATTATGAAAATTGGTACGTAAATACTACTAATACTCCTCAAGCTCAAGGACTCCTTGTCTTGTACAAAATGGAGTAGCAATAATCAAACATTATATTTACAATGGTGTGAAGTGACTAAAATCACTATTTGGGAAATATTAATTCATGAAAAATGGTAGGCCTATTTGCCGGATCTCCGTTGACTGCTTTGCCTACTTGGACCTTCTCTTTGCTCTGATTCTCTTTGTTGGCTTCCTTGTCTCATAAATCCTTGACTGCCCTGACCACTGCCAACACTCCCCCCCTCTCTCGCATCTGTCGTCTCTGATAGACCCTTGTTTGGCTGAGCATTTGACATAGTATTCAACCACATCTGAAGCTAGATGATGTTCTTCCAGGCACAGCCCCCATGCTAAGTCTGTTAATAAAGGATCCCAATCCACTAGCCCTGGGACGTCCGGATGTGGCAATCACAATTGCTCCGAGTGTAAGGTCCTCTCCACAGCAAAGAGCTGGAGGAGATGTGAGGGTCCGGGTACGAATACTTCAGAGTGGTATTCCCAAAATCCTGTGATGAACATCTCCTCAAAAGTTTGCTTGTAGCATGCTGGAAGGTACTTTATTCTTGCGTGCCAGGCATATATTACATTAATTGAGGGGGTTGTGTTCATGTCATACACCAAGTCTAGGTTGCATGCGGTGAATCCGACTCCTGAGAAATGTGGGTCTTTAATGTTTTTGAATGTTTTGAATGTGACCAGCATTAGTTCAAAGATCTTCATACACATTTGTGCCATCACATCAGGGGTGTTCCATAGTCTAAGACTCTAGTGACGGATGGTGGAAATCATATATGCAACCGAGGCGTGGCCTTGTGGAGGTGCTAGATACACATAGTTCAATCGTTTTGCATAGCCGTTGATGTTCTTGACATCGATGGAAAACTCGGACCATATGCATCTTTGGAGGATTGGAACGTAACATGGATTTAACTTGATAAATAGTGGCATGTTATTCCATGTATGAACCATTTCTGGATATGTTTCGAGAAGACGAATCCTCGAGGTGGGTTGGAAGGTTGACGCTTGTTTAGCATGTTCAGGTAGATTGTTGGGACCAAATTGAGTGGCAAAAGTCAGGGCATTATAATCAGCTAAGAGCACACAGTAAGGCACATATTGAGCATCATTTGTTCCTATCCAGCGATGATGTGACATGTGCCGGAAGTACTCGGAGTTTATAATAGTGTCCTCCAGTTTAGCCATTGATTGAATTTGTATACTACAACGTGATCTTCATGGGTTTTGGTGGTCTTTTCAAGTTTTTGAAGCCATTCTGGTGCTTTGACTTCAAGGGTGTCCATTCTTTCCGATGTTTGTTGGCCGCCCGACATAGGTATATGAACATAGGGTTCCTCATACGATTCATCCACTTCAATGGGCACCAGTTCTTCCGTTTCTAGTTCAATGATCCAGGAGGGTTGTCTTTCATACTGAAGGAGCTTCCTTTGCAATTCTTCTAACTGCTCTTTTAGGGAATTTACCTCCTCCAAAGTCGATGCCGCCTCTATGACCTTGGGTTGTTCTTCTTGCTCCCTTAGCTGACGATGTAGTGCATCTCGTTCTTTTTCCATATCATCATGTGCTTCTAGTAGATCAGCATAGCTTTCCAGAATTGTTTTCATTGTTTCTAAAGAAACTTCTTTAAACTGTTCCGGGTCGATCTCATGAGGGGAGCCTTCCATTGCTGCCTCTAAGTTTTCTTTGTTTTGCTTTTGAAGTCATTTATTTTCTTCTAGGGCCGTGGCCATGTGCTTCCGTAATAATGTGAGGTTGCACCGGACTTTGACATTCTCTGACTGATAGAGTTCAAGTAAAGCTGTTAATTTTTTAAGTTCGGAAGATTCTGATTGCTGGGGAGCTTCCAATAAGGTCTGGTGGGCATGTTTGAGCATAGGATAACGTTGATTTAGGTCAGAGTTTTCTTCTTCTATGGTAGCAAGCTACCTTTGTAATTGATGGTGGTCTGTAGTTATTTGACGATGGCGATCTTCTAGAGTCTGATATTCATTCTGCAACTGATATACACAATGATGTAATGTAGAAAACATATTATTTACATTTTGGAATATTGGAAGGGTGGAGGATGCAGGGGGAATGGGGAAGGGGAAAGGAATAGTGAATGAAGTGGACACAAGAGGTAATGTGGGGGGAGGGGGTATGGGAGATTGTGGTAGGGTGGGGGGAGTGGTGATGTGGCTGGTGATGTTTGCATGGTGTCAAAAGTGTGTGTGATCGTGTAGATGGGGACAGTGGGTGGGGTGGATGTGATGTTCGTGAAAAGTGTTGTATATGTGGGCATAGTCATCCCTCCAAGGTGGGTATCTGAAGAGAGAAGAATTCTCATAACATATGTGGTGATCGTGGAAGTCGGGGTGGTCGTGTAATGGGGAGAAATGAATTGTGCAGTGAGAGATGAGGGACATGGTGATGGCAGTGCCTCATGATGTTCCTCCGTCTGTGTGGTATCTCTTGGTTCCGATGCATCTATGTGAATTTGCTTTCCAACACAAGGGGGATGTAGCTCAGTGATGAGTAGCACCTCCTTTAATGTCAATCCGGGAAGACATGAGGATGGTATGAAGACCTCGAGCAAGTGAAGGCACAAATGTGTGAGTGAGAAGCACACCAACATGCACACACATACACACACACGCGCATACACGGCAAGAATTAAGACAATGGAATCACTTCTATTACAACCAAGTTCTCATACAAGCTCAAAACTACAAGAAGCTCGCCCAAAAATGAGCTCTCTAGCTCTATTTATAGTTTTTGACTAGCTTTGGCCCTGTCCAGACCTAGTGTCCGGCCTAGTTAAAAATTAGGTTCCAGGGCTTATTTGAGGGCTCAAACGAGGTCTAAAAAATATGAAAATTGGTAGGCACTTACTTCTAAGGCTCCTCAAGCTCGAGGACTCCTCGGCTTGTACAAAATGGAGCTAAAAAAAGGTGAAATGGTATTTACAAGGGTTTTTAGTGATGAGAATCACTTTTAAAATGATGTAAGGGTTGGAAAAAATTGATGGGTTGCCTCAATGCTAGATCTGCATGTACGCCCGTACTTGCTTCTTCCCGTATGATGCCAACACTCTCCCCCCCCTAGCGTCTGTCGTCTCTGACAGACCTCTGCTCCACAGTTTGATCAATGTACTGCTGTAGTAGGTCGGTTGCCAATTCTTGTTCTTTGATGCGTAGTCCCCTGACCAAATCTCTCTGCAAGGCATCCCAATTAACTGCGCCAGGTATGTCAGGTTGTGGCATGGTGTAGAGTTCTGAATGCATTGTTTGTTCGCAAGCGAATAATTATAGCAGATGAGTTGGGCGCGGCGTGAACACTTCTGAGTGTGCTTCCCAGAACCCCATGGTGAACATGTCATCAAACGTTTGCTTGTAGCAAGCAAGGAGTTATCTTATTCGTGCATGCCATGCATAAGCCACTCGGATACTCGGGGTCGTGCTCATATCATAAAGTAAGTCATAGTTACCATTGATGAAGCCCGGAATTGGCGGCTGGATGTGACGTACATTGCGAAAAGTCTTTAACACTACTTGCATCATGTCCAGTATCTTGAGCATCATCTGCGCAACGACTTCAGGCATGGGGTGGAGGCGTGGCATCCAATGTCTGATGGTAGCCATCATGTAAGCTACAGTAGGTATGCCGGTTGGGGGTGCAATGGCGGGGTAATTGAGCCATTCTTTGCAATTGGCATTGTTCTTAACTTTTATGGCAAATGCCTTCCATGATCTTCTTCGTTGCACTGGCCCGTAGCAATTGTTATACTTTAAGTGCATGAGTGCGTGATCCCATGTTCGTAGCATCTCCGGATAGGTCTCCAGTAACTTTTGCCTCTAGGTGGGTTGGTATATGTTCCCTTTGTGGGCATCCTCTGGAATGTCCTTGGGTTCAAATTGGGTAGCGAAAGTAGGGTACTTGTTGGTTTTACGTTTGATCTTAGCATTGTAGTTTGCCAACAGTACAAAGTATGGCTTATATTGTAACTCAAAGCTGGTTATCAGTCTTCTAGGGGCGAGGTGCTTGAAATATTCTGATTGAAGTATGGTGTCTTCATTGGTCTTCATGGCCAGCATCTGCGTGGATATACGCTCCTCATGAATTGGCCCCATTTCTTCCACTTGTTTCATCCATGTCGAAGGGGGTTCTTCGTAAGTGTCCTGTCCCTCGTCAGTGATTGTGCCTCCTGGAAAAGGTTGAGGCTCATAAGTATCTTCAAATGTGTCCTCCACTGGAATGATGATGGCCTCCTCTTCTGTTGGTTGAGCGGGTGGAGAGGGGGGTTGTTCATATTGTAGCAACTTAATCTTTAATTCTGCAATTTGTTGTCGTAGCTCAAGAACCTCATTGGTCGTTGAAGATTCGGGCTCTGGTGAAGTTGCAGCATTGACCATCTCTTTAGGTTTTGGTGGGTGTGGTGTAGGCACTTGAGATCTTTGTAGTTCCTTTACTTGGTCGGCAAGCTGATCATGTGCTTCTAAGAGGTTGGCATAGGTTTCCAATATTTGTTGTGTGCTTTCTGAGGGGATGGCCCGGAAGCTAGCAGGGTCGATGGGTGCCCCTGGAGTATTTTCTATGGCGGCTTCGAGATTGTCTTGATTTTGTTGCTGTAATCTCCTATTATCTTCTTGGGCAGCCACTAGGTGGCGTCGGAGTAGAGCCATGTTTCGTTGTAGTCTAGCATTACGGGCCAGCTGGTCTCTGAGTTGTTCTTCCATAGCCTTACCCGTCTCTGTATACTTGGCTTCAAGCTCTACATTCGATTGTTGGGGGGTGGTAACTTCTTGTTGGAATGCTGCATTACTCAATTCCAAGGCATTGACATGTGCTTGGAGATGGGATGACAGAGTACACAGCTCCTTATTGTTTTCTTCCAATAATCTGTATTCTTGTTTAAGCTGGGCCGCAGCTTCGAACATAGTGTCCAGTGCATGAATAAATGATGTGGATGCAGAGGTGGAGGTGAGAGATGCAAGGGGTTGGGAAGTGGGGAAGGGAAAAGTGGAATGCTGTGCTGACAGTGGTTGTATGTGGTGATGTGCATGGAGTTACAAGTGGTGATGTTGAGACAAAAGTGGTGGTGAGTGGTCCTGTGGAGGGTGAAATGTCCATGGGATCGGACGTGATCGTGTGTGAAGAGTGAATTGTGAATACAGGAATGGTGGGTGCTGTGTTAGTGGTGGCCATGAATGTGGGGAAGGTGGGGTGGGAATGGGATTTTCTCTTATAATTCTCAATTTGTTCAACAAGGTTTGCCAAGAATGGAGGTAGCGTGGCTTGTAGGCTCTGTGGAGGTTAATTGGGGCTCACTGGTTTGGGGTTCGGAAAGAGGAAGAGTAGTGGTGACGGAAAATGGGTGTGTTAAGGTTTGGGTATTGGCCAGTGGCTGTCCAAGAGTTGGAAAATATGAATGGTGACCTATTATAGTTTGATCAGTGGCGGAGTGACCTATAGGGGGTTCGGAAATTTGGCAAGCACTGATAGAGGTAGGGATAGGTAAGGATGGCAGAATGGGGTTGTGAGGTATAGGCTCACTAGGGATGGCTGTGGATTGTTCCATAATGCTAGTGGCTAGGGAGTCTGTGGGTTGGATGGAAGGTGATGGGGGAGAGGGTATCCTTGTGCTGTCATAGGGTTCCTCAGTGTTAGTCGGGCTAGCCATGTGAACATCTTCTTGAGCTGTAGTAGGGAAGGAGGTAGACACGTCCATCTGAATCATTTTTCCCCCTCGTGGTCGCGTATCTTGCCTTCGTTGATCGTATTGAGGAGGGTTGCGATGTAACATGATCCGCATAGCTTCTATAATCCCATATGTCTCAGCTAAAAGGTTCAATGATTCAACAAAGTGGGGTCCGTGTTCTCTGCTTGAAGCATTTGATTCACCATCGATCTATTGGCCTCTTCTGATAGCTTATGCCTCTTTTGTACCTGCTTGATCGTTTTGTAGAGCCGTTTGAGTTGTGTGGTGTACGCAGTGGCTTCCTCCCCACGCTCCTCTGATTCATTCCTCTGCATCTCCTCTTGTCCATGTGTGCCTCCTGCCTGAGTGTGTTGTGCCTCATCTTCCCAATGTACTCTTCGTGCTTCACCATGTGATCGTCCTCTCTAGGATGATGATCCAGGTTCATCGGTCTCTGAGAAAAACTCACTCTCAGATAATTGGGCTATTTGCAGGAAGCTTTCAAAGTCAAAAGAAGGATCCTCTGCCAAAGTAGCCATGGATGCAAGCTCAGCATCCGAGGGTAGTGGAGGGGCTGATGGAGTGGGTTGTACCACGCACTCTGATTGTGGTTGTTGGAGATGGATTGTGAATGGGGATACTTGTTCTTCTTCTCTACAGGAGGCTTCTCTGGTGACCTCGCGAGGAATTAGAACTTGTGAAAGAGATCCACGCATTCTTTTTGTGGGTTGAACCCCTGACTTCCCCCCCTGGAAGAATTCCAACTGTGAGTACTTGAGGGCCCGTGTGATCGGCACATCATAGGCGAGGCATCTATAGATGATTCTTGTAATGGCACAACAGCCATTCAAAGTGGGCTTCCGCACTCCTCGCTTGCTTGCTTCATATAACTGGTCAAGTATCCACTTTGGCATTTTAATAGGTAAGCTCCCGGTCTCTGCTAGGTATAACCCATACCAGATCTTCTTATGAGGCTGGGTGAACCGGTCTTGCACCGGAAATGGGAAGTATTGAAGGCACATCCGCAGTGGTATGGAAATGTTGGGGGTGAGAGCACACATTTCTTTCAACTTCTTGAGTTTATTGTTCTTCATAGACTCCGGTATCAAGGGATCTCGATCGGAGGGTACATGGGTGCCATACATCTGAAGGGCCTCCTTGATTAAAGTGATATTCAACTCAAACTTCTTCATTTCCTCTTGGTTTGATAGAGAGGGTACCAGGAATGTGCCTGAATGATCTTTATCTCCTGTCGCCTTCAGAGTTGCAATCAAGTAATAGCACCTAAGGAAATCAGGTTTAGGCAAAGCTGCACTAAAATAATCTTGCAATCCCGCTTTTTGCTAGATATCTTGAAGAGGAGCTACATTCTGTAATGCTTCAAATTCTTGTGAGAAGAACTAAAAGGTCCATCAAACTCCTCCAAATTCCAACTTGGATTCCAAAATATGATCAGCGTCTCCCAAATCTCCTCGCATCTCATTGAACCAATGAGAATGTCCTTTCACTCTTTCTATTAGGCCACTCGGCGGATCTGAGATGGGAATCCTTCGCACATTCAGGAACTCTTCAGGCCTCGTTGTGAGTGGAGCCTCCACATGCATGGTATCCCAATTGCTTTGAGTACTAGTGCCCGCCTGGGAGCTTGTTACTGCTGCTGCTGCCATGAGGCTTCTGACGCTTATCTGCTAGAAGAAGAAAGGCACATTAGTGTTGCATAGGAAACAGGATGTAATGGTGTTCCCTTCACAATACTAACATGACAATCCAGATGGTTAGTGGTTAGAGGTGAAGTGTTTGTGATAGATGTTAATGGTAGTTAGTGGTTAGTGTCATCCTAGATGCATGCTTTGGATGTGCAATGTACTCAGAATGCACCTACCTCTGAGTGGATAGATTTACAAAATTGGGTCAGGGGGTTTGATACAGGGTTTAAGTCTCCAAACTTTGATTGAGGATTTGTGGCTCTTAGAGCTGATGACAGGTAAAGATCGATGAACTAGATTGTACTGGATTTGGGACCTTTTGGGCACCCATTTCCAAAAATTTTTAGGTTTGACCGAAGGTGTAGCAGTGTGAGGTGTAGGTATCTTCCTTGAGTTATTTGCCAAGGGTAATTGAGAGTGTTGATTTACGCTAGTAATTGGAGGTGAAGTTATTTGGGCTTGTAAGCAGGCCTTGGGCACCCAAATCCGTCTAGCATTAGGACTAGCCTTCATTAACCGCTTAGGGACCCAAATAGAAATGGTATAGCTAGGGTGTTGCCTAGGGAACTCCTTCATTTTGGTCCTTGATGGTGTGGCTCGCTTGATGCTTTTTTGAGAACTTGTCTCTGGAGCCGTGGTTTTTTCCCCCTTGCGTATCCAGATCTGCTTCATGCCACGAGGTACTTCATAATGCCCAGGTTGGTGCCCCTGCTTCTTGATCATCGGTCTCCTTAGTGTCGTGTGATGCTCAACGTGCCTTTTTAGAATCTTCTTTGGAACAACTGGGAATTCCTCCTTGACTTCTGCTCCTTCGGTAAGAGTGACAATCCTCTGCACCATAGAACTTTGGACAAGAACAACATTGTTATCCTCATGTGGGTTCCTGGAGGGACCAGGAGTTGGTTCCTGTTCTAATGGTTTGACAGCTTGATTTTCTAATTCAATCGTAAGGCGGCTTTGGCCTGCCCAAACCTGAAGAAGTTCACTTCTTAGGTTGAGGTTGACTGCGTGATCATAGATCCAGTCTTGGCCTAAGACAAGAGGTTCGGTAAGATCCTTGTCTTCACACACTAGCACTTTTGCTGGCATTAGGACCTCTTGAATGTAGAGGGGAAGTTCCACCTCTCCCATGCAAGGGGTTTCAACTCCTCCTAGCCCTATGAGATATGCCTCGATAGGTTTGAGAGCCGAACTGCACTAGTGGCTGGTCCTGAATCAATTAAAGCTCTCACTGTCCTTGCATTCTCTCCTTGTCCTACTTCTAGGGTCGCAAAGGGTCGGCAGTAAGAGAGCCGAACTGCACTAGTGGCTGCTCCTGAATCAATTAAAGCTCTCACTGTCCTTGCATTCTCTCCTTGTCCTACTTCTAGGGTCGCAAAGGGTCGGCGATCAACTATCTTGTGGGTCTGTTTACCTGAGACCTCGCACATGGCCATGTGATAACCTAAAACTTCTTGAGAGTCAGGCATGGGCTGATCTCTACATTGTCTTCTCAATTTCATTCGTCGGATGCAATCTAAAGCTTCGGCCTGTGCTTCCTCTTGAATTCGCTTTTCTTCTTCCTTGCGTTTCTTGGTAGTGTTGAGTCGATTTTGCATCTCTCAGTCAGGGGTTCTTGATATAACTTGACTCTGCATCCGCTTATGTAGCTAGGGAGAACATTGCCTTCTAGAGTGGCTAATTGCACTGCTCCACTTGTGGATATCCTATTGATAATCATTGGTCCATAGCCTCTTTTCTCTAATTTCCGTGCATGTTGCTTCAATGTGTAGACTAGGACTAGGTCTCCTACTTTCAAGCCTTTATCCTTCACATGTGTATCAAAATACGCCTTTTGTCTCTTCTTGGCTGCATAGATTCCTGCTGCAGCCTTCAATCGTGTCTCACCTAAACGTTCAAGATCAAAGATTCTGGAGGAGAGTTCATGGCCTGTCCAATCATGCTGCTGTGCTACTTTCAATGTAGGTATCAAAAAGTCCAATGGTAGCACGACATTCTGGCCAAACACCATCTGAAAGGGTGTGGCTTGGAGTACCATTTTATAGGCAACTCGGTATGCCCAAACAGCGTGGCGTAGCTGTTTGTCCCAATCAGAGCGTTTATTATTCACTAATTTGGTGAGCACATTGCACAAAATCTTATTTGTGCTCTCAGCTTGTCCATTAGCTTGTGGGTGATAGGGGACAGATTTCTTGTGTACTACCAAGAACTCTTGGAGAAGATTTTCAAGAACTTCATTC
The DNA here is from genome assembly GCA_020310875.1 of Ceratopteris richardii. Lineage (NCBI taxonomy): Eukaryota > Viridiplantae > Streptophyta > Polypodiopsida > Polypodiales > Pteridaceae > Ceratopteris > Ceratopteris richardii. Next base: position 196,497,439 of record CM035417.1, on the reverse strand, counting down.
AAGAAGTGTGTGCCTCTGTCACTCACTAATTCTATTGGCAATCCATATCTAGTGAACACATTTTCAAATAAGAACTTTGCTGTTGTTTGAGCATCATTCTTCGTAGTGGCTTTCACTTCTACCCACTTGGTTAGATAGTCTGTGGCTACAATGATATACTCAGCATGTAAACCCTTAGCTGGGGGATTAATAGGACCAACAAAGTCTATTCCCCACTTAGAGAATGCACGTCCACCCTTCATAGGCTTCAATGGCATCTCATCCTTGCATATGGGATACTGGGTTCGCTGACAAATATCACATCTCTTCACGTAGCTATGTGCATCCATGTGAAGAGTTGGCCACCAAAGACCTGCAAATAAAATCGCCTTGATCACCCGATCTGGCCCAAAGTGTCCTCCTGCTACACCCTGGTGAGCAGTGTCCAAGATCTTCAAATATTCGCTCTCATGGACACATAGTCTCAGGTAACCATCTTTACCACGTTTGTATAAATTATCACCAATGATTGCGTAATCTAAGGCTTCTTGTTCCAAACTCCTTTGTCTAGACAAAGTCATATCTTGAGGGAATGTTTTCGTCCTTAGAAAGGCTACTAATGGTTCACTCCAATCTGGTACTAAAGATATTCGATAAAGAGTAGCATGTTCCACTGGTGGTTTAGTGCAACAGATTGGGCATTCTCTGCACATCCTATGGACATCAACTTCCATAGTTGGCCAATGCACTCCTAGTCTCCTCAGTGTCTGTAGGGTTTGTTGTTTTGAGTAGTGTTGCTCTAATGCACCTACATGTGCTAATTGCAACCATTTAGCGTACTCGTCCTCTTCCATGCAACAGGCTAATACTCCTTGCTCCGTATGTTTGTACATACTTCTTGCCAAGATATGATACTTTTGAGCTTTTACTATCTCTCTTTCTTCTGTGTGTATTGTCGGATGATTAGGCCCGTATGTCAATACTGGCACTAAGGGCTTAGCCCACTGAGGTACATCTTCCAAATTAAACAAGTAAGCATCAGGTAAGTCATCGGACACCCCTTGTGGGGCCTCTCCTGATGTGAGCCTTGAGAGATGATCTGCTCTCAGGTGGGTCTTGCCTTTCCTCACCACAACCTCAAAGTCGTATTCCATTAGTAAGAGGAACCATCTTACCAATCTGCCTGTATTGCATGGCTTGTTTACCAAGTACAACAGAGCTTGATGATCAGTAAAAAATTTAAACTTATTGGCAAGCAAATAGTGTCTAAACTTTTTAACTGCATATACCATACCTAATCCTTCTCGTTCAGTAGTGGTATAGTTTTGTTCAGTTGCATTCAACTGTCTACTAGCATAAGCAATTGGAAGATCCATATTACCTTCACCAGTAGGTTGTGCAAGCACACATCCAATGGCATAATTGGATGCATCCACATGCACATGGAAGGGCTTAATCCAATCTGGTGTAGTCAAGATTGGTGCTGAACACAATCTTCTTTTGAGCTCGTTAAAAGAATTTTCACATTCATCACTCCACTCGAAGTTAGTCAAAAGTCTGTACAGAGGCTTTGCAATGATGGCGTACATGTGTATAAAGCATCGGTAATAACCACAATGCCCCATGAAAGCTTGTACTTCTTTGACATTCTTTGGCCTAGGTAACTCTGCAATAGCTCTCACTTTCTCCTCATCCGTGGATATGCCATTCTTTGACACTATGTGTCCTAGAATCTTGCCTTGTCTGACCATGAACACACAGTTTTCTGGGTTCAGGCAGACTTGATATTCTTTATATTTGTCAAAGATTTGTCTGAGTTCGGGTATATGGGTCTGTCTAATGTTAGAATGAGCGCAAAGATCATCAACATAGGCTTCCAAATTTTTCCTCAAGAACTCTTTAAACACGTGGCACATCAGCCTCTGGAAGGTTGCAGGTGCATTGGTAAGCCCGAATGGCATTACCCGAAAAGCAAATATGCCCCACTCTGTGGCAAAAGCCGTCTTATGCTGATCTTTTGGAGCTATGGCTACTTTATTGTAGCCAGAGAACCCATCCAGGAAGCTATACACTTCCTTGCCTGCTACCCTTTCTAGTAGATGCTCAGTGATAGGAAGCGGATAACTATCCCTAATAGTGGCTGCGTTAACCTTCTTCAAGTTAATGCATACACGTAATTTGCCATTCTTTTTGGGCACCACTACAATGGGGGATACCCATTCAGTGTGCTCAATTTCATAGATAAATCCAGCTTCAACCAAGCGATCTATCTCTTCTTTAATCTTGGCAGCATAGTTTTCATTATATGTGTATGGCTTTTGTTTAGAGGGCCTGGCATCTGAGGTCATGGGGATCGTGTGAGAGCATATGTCGGGGTCTACACCTTTTAGGTCATTGTAGCTCCAAGCGAATATGTCTCTGTACTCTCTTAGCAAAGCTACCAGCTCTTGCTCTTCTTCTTCCGTCAAGTCATGTCCTATGTACGTGAACCTTTCCTCTCCTTCTTCTAAGGCTACAACAATTTTCTTAGTGGTTTCCTTGTTATCGTAGGCCTCTCCTGCTTGAGTATCCCGTTTAGGCATTCTCACCATGACTCTCCTATCGTCTATTTCATACTTCCTAAAATTTTCTGGGACCTCAAACAGAGATTCTCCCTCTTCTGGTGTGACTTCCTTCTTCTTTCTTTTCTTTCCCTCACTCGTAGTAGTCACTTCTGTGGTTAATCTCATATCATTAACGATCTCTTCGTGTCTCTGGGGGTGAACTTCTACCTCATAGAAGTATTCTTCATCTGATGCAAATTGTGGGTCCATAATGATTGATTCTAGATCAGAGTCACTTGCATCCTCAAATGCATCAGGGCTATATTCACATTCTTCTAAAATTGAGTCTCCCATGATTGGCTCTATGGAGAAAACTGAAATGTCATAGCCATCCTCGTCACAGTGGGGTGTCCATTGTTCTTCATTGATGGCTACATCCATTGTTGCTAAAATTTCAGCCCAACCATGAGGTTCAAATTCTTCGTCAGGGAAAACTACAGGTGCATAGGCTGGGTCTTGAATTGATCTATGGGTTTCTTTTGCACCTACCTCTCGAGCTTTTTCTCTCTTCTCTTCTTCTACTGCTACCTTGCACATCCATAAGTGGGTGTCTTCATGCATCCATGAGGATCCTCATCCTATGGAATGCACTGACTCAGTATCATCTTTCGCTCTATGGATGGGATTCCATTGGATAGGGGGTACATCTCTATGAGAGTAATCCTTGAGATTGACTTTGGTTGTAACACCTAAGTGTTGCAAATACAAGGAATTGGTTCCCCAATCCTGTACCACTTGCAACTGCCGCATAAATGGTCTCCCCAAAATCATCTCGTAGGCTTGGTTTTTGCTAAAGTCGCATATAGCAAAAGTATGTTCGAACTCAACACCACATGTAGTGAGAGTTATTCCTTCTAGCAATCCTATGGGCCTCTCAATATGACCATCGGCCATCTGCAATTTCATTCTCATCGGCCTGAGTGCTGGCTTGCCCCAACGCTTCCATAGGGAAGTGGTAGCAATTGCAACTCCTGCTCCTGAGTCCAAAATTGCTTTGGTTGTGTATTCCTGATGGGTAACTGGGAGATAGGTATTTCCTTCTTCTCCTTCACTCATATCTCCTATCTTATCCAATGGTATTTCTGGCACTGTTCTATGTGATCCCACCTGGGAACGCGATTTCGCTAGGTCTGGCACTTGTTTGGCTACGTGTTTCCACACTTCTGGCTTAACTTTGAGTAGCTCTTCTAAAGTGAGATTGCACTGCACTTTAGTGTTCTTTACTACCTCAGTGTTCCTAGGTATGATCGAATCTTTGTTTCTTATCATGACCGTGGGTGCTCATGCAAGTTGACTTGGTTTCCCATGGGCCTGTGAAATGGGGTAGTTCCTGTAAGGAGTTAGACTCGAAGTCTAATCTCTCTTTAGATTGGGTGCTCTCCTGCTCTTCATAAATAGAAGGGATGTCTTGTGGGAATTGATCATGTGCATCTCCATAAATCCTCATCAGTTTCTCAGTTTAAAAGCAAATCTATGCTTTTATTATCCTGGGGAATCCACTCTGGAGTCATGATTCTGGTCAAGACTGATTTACCACGGGGAGTTCTTGGCTCTCTCTCTAAGTTCCCTTGCTCTATATCACCCATGTCAGTCTCTGCGATCACATTCCCAAACTTGTCGGTTCTATCTGGAACGGTGGTGACTACATAAATAGTCCCTTCTTTATCTAAGTATGCTCCATTCTCGAACTTGACTACGGGGTGTTCTAGTCCATGGGGTTGATCGGGGCTCTTAATCTGGACCACAGATCTTCTCAGGCCATCTTCGTAGATGCGAGCACCTAGATGATTAGTCCTGATGTATTCCAATTGAGTCTTCTAAGGTCCTTCTGGCTTTTCTAGGTACGCCACCCCTGAACTACCTACTGGTCTTTCCATGTTATAGGACATCTCAGAATCACTTGTTTCTGATTGGGGAGTGTATGGGTAATCACTCAAGTGCTGGGCCCAAGACCTAGCAGTGTGATTGACACTAGCTTCAGAAGATCTGAGGCTTTGTCGGTCTCGGCCTAAGTGTTTGCCTGACCTAAGGTTCATATGCCTAGTTTCTCTACCCCCTTGGTCCCAAGTACACTCTCGTTGCAGGTTAATTTACACCAATCACTTTGTTCTTTTTAGTTGACTTGTGTGTTAAGCTCTTGTTTGAAATCACGCCGTCAGGAGTACTTAAGTGAATTCCGCACTTGATATTTGCTCGATTCAAGTTTACTTTTTTCCCTTAGGGTTTTCACACTTAAGATCTACCTAATGCTTGTACTTAGTTGATTAGTTCTCTTGGACTGGATTCGTGCCTAGCGTTGCTCTAATTAATCACCACACCTAAGTCATACTAGCCTAAGCTAGGAATTAACAAAGGAGGGTTGAGAGAACTTCCAACCTCAATCCTCTGGTTGCTCAGACTGCTACACCAGCCCAGGAAGCCTTCTCCCAAGCTTGGTACTCACCCTTGCTAGCTTGCCTTGGAATGCGTTGAGTGCACGCAATGTTCCTGCAAAAGTTCACAAGTTAATATAGCTCCTTTACCACAATGGATTGAAAGACACACATCAACAATTACAGGCCCCCCTTGGAGTAACTCACTGTACCCCCAAAATCTTATGACCACCTAGTTCTTCCGAATGGCCAACTTAAAAGTACATCTTCTAAAACTCCACGTATGGTGAAGTTATGACCAATCAGGCAGTTAGGGGTCAAACAGGCTCTTAGGGTTCAAGAAATTCCTCCCTGGTTTTTAAGTATTTTTCCCACTTCTATATCATCCCAATGTGTCCAAAATTAATCCCAAAAGTACCTCAATTCAATCAATTAATTCACCCTAAAATTTCATGCGTTAAGCCGGTGTATCGCGATAGGTCCGGTTGAAGTGTCACGATAGGTGGAAGTGTCACGATAGGTCGGTGTGGCGCAATAGGTCGGTGTGTCGCGATACTTGGGGAGTGTCACGATAGGTCGAAGTGTCGCGATACCTCGGTGTGTCGCGATAGGTGGAAGTGTCGCGATAGGTGGAAGTCTTATGATAGGTCGGTGTGTCGCGATACTTGGGGGTGTCGAGATAGGTGGAAGTGTCGCGATACTTGGGAGTGTCGCGATACCTCAGTGTGTCGCAATACCTCGGTGTGTCGCGATACCTCGGTGTGTTTCGATACCTCGGTGTGTCGCGATAGGTTGGTGTGTCGCAATAGGTCGGTGTGCCGCGATAGGTCGGGGTGTCGCGATAGGTGGAAGTGTCGCGATACTTGGGAGTGTCGCGATACCTCGGTGTGTCACGATAGGTCGGGATATGGTGAATTTTCTTGATCAGGCTAGTGATTCTAGGAGCTCTCAGCCTGCGCTATGTCATGGTGCACTCTGAATTGTGATTGGGTCAACTTTTCAGTGTGTCGTGATAGCTCGAGCTCGACGCCTCGAGGCTTGCGCAGAAAGATTCCGTACCTGCTGAGCTTGCTAGAGATGATGATGAAGCTTAAACCTGCAAGAAACATGCAAAAACACACAAAAACAAGTACACACACTCGTCCTCTCTCAAACTCGCACAAAGCAAATGAGGAGAATGACAAGGAAGAGGGAATATGAAGTGGATAAGGGGATGGAGATGGAGATGGAGATGCAGATGGAGATGGAGATGGAGAAAAAAAACAAGAGATTTACCTACTACTTACCATTCCAATGCGTCCTCTCTACGTTTTACCATCACACGCTCATCCTCAAAGCTCGATCCCTGGCAACGGTGCTAAAATTTGGTGTAGCTCAATGATGAGTAGCACCTCCTTTAATGTCAATCCGGGAAGACATGAGGATGGTATGAAGACCTCGAGCAAGTGAAGGCACAAATGTGTGAGTGAGAAGCACACCAACATGCACACACATACACACACACACGCACACACACTGCAAGAATAAAGAGAGTAAGACAATGGAATCACTTCTATTACAACCAAGTTCTCATACAAGCTCAAAACTACAAGAAGCTTGCCCAAAAATGAGCTCTCTAGCTCTATTTATAGTTTTTGACTAGCTTTGGCCCTGTCCAGACCTAGTGTCCGGCTTAGTTAAAAATTAGGTTCCAAGGCTTATTTGAGGGCTCAAACGAGGTCTAAAAAATATGAAAATTGGTAGGCACTTACTTCTAAGGCTCCTCAAGCTCGAGGACTCCTCGGCTTGTACAAAATGGAGCTACAAAAAGGTGAAATAGTATTTACAAGGGTTTTTAGTGATGAGAATCACTTTTAAAATGATGTAAGGGTTGGAAAAAATTGATGGGTTGCCTTAGTGCTAGGTGTGCATGTACGCCCGTACTTGCTTCTTCCTGTATGATGCCAACAGGGGACGAGTAGGCACTCGTTGTTCAAAAGGATGAATGTAAACAAGAGCTGAATGAATGGCTTCATCCAGGCCAAGCACATCCACGTGAAGGTTCAGAGACTCAATAAATTGGTCGTTGACCCCTTCTTCTGCTAACATTTGGCTTATTAGCATCTACCCTGTTTCCAGTGACAATTTATGATGCTCTTGTACTCTTTTCATAGTATGATACAATCTTTTTATCTGTGCAGTATAAGTTGGGGCACTCGCTAGTTCGGAAGTGTCTTCATGCTCTTGGTCGTGTTCCTCGTCTCCTTCCTCTTCCGTCTCTTCTTCATCTTCATCTACTTCCACTACTTCAGGTTGGGTAGGAGCTGAAGTCCCTGTGGGTTATTGTGGTCCTCGGGTCTGAGCTTCCTCCATCTCAAGATTTTCCTCGTTAATCATCCTAGCTATTTCTTCATATGTTAAATCATCCATGGTGTAGCCCTGTGGGAACTCCAAGTCGGAGGGAATTGGAGGGAAAACAAGATTGGGCCCTTTTGCACTTAGCCTGGGTAAATGAATAATAAATGGACGGACACGTCTTGTTTGAGGTGGCATCACCTCTGGTGTGAGGGTGGCACCCCTTATCAGTGCACATGGTAGTTGGACTGCTCCTCTCATTTTCTTAGATGGTGGCCCTATGGTCGATGGCCTTCTCTGGAATTCCTGAGCTCTAGACCATACCAGTGCTCTTTGAATAGGCACATCATAAGCTAAGCACCTATAAATGATCCTTGCTAGCGCACAGCATCCATGAAGCACATTCTTATGTTTCATATTCCAGTGTTGACGTGCTAAGCAGATTTGATCAATTATCCAGTGGGGTAGATTGATTGTGAGATTTTCTGTCTCCGCCAAGTACAAGCTGAGCCAGATTCTTTTTGGTGGCATAGTGAAGCATTCTTGAGCTAAGAAGGCAAAGTGTTGCATGATCGTGCATAGGTGAAGGTCGATGGTCGGCATCATAGCTACCATATCCTTTAACTTGTTGAGATCTTTGTGCTTCATTCTCCCAGGAATCAATGTTTCTACCCTTCATATAGAGGGCCTCCCGTACTAAGTTGAGGGTGAGTTTAAATCTTTTCAGTTCATGGCCTAGTGTTAATGACGGGAGCACAAACGTGCTATCTCCTCCTTTGGCCCTGCTAGGGGTGATGGTACTGATCAGGTAGGAGCAATGCAGGAAATCACGCTTAGGTAAGAGTGCCCTAAAGTAGCTATCCAAACCCGCTTTGGTCCATACAAATCTCATTACTTCTGCATCCTAAGACTTCTCAAATTCATGGGTAAAGAAATGTTATCTTCCCCATTTGCCATTAAATTCAATTTCCTCTTCCCAAAAGTAGGTGCCCTAACCCAATGGGCCTGCGATATCACTGAATCAATGTGCATGTTTGCCTACTTGAGAAGTGTGTCCTTGTGGAGGGTCTTGGATGGGAAGTACATGCATTGCTCTGAGTTCATGAGGCCTCTCCATGAGTTGTGGTTCAAGGAGGAGAGTTTCAATATCCACTATTTGGGCACTCAACCACTCTTGGGAACTGGTGCCTCCTGCTTCTACCATGTTACTGCTTGTTTGCTGGTTCTGTGAGAACCAGCAACCTTTAATTTTTCAAAACCTTTAATTTTTCAAAACCTTCTAGCACTAAGGCAACCTTTAATTTTTCAAAACCTTTACACCAATTAAAAGTGATTCTCATCACTAATAACCCCTGTAAATACCATGTTCACCTTTTTGTAGCTCCATTTTGTGCAAGCCAAGGAGTCCTTGAGCTTGAGGAGCTTTAGAAGTATCTACCTGCCAATTTTCATATTTTTTAGATCTCGTTTGAGCCCTCTAATAAGCCCTGGAACCTAATTTTTAACTAGGCCGGACACTAAGTCTGAACAGGGCCAAAGCTAGTCAAAAACTATAAAAGGAGCTAGAGAGCTCATTTTTGAGGTTGGCTTGTAATTGAAATGAACTTGTAAGAGCTTTTTGAAAGTAATCTAAGAACTCCATTGCTTCTCACTCTTGGTCTTGCCGTGTGTGCGCGTGTGTGTGTATGTGTGTGCATGCTTGTGTGCTTCTCACTCACGCACTTGTGCCTCCACTTGCTCGAGGTCTTCATACCATCCTCACGTCTTCCCGGATTGACATTAAAGGAGGTGCTACTCATCACTGAGCTACAACATGCAAACAAGTGTTTCTGTCATCCATTTCACTATATTCTCCAACCTTATCAAATGGAATTTTTTGCACACAAGAGATAGCTTGAGAGAAGCGATGCCTAATTGGGCCTCTTTATGTGGCTTCAATTTTTGAACTAGCTTGAATGAAACATGAAATCTCAACAACTCAACTAAGGTGAGTATACATCAAACACTCATTTTTCTTAGGGCTTAAGATTTTGCAGACCAATAGAGTTTTCCTCATGCATGCCAGTTTTTGTGCATCACCATAAAAATATAATTTAGGACTTTTTCTTCCTGCCTCATGACTATCTTAGGGATAGGCAAGTCGCATTGTTTCTCTTTTTTCCATCTCCTTTTGTGAGATGTGTGCTAGAGTTCTTGAAACCAATCTTTCTTTTCAATGTATATATCTGTTCTTGGCACTTTTGGAAGGTGAGGAGTCCCTTGATGTGATATAATGTGTACTCGTGATGGATTTTTATGTGCCAATTGTTATGTGAATACCTAGAACTAAGCTTTTGGAATCCATGTACTTGGTATGACTATGGGAACTCTTTCTAGCATAGCTTGAGAAACCTCTAGTATATTCTTGCACCATTCCCCTTTCTAGGCCTTGCCTAGGGTAGCACTATTCATGGTGCTCTAAGATGGGTCCTACACTTATTCTTGCTTGATGTATTTTCAAGAATGTTTATAAGTCTCATACATAGGATCTACTAGAACCAATTTTTCCTTGTGCTTCATGTGATTTCTCCTAGGTTCATCTAGAACTAGTCTCACTTGTGACGATGACTGCACATGGTTTCTAAGAGGTTCATTGAGCATTTGGTTCTTTTCTTTTTCTTTTTGTAGATTCTATTAGAGGTCAATCATTCTTTATTTTTGGTTTTGTTTTGGTTTCTCTTTCTTGGTTTCCAAGTTTGGATTCTATTTTTTATTGGACATTCACACATCCTTGGTGTTTTCTATGATTCGAGGGTTTCATTCCTCTTCATTTTCATTAGATGGATAAAATTTCAAAGTCACTTTGGACTTCATGATGTTGAGAACTAGTCACTACTTGCACCCGTATTGAGGTATCTTTCCCTATAATGTCTTGTCCTACTAACTCTATGATGTTTATGTAGGCAGTCTTTCCTTTGTTAGGATTTTTAGGGCACTCCCGAAAGAGATTATCTTTCTCGTATTCATTGCATAATCCACACTTTGTTCTAGTACTAGAAGGATAGTTGGTTGGATGAGGACAATCTTGAAAAACAAGGTCTCCATTACATGTGTAACAAGGCCCTCTATCCAGTTTGATCTCTATTGTGCCTCATAGGAGGTCTTTTAATGGTAAACCACACACTAGAGTAACATTGTTTCAATCTTTTATTCCAATTATATTCTTGGCCATAGTACAAAATTATCATAAGAATAAGGTGTATTGCGTTTGTGGCTCTTCATAATACTATTGATCTCCTCCTAGATAGTCAACTATAGGTTCTTCAATATCCACAGGTATTGCATCTAATACTCTGGGTTATTATAATTCATTGGAACAACATTTTGGGCTAGAGGGGAGTGTTCCTAGGAGATGTTGTGGAGGGTTAGGATCTTTTTGAACCAATTGTGTTTTGAGTTATTTTGGTGGGGATTATGGTAGATTCTTCTCTATTCATCTAGAGTATAAGGTGAATCCCATCACAAAGATGAAAACATATTCTTCTATGTTAGAACATGAGGCTCAAGGATATGGATAAAATTTGTTATATATAGCTTTATTTTTTAGGAAAAAAATCTTTCCCAAAGGGGAGGGGAGAGGGGGGAGAATGTTATAAAGTGAATCCTATAATCTGAGTGTCTGACAGGTTCAAACACATCTAAAATTGGACATTGTTTTCTCACTTGTATGTATGGCCAAATATTGCAAGACTTGACTTAAGAATAGAAATGAATATTCCACTTAGACTATTGGTTATGTCTTAAGAATGAGAAGGTGAAGATCTTGGGTTTAGCTACCATGGAGAGCATGGGGAGATCATTTTGCACAAATAGCTCTAGAGCTTTGTAACCCAAGTTAATGTGAGCTAACTTGAGTCTAGAGAGACTTATCTCAAGTGGAAAGTACACCTACTACTATTGGAATCTATTGTAAGGTAGTAAATTTTGAGATATCAAACTCAACATGTGACGATCAAGGATGACACATATCACTTTTTTATCTCTTTGACATGTATAGTGGTCACACTAGTATATGTCAAGGATACTTGTCACTCCAACACAATGGCAAGTACCAACGTGAAGAGCTTCACCTCATAAATTTCAATCCGTGGAGACGTGAGGACCGGTATGAAGACTGTGACCAAGTGATGGCACAAGTGCATGAGTGAAAGCACACAAGCATGCACACACATACACACACACACGCGCACAAAGTAAGAGCAAAGGGTGGAACAATGGAAGAACTTCGATTACACAAGCTATCTCTTACAAAGCTCAAAACTACAACAAGCTAACCTAAAAAATGAGCTCTCCAGCCCTTTTTATAGTTTTTTGAGTGGTTTTGGCCCTGTCCAGACCTAGTGTCCGGCCTAATTAAAAAATAGGTTCCAATGCTTATTTGGGGGCTCAAACGGAGTCTAGAAATTATGAAAATTGGTAGGATGATAGTTCTAATACTCCTCAAGCTTGAGGACTCCTCGACTTGAACAAAATGGAGTTGCAAAAATGGAAAATGGTATCTACAATGGTTTTTAGTGATAAAAATCACTATTTTTATAGGGATTTCTTTTGAAAATTTGACAGGTCCTTCTTGGAGCTCCCTACTTGCTCCTTCTTCTTGTATGTCCACTTCCTTGATGTGCTTCCGTGCTTTGTCCTTATCCTTGAGTGCCAACACTCCCCCCTCTAGAGTCTGTCGTCCCTGACATACCCTTGTTGTAGTAGTTGTTCCATGTAGTACTTTGAGAGGTAGAGTTCCTCATGTCTCCACCACAGCGGTCTATTTTCCACTTGTAGCGGGGTCGCTTGTCCCATACTTCATGTTTGGTTCCTCTATATATACTTCTTCCTTGATTCCAGCATGAGAGAGTATTGGTGAGCTTTCAGAAAGTGTGAGCTGCTCAAAAGAGGTTATCACAATTGATTGTGAGTAGCTCTTGGCAGTGGATTGCTTCCTTGCTCTTGCTATTTTCACCTTGATGTCCTCTGGTTGTCAAAGATGACATCCCTAGTTTTCATGTCAAGTGCTCATGACCCATAAGGAAGGATGGGGAAGTGTATTAGTGCATGGGTTGAAAATATTATGTGCCTTGTGCATGGCCTTGTAATGCACCCCTATGCATGCATACTTGGGAAATGCATTGGAAAAATTATGGTGCAAGAAGTTGGGTCTTGAGCTAAGTGCTCAAGGGTACGCCGAGGAAGAGGTTTCCTAATCCATCATGGTTATAGTGTTGCCGGAGTAGGGTGTGCTTACCATGGTGAAAGGTCGGTCGGTTTTTGTCTCTTCGTGCCGTATGCCCATCATGATTATGGACCATTGGCTTGTCTTTCTGGTTGATGGACATCCTTGCTGATGGTTCATCAATGAGTGTCGTCGAGCGCATGGACCTGTTTCTTCCTTTTTTTTTTCCCTTTTTGTTGTCCCCTTTTTTTTGTGGAACAATTACAAAACAAGAAGGAGGTGGTTAGTATCAATAAAATATATTACATATGCCAAATGTGTCTCATCTTCCTGGTTTTCTCAATTGTGTCTATGCACGGCCATGTAATGTGGCCCTATACTGATGCATACTTTGGAAATGCATGACCTGAATGGTGCAAAAGACAGGGTTATGCCAAAGGCACATGGTTGTTGCTGATCGAGGCTTTGATGTTACTTGTTGTGTTTACAAACTTGTAAACATCAAAGTACACAATGAAACATGATGAGACCTCTCAAGATCTTCAGAAGATCAAACAAATATTTCCAAACTTCAAAAACAAACTTTCCTCCAAACTTTCAAGAAAACAAAAATAGGTCACTGTAGCAAAATAACCACCAAAAACTCTTTGAGTAGAATTTGTCAAAACTAATCATATATCCTCAAAGTAGACTCGAAATAGCATGCTTTTGAAACAAAAAACGTCAAAAAAGATGGAGTATAGCTCCCAAACAAACAGCTTGAAGTCAAGGCATGAGAAGACCTTGATGACAGCAAAAAGTGAGGTATTCACTCACTTCCAAAATTATAAGGCTATGGTGGAAAAGTAGACAGGGAATTATATTCAAGTATAACATCTGATGGAGGATGCAAATACATGTCAAATGAGTTCAGTAGCTTTCTAAAGAGTCATGGAATTTGACATCAGTTTTCTTGCAGGTACACACCACAACAGAATGGTGTTGCTAAATGCAATAATACACATATTTAAGAAAGAGCCTTGATGGCTGAGAAGAATATGCCTCACTATTATTGGTCAAAACCTATGCATATTGATGTATACATCATAAATAGAACTCCAACTACTATTGTACATCAAGTTACACCTAAAGAGAAGTTTACAAGTAAAAAGCCAAACTTATCACATATGAAACTATTTGGTTGTATTGCATATATACATGTTCTAGATGATTTAATGACAAATCATGATCCAAAGGCAAAAAAAAATGTATCTTTATTGGATAATCCCTAAGCAAAAGGGATATAATTGTTGTAACCCACTCAGGGGATAGGTGAAGGTAAGTAGAGATGTGGTGTTTGATGAAATATTAAGCTTCTATGAAGATGCCAAAGAAGGAATTAATCTTGACTCAAATGACAAAGAAAATGCTGAAAAATCAAGTGTAGAATCTCAAGTTTTGAGTGGACTTCATGTGTCACCAAGCAATAGTTCCAATTCAAATCCATGGGGTGGAAGATTGCGTGGAAATTTTAGTCTAGCAAATTCACCAACTACATTGAAGAAAGGTAGAGAAAAGCTTTTTGTTGGTAGTAAAATATCTATAGATTTTGAAGACATTGATGAAGATTCAAGTGATTCAAAAAACAACCTTGATGAGGAACTTGGATTGCCCTTTGTGAAGAATCACAGAGTAAGAAAGGAACATGCAGATGATACAAGGAGAAGTGACCTAGACCAAGAAGATTTGGGAGGATGCAGATTCAATGCAATGATTGACATATGACAATTATATGGCTCATCATTGTGCCTACATGAGCAAGGTAATACAAGATGTTGGACCTTCTTGTTTTGAAGATGCAATTGGAAATGGAGATTGGGAAAAAGCTATGGATGAGGAGATGGTTGCACTTTATGGAAATGAAACATGGAAGTTGGTTCCATTACCGCAAGGAAAGAAACCCATAGGCTACAAGTGGGTTTACAAGGTAAAGTAAAATGTTGATGGTAGCATAAGCATTTATAAAGCAAGATTGGTAACAAAAGGATATGCACAGACATATGGCATTGACTATGAGGAAACATTGAGCTTTGTATGGGACACTATCACATCACTTGTTGCATTAGGTACAAAAGTATGGACTTTGTAGATGGATGTGAAGAATGCTTTCTTACATGGTGAGTTATAGGAAGAAGTATACATGGACTAGCCACAAGTATATGAAGATTCAAAGCACCCAAAATATGTTTGAAGATTACAAAAGGCTTTGTATGGGCTTAAACAAGCCCCTCGTGCTTGGCATGCAAGGATTGCTGATTACTTAACCACCATTGAATTTTCTATGTGTGATGTAGATGATTTATTATATGCAAGGAAGGGTGATGATGGCATCATGATTGTGGGTATTTATGTTGATGAATTGATTGTAGGAGGTGATAATGAAGAAAGCACTAAAGAGGTAAAGCAAATCCTTATGCAAGAATTTGACATGAAAGATCTTGGTGTGCTACGCTATTTTTTGGGCATTGAGTTTATACATATAGAAACAGGTATATGGATGTCACAAAGGCAATTTGCCTTGAGTATGCTACAAAGTATGGTATGGTTGATTGTAAGCCAATCTCTATGCCATTACATCAGAATTTGAAGTTGGATACTACATCAAGTGAAGCATTGGAAAATGCTACTATGTACAAGAACATTGTGGGAAGTTTGATATATCTCACAATTACAAGACCTAATTTAAGCTACACTATTGGACTTGAAAGTCAATTCATGCAAGTTCTCAAGAAACCACACTTATATGCTTTGAGACACTCTGCGATATGTGAGGTTTGACTTATGATGGGATAAGCGGATCTTACTAGGTGTATTCCGGCTCGTACATCTTGGGGTGGTTCTCCCCTAAATGTGGTTCTATTCAGATTTTCCATTCCCTAGCTAGTGTGGTTATGGAGTTTAATTGTTGGCATGGTAAATTGCTCATGTGGTCCGTTGGATATACTACCTTGGCTCGTTTGTCCTAACATCACAATTTCTACTCTTTGATGGGTCTCAAATGGGTTTTGTGAGGTAGTTGTCTGATCTCGAGCTAACTCTCCTCTTTCATTAATATGATCAGGGTTTTCGGTTACTACATATATCTGGCACATCTTGTCCCTATAAACTCCATCTTCGTACTTGACAGCTGGTCTTGGAACTATTTCTAACTCAGTAGTGTTTCTCATTCTTGCTACTGACCTGTATAGATCGTCGAGGTAGATGGGTATTCCTTGCATGTTAGTGGATATGTATTGAAGAGACATCCTATATTCCCCTTCCACTGTAGACATAAGACCTTCCCTAGGTATGGATCTATGCATGTCTTCAGAAGCCAAGAGTCCCTCCCAATTGAGTGACATTTTTGACTCACTTGTCTATGAACTCAGCACGTAGGGTTAACCCCTGAGTTGACTTGGTTGTGCAGTTGAACTTAGTTTCAAGTGATTTTTACTTTATCTTCCTAAGTTTCTACTTGATCTTAGGTTCCTAAGCCTTGTCTACAAGTCCACGATTGTCCTTCGAATTGCTCAAAATCTTGTGGAACCCCTTGCTTCCTAGTCCAACTTGAGGGTCAACTTAAAAATACCCTATCTAATAATCCTGCTATTAATTTTATCGTAACCAGTTGATCTTTTTGTTGTACTCCCCACGAGCTTTCCAACAAATGCAAGATCACTCCGAACGGATTTTGTATGAGAAAGTTATGCCAATTCATGGTTCTGGGGGTTAAAATAGGGAAACAGGGCCTCTCTGGGATTGCTTCAAAACAGGTGATACACGATACTTATCAAGTATCACGATACTTGGATATTTGGCTGAATGGAAAAATGCCACGATATTCGATACTTGAGCCCACACGATACACGATATTCGACCAACTAGATAGATCACGATAATCGATATCCGACAGATATCGTGAGTAATCGACCACGGTACTTGATACTCGACACATGAGAAAATTTACGATATCTAATATGCAACAAGTATCGCGAGAAGAATCTCACGATACTCGATATCCCACAGATGTCGCGAGACTGAGTTCACGATATACGATCTTCAATAGGTATTGCAAGAAAACTCCACGATACTCGATATGCCCCAAGTATAGTGAGAATTACTTAGTGATACACGATATCTCCCAGGTATCGCAGAAGAAAAATTCACGATATATGATATTTGTCAAGTATCATGAGAACCTCAACGATACACGATATTGGTCAGGTATCGCGAGTGTTTCTCAGCCATACACGATATTCGACGACTTGCAAGTGTTGCGATACTCGACCACAAGAGTTCACGATACTCAGGTATCACGATACCTCAACCGCGGGAGAACACGATACTTGGGTTTTTAGGAGTCCAAATTCAAAATTTTTTTGCAAATATGAGTACCTTGTGTCCTCCTTCTCACTCCTATGTGTCTGTAGATGCAAAATCTCCCTTCAAACCCGCAATATTGCACTCACGATACTTGGCGCAGGTCACGTCACGTTCGGGGCTGTTCACTTTGATTTTCGATGATTTTGGTACTATTTCTTCAGCGTTTCAGTTCTGCACCCTCTCTAAGGCTCTTTCTCACAACCACAAGTAAAAAGCGAGGTGAATGTACTCTAAAAAATGGAAAAAATTGAGAAGATGAAGGTGGGTGGAGATGGTGATGATGATGAAGATGGAGGAGAATAACGCAAAAGCTAAATTGAAAATGGTGATTTTTTTTTTACTTTCCAACGTCGCTACTCTATGTCTTACCGTCACATGCTCGTCCTCCAAGCTCTCTCCTCGGCAACGGCGCCAAATTTGGTGTCACTCTAGCACAATGGTGAGTACCAACGTGAGGAGGTACACCTCATAAATGTCAATCCGTGGAGACGTGAGGACCGGTATGAAGACCGCGAGCAAGTGATGGCACAAGTGCGTGAGTGAAAGCACACAAGCATGCACACACATACACACACACGCGCACAAGGTAAGAGCAAAGAGTGGAACAATGGAAGATCTTCGATTGCAAAAGAGCTCTCTTACAAAGCTGAAATCTACAACAAGCTAACCCCCAAAATGAGCTCTCCAGCCCTTTTTATAGTTTTTTAGTGGTTTTGGCCCTGTCTAGACCTAGTGTCCGACCTAGTTAAAAATTAGGTTCTAGGGCTTATTTGGGAGCTCAAACGGAATCTAAAAATTATGAAAATTGGTAGTATGATACATCTAATACTCCTCAAGCTCAAGAACTCCTTGTCTTGAACAAAATGGAGTTGTAAAAATAGAAAATGGTATTTAGAATGATTTTTAGTGATAAAAATCACTATTTTTATAGGGATGTCTTCTGAAAATTCGATAGGTGCTTCTTGGAGCTCCCTACTTGCTCCTTCTTCTTGTGTGTCCACTTCCTTGATGCGTTTCCATGTTTTGTCCTTGACTTTGAGCTTCAATAGATGAGTACATCATTTGAAGGTGAGCAACATGGGACAGTGATCTAAAACCACTGGGAGTCAATAACAATATCTCTTTGCTCCCATGTGTTGGAATGAGCTTCCAGCATAATAAATTCCTTGCAAAGGATCATATAACTAGATAGAGAATCCAATGATGCAACAATTGGCAAATGGTTCAGATCATCGAGAATCTGCTCTAGGTTAGGCATCTATCCATGTTTGAGACCCGTAGCTCAGCCACTACAACCTCACAGGTGTGATGTGGTGAACCACCACAACCCCTTATTTTCTTGTTTTTCTATTCATCTCTAGTTCTTGAGGTAGAGGGGTCGTGACACAAAAGTGTACCCTTTAGGGTGCTCTGTCAAGAGCAATCATATGCCTTTGACATCCGTGTTTTGTTTGCATGTGTTGGCATACAAAGCAACAAAGGAGTCATGCACAATACGGCAACAAGGCCAGATCATTTTTTCCCATAGATTATGTACAACCCAAGTGATTTTAATCACTACACAAACATTGTAAATCCCGTTTTTGGTAGATTAGACTCCATTTTGTGCAAGCCGAGGAGTCCTCGAGCTTGAGGAGCATTAGAAGTACCATCGTACCAAATTTCATAATTTTTAGACTTCGTTTGAGCCCTCAAATAAGCCCTGGAACCTAATTTTTAACTAGGCCGGACACTAGGTCTGGACAGGGCCAAAAGCTAGTCAAAAACTATAAAAAGAGCTAGAGAGCTCATTTTTGAGGTTAGATTGTAATTGAAACGAACTTGTAAGAGCATTTTGACAGTAATCTAAAGAACTCCATTGATTCTCTCTCTTTGTCTTGCCGTGTGTGCGCGTGTGTGTGTATGTGTGTGCATGCTTGTGTGCTTCTCACTCACGCACTTGTGCCGCCACTTGCTCGAGGTCTTCATACCATCCTCACGTCTTCCCGGATTGACATTAAAGGAGGTGCTACTCATCATTGAGCTACACCAAATTTTGGCGCCGTTGCCGGGGATCGAGCTTTGAGGACGAGCGTGTGATGGTAAGACGTAGAGTTGACGCGTTGGAGTTGTAGGTATTTTCTTCACTCTCATCGATTTTCTTTTACTTTCGTCACCATCATCATCATCACCATCTCCCATGTCCATCTCCATCATCGCGAAAATTTCAGTTTTTTGACTATATCCCCACCTCCACCTCATTTCCCTCATTTCACTTGTGAGAGAGAGCGAGAGAGCGAACTTGCATGTGCTGTTTTTGCATGTTTTCTGAGCTATTTTGCAGGTTTTTTGCTGTACCATCATCCCCAGCAGTGTGCGCAGGTACGACAGGCTCTGCACAGGTCCCGGGACGACAGCCTCTGTCTATCGCGACAGACAGAAAATCTTAACATTTTGTGAATGCATGTTTATCATTGTAACCTACACCTTGAGGGCACTCTAGATCACTATAAGTTTTTCAAAAATTTGCATTTTTTCAGTCTATCGCGACAGACACTGTCTATCGCGACAGATACCGTCTATCGCGACAGACACCGTCTATCGCGACAGACAGAAATCCGCGACAGATACCGTCTATCGCGACAGACAGAAATCCGCGACAGATACCGTCTATCGCAACAGACCGAATTTCACGACAGATACCGTCTATCGCGACAGACACCGTCTATCGCGACAGACAGAAATCCGCGACAGATACCGTCTATCGCGACAGACACCGTCTATCGCGACAGACACCGTCTATCGCGACAGACAGAAATCCGCGACAGATACCGTCTATCGCGACAGACACCGTCTATCGCGACAGACAGAAATCCACGATAAACACCGTCTATCGCGACAGACACCGTCTATCGCGACAGACAGAAATCCGCGACAGACAGCGTCTATCGCGACAGACACCGTCTATCGCGACAGACAGAAATCCACGATAGACACCGTCTATCGCGACAGACACCGTCTATCGCGACAGACAGAATTTCACGACAGATACCGTCTATCGCGACAGACACCGTCTATCGCGACAGACAGAAATCCACGATAGACACTGTCTATCGCGACAGACACCGTCTATCGCGACAGACAGCCCCCACGATAGATTGTGTCTATCGCGACAGACACCGTCTATCGCGATAGACAGGCATTTTCGGCAAAAAATTAAGGTGTGAATTTTTGGAAATTTAGGCTAAATTTTGGACATATTTGCACTTTCATGTACTCATATACTTACGAAGGCCTTAGAAAATGCATTAAAACCCCCGAAAGGATCTGTTTGTCTAGTTAACCCCCTAAACCCTGAACGGTCATAACTTTTTCATACGAAATCCATTTTCGGAGCTCTAGAGCTTGTCGGAAAGCTCGTGACATATACTACACGCCCTCAACTGTTTTTTATAAGAATAATGCGTTGATTTTCAGATAGGATATTTGGAAGTTGACACACAGAAGGGTAGAAACACCAAGGGAGCTCTAGAGGAAATTTTTAGCAATAAAAAAAAGGGGGGAACAAGGGTCATTAAAAAAGTGTCTGAAATAAATTGTCTGTCAATTGAAAGGTCTACTTGGAACTAATCTTGGGATTTATGCAGGCCTATTGAGAAGCAATTGAGAGTATCCAAGCACGGGTGCTACGCACGCTTGAGAATCAACTTCTCGAGCTCTAAACAGCAAGGTTCTGCAAGAAAGGTCGGAATATTCTCAACCCCTCTTCGTCAATTCCTAGCTTAGGCTAAGAACGATTAGAAGTAGGAATAAGTCAGGGCGACGATAGGCCACTATCAAGTTGAAGACTACCTAAAAACTCAAGTTCAAGTTAAAAACTTAATCTCTGTACTGTCGACAACATAAAGGGAAGAACCTAACGTGGAACGATCAACCTGAAAGTACGAAGAACATTCAAGTATTCCTGACGACGTAATAACAGATAAGACTTTAAACACGAGGAATAACTAAAAAGAATCAAGTGACTGGTACCAATTGATCGGCAACGAGGTTGTACTCTGAAAAAAAAAAATTGGGCTAATCCGTTAGGCATATGAACCTTAGATCAGGACGACACCTGGTAAGGGAGAGACAAAGCCTTCGGTCTTCAGAGGCTAGTGTCAATCACACTGCAAGGTCTTGGGCCCAGCAGTTGAGCCACCACTCTCATTACCCTAGCTCGGAGACCAGTGAGTCAGAAATGTCTCAAGGCATGGACAGACCTACGGGAAGTTCAGGAGTGCCTTATTTGCACAGGGTAGAAGGCCCTTACAAAACACAGCTGGAATATCTTAGGACCAACCGACTAGGTGCTAGCATCTATGAGGACGGCCTAGGAAGATCCGTGGTCCAGATTAAAAACCCTGACCAATCCATAGGACTAGAACACCCAGCTGTCAAGTTTGAAAATGGTGCATACCTGGACAAAGAAGGAACTATATATGTTGTCACTAGTCACCCTGATAGGACCGATGACTTTGGGAATGTAATCTCAGAAGCGGACTTAGGTGACCTGGAGCAAGGGAACATGGGTGCGGAACCTAGAACCCCTCGAGGTAAATCAGTTCTCACTAGGATTATCACGCCTGAATGGGTCCCCCAAGACAACAAGAGCATAGAGTTGCTCCTCAATCGAGAAACTGATGAAGCCTTTTGGAGGTATAAGTCTAATCAGCCAACAGACATAGGAAATATCATGATCTATGAGCTTAAGGATCCGGATAGCCCAGGCAGAGTGACCTATTTAGATCATGCTTCAGAACGGATCTTCGTGGTGACAGACAATGATAGGCATGCCTACACGTGGAAGGGTGAATTTATTTTTCCCCAACCAAGATCAAATGTATCCTATGGTCACCCTGGGGCGGGAACTTCCCAAGCTCATGGTACGCAAAGAGACAGAAGTAGAGATAGACCGGAAGTAAGCTTTGCCAACCCTGTAGGCAGAGAAAGAACGAGAACGGAGACGAATAGGGTAGAACCTCCTGAGATACATAGAGCCCACAGGAACCAAAGAAATGTAGATGGATTCCCTCTACCGAGGCCTAGAGAGCACGCAAGAACTTTGAGACCCACCCAGCTAGTTAAGTCCATGAAGAATTACTTTGACGGCACAGGAGATCCCTATGATCATGTGGCAGAGTTCAAGCAAGTCTTGAGAGCTGAACAAGTGGAAGATCTGTTCACGCAATACAATGCCTTCGGTCTAACCCTTAGGAACACGGCACTTACATGGTTTCAGCCATTAGATGAGCGTCAGTTCAGGAGCATAGACCAACTCCTAGAGGCATTCATTATTGAGTTCTCCAAGAGTGGCATAAGGCACAACACCTCCTCACTGATTCACAGCTTCAAACAAACCCCTCAAGAGACTGTGAGACTTGCAGGAAGAAGATTTAGACAATATCTTGAAAGGTGCCCTATTTCGGAGCTACCCACATCTGCTAAACAAGTAGCCTTATTCCTTGACGGATTGCTGAGTCCAAAATTGAGATCCTATGTGTATCTGAAAGACCCTAGGACTATAGAAGAATGTGTACGTATGTGCATTGACATTGAAGATAACCTAGGAGAAGAGCTAGAGTTGTCCAAAATTTACAAAGATTCAGATAGTGCATCTAGTCAATCTTCCACACAAGCCACATCAATTGAAGAACTTGCCGAAAAAGTAGCTCAGAAACTAGGTGTAACTAGCAAACAAATCCCAAGGTTTGCCCCTGTGAAAAGGTGCTATACATGCGGTGGTGACCATATGGCGAATGTCTACCCTATTATGGCTCAACCCCAAGTAAACCCTAGTAGCCAGTACTGCACCATAGAACGGAGATACACCAACCACACCGCACGAGATTGCCCATACAACAAGCAGGCGGTTAGGCAACCCTACCCTCAGCCCTACCAACAAGGCAGATACCAGAACCAGTACCCTCCACAACCATATGGCAGGCCACAACAAAATTTCCAACCTCAATATCAAAACCAACAAAGGCCTCAGCCGGTGCTAGCACAACAACCCCCAGCCCCAGCTAATGTGATCCCGGTAAAGTATACTACTGCAGAAGAGAACCTGAATAGAGCTATAGTCCCTGTAACATCCTTGCTTTCTGAAAGTGACCCGAGTGACCATAGCTTTGATTCTACACATGTTGATAGCCCCCAGGCCTACTACATGCAGTCTCCTGAGCATGGTGAGTCCTACTATGGTGAAGAGCCAAACGAACCTAGTTGGGAGTCAGATTACACGAACATCATGTATACAAACCCCAACCCTAGACCTCAACCTAGGCAAGTACGACCACCATTTCCTAGAGGACCGTGCTATAGATGCCAAGGAGATCACCTCATTCGTGATTGTCCCTTGCCTCCACCTACGCAAACCCAGCCGGTGACGATCCAAGGCTTCTGCCAAGATTGCGGAAAAGAGCATCTCTTACGAGATTGCCCAAAGAACCCCAATAGCATGCCAAAAATCACCCCTATCAACGTTGTTGGGTTAGTGGTAGACTCCTCAGGAAGCGTCACTTCCACTGCACCAGTACAGGTAGTCACTAGGGCTCAGGCATTGCAGCAAAACCAAGGGGTAGGCCAGGAAAAGAGCCTAGATGCTAGCGATACTGAGAGCCAAAATAAAAAGAGAACAAGAGCTTGGAAAGATAGCCGCGAACGCATGAAAAGGCAATGGGCAAAGAAGATGAGTGAACTTGAGGAAAGTCTACGAGAAACCAAGGCTAAAATCATAGAGATCACGTCTCAACCGCACTCTCACACATTCCCACCGCTACCATCCCCATCACCCTCCATCCCTTCACCCTCTAAGACAGCCCACGCAACCCACCCACCACCCCAAACAGGATCAGTATTAGCTGATCCCACTCCCGAAGACATAGACATGATGCTTAAGGCATATCAGGCCAGAATCCAAGAAGGGCCAAACGTCACGGATCATGACAAGTGCTATCCTAGAGCTGACCTAGAGATAGAAAGAACCAAACTATGCGCGAAAATGGTCGCATTGGCTCAGACTATGTTTGAAGCCAGTCGCCTTTTCAATTACTCAGGCTCAGCCAAAACGCAATTACACTTGGATGGATTCCTAGAGAAGTTAGAGAGGATAATTGCAAGATCGGACAAGGAAGAAAAAAATCAAGACCAAGAAAAAGCAAGCAAAAACAGGAATCATTCCCAATCAGAAGTGTATGTGGCCAATGCCCCTAAACCGGACAACTTCCCCTCCTTAGAAAGAATAGAGAGGCCAATAGCACAGCCAGAAAAGGAACCTACCCCTCAAAGAAAGGAAAGGGCAAGAGAACGGGTAAGCCAGCCTCTTCAGGAAGCCCGTGGGCCTCCTCAAGAAGCTTATCTTCCCCCTCAAAAGGCAGATGAGCCTCCCTCGAAAGCTCAAGTACCTCCACAGGTTGCCTACATTCCTTCTCAGGGGATGTGTGAGCCTGTTTGGAAAAGTAATAGAATAAGTAATCCTCCCCAAGAAGCTTGTGCTCCAGCCATTTGCGAGAACGATGAGAGAGTCAACAATAGAATCAGCCCTCCTTCACAGGTTGCTTATGCGCCCAATTCTACGGAGCCAGACACTTCTTCTTCTATGAATCGGTTTGCACCAGACTTCCTACGAGAGATTCAAGAAGACAAATGGGATAACGAAAGCGAGGTCGCCCCTCCTTTTGAACTTGTGGACGATGCACACGACCAATTCCCACAAGACATCCCATCTATTTACGGGGAGCATGAGAGTGTTCAGTCTCACGAGAGATTAGACTTTGAGTCGAATTCCATACAAGAGCTACCCCACTTCACAGGCCCATGGGAAGCAAAGTCCACATGTATGAGAGCACCCACAGTCATGGTAAGGAACGACGACTCAGTCATTCCTAGGAACACAGAGGTAGTGAAGAACACTAATGTGCAGTGTAATCTCAAGTTAGAAGAGCTACTCAAGGTTAGACCTGAATTATGGAAACATGTAGCCAAACAAGTACCAGAGATAGCAAAACCTCGTTCCCAGGTAGGATCCCATAGGACAGTGCCAGAAATTCCCTTGGATAAGATAGGGGATATGTGTGAAGGCGAAGAAGGGAACACCTATCTTCCCATCACCTACCAAGAGTACACCACCAAGGCAATTTTAGACTCAGGTGCAGGAGTTGCAATTGCCACTACTTCCCTTTGGAAGCGTTGGGGCAAGCCAGCACTCAGGCCAACAAGAATGAAATTGCAGATGGCCGATGGTCATATTGAGAGACCCTTAGGATTGCTGGAAGGGATAACTCTCACCACTTGTGGTGTTGAGTTTGAGCATAGCTTTGCTATATGTGACTTCAGCAAAAATCATGCTTATGAGATGATTTTAGGAAGACCATTTATGCGACAGTTGCAAGTGGTACAGGATTGGGGAACCAACTCCTTGTATTTGCAACACTTGGGCGTTACAACCAAAGTCAATCTCAAGGACTATTCTCATAGAGATGTCCCTCCTATCCAGTGGAATCCCATCCATAGAGCCAAAGATGATACAGAATCTGTGCATTCCCTAGAGTCTGGATCCTCATGGATGCATGAAGATACTCACTTATGGATGTGCAAGGTAGCAGTAGAAGAAGAGAAGAGAGAGAAAGCCAGAGAGGTAGGTGCGAAAGAAACCCATAGATCAATCCAAGACCCAGCCTATGCACCTGTAGTTTTTCCAGACGAAGAATTTGAACCTCACG
Source organism: Ceratopteris richardii (assembly GCA_020310875.1). Lineage (NCBI taxonomy): Eukaryota > Viridiplantae > Streptophyta > Polypodiopsida > Polypodiales > Pteridaceae > Ceratopteris > Ceratopteris richardii. Next base: position 196,471,806 of record CM035417.1, on the reverse strand, counting down.
GTTGGGCAGAAATCTTAGCAACAATGGACGTAGCCATCAACGAAGAACAACGGACACCTCACTGTGATGAGGATGGTTATGATATTTCAGTCTTCTCCATAGAGCCAATCATGGGAGAGGCAGTTCTAGAAGAATGCGAACCTAGCCCTGATGCATTTGAGGATGCAAGTGACTCCGATCTAGAGTCAATCATTATGGACCCACCATTTGCATCAGATGAAGAATACTTCCATGAAGTAGAATTTCAACCCCAGAGGCATGGAGAGGTTACAACTAATGTAAGATTAACAACACATGTGACCCCGAAGGAAGAAGGAAAGAAACGAAAAAAGAGAGAAGCCTCACCAGAAGAGGAAGAATCTTTGTTTGAGGTCCCCGAAAATTTTAAGAAGTATGAGATAGATGACAGGAGAGTCATGATAAGAATGCCTAAACGAGAGGCACAATCAGGAGAGGCCTATGATAACAAAGAAACCACCAAGAAAATAGTAGTGGCCATAGAAGAAGGAGAGGAGAGATGCACGTATATAGGCCATGATCTGACAGAAGAAGAAGAGCATGAATTGATTGCCTTGCTAAGAGAATACAGAGATGTATTCGCTTGGAGTTACAAGGATTTGAAAGGGGTTGACCCAGACATATGCTCACACACTATTCCCATGACCTCAGATGCTAAACCCTCTAAGCAAAAGCCTTATACATATAACGATAATTACGCCGCTAAGATCAAAGAAGAAATAGATAGACTGGTTGAAGCTGGATTTATCTATGAAATTGAGCACACTGAATGGGTATCCCCCATCATAGTGGTGCCCAAGAAGAATGGCAAACTGCGTGTGTGCATTAACTTGAAAAAGGTTAATGCCGCCACAATTCGAGATAACTATCCGCTTCCCATCACAGAGCATCTCTTAGAAAGAGTGGCAGGCAAGGAAGTGTACAGCTTCCTTGATGGATTTTCTGGCTACAATCAAGTAGCCATAGCTCCAGAGGATCAGCATAAGACAGCCTTTGCCACAGAATGGGGCATTTTTGCTTTTAGAGTAATGCCATTTGGGCTTACCAATGCACCAGCCACCTTCCAGAGGCTGATGTGCCATGTGTTTAAGGAGTTCCTGAGGAAGAGTTTAGAAGTCTACGTTGACGATCTCTGTGCTCATTCCAATGTTAGACAAACTCATATTCCTGAACTCAGACAAATCTTTGACAAATGTAGAGAATATCAAGTCTGCCTGAACCCCGAAAAGTGTGTTTTTATGGTCAGGCAAGGCAAGATCCTAGGACATATAGTGTCAAAGAATGGCATATCTACTGACGAAGAAAAAGTGAGAGCCATAGCAGAGCTACCTAGGCCAAAGAATGTCAAGGAAGTACAAGCTTTCATGGGGCATTGTGGTTATTATCGACGATTTATACACATGTATGCTGTCATTGCAAAGCCCATGTACGGACTTCTGACAAACTTTGAGTGGACGGATGAATGTGAGAACTCCTTCCAAGAGCTTAAACGAAGATTATGTTCAGCACCAATCTTGACCACACCAGATTGGAATAAGCCATTCCATGTTCACGTTGATGCATCCAATTATGCTATTGGATGCGTACTCGCACAACCTACTGGTGAAGGTAATATGGATCTTCCAATTGCCTATGCCAGTAGACAATTGAATGCGGCTGAACGGAATTACACTACTACAGAGCGCGAAGGATTAGGCATGGTATATGCAGTCAAGAAATTTAGACACTATTTGCTTGCAAATAAGTTTAAATTTTTTACTGATCATCAGGCATTGTTATATCTTGTAAACAAGCCATGCAATACAGGAAGATTAGTAAGATGGTTTCTCTTGCTCATGGAATATGACTTTGAGGTCGTGGTAAGGAAAGGTAGGACTCACTTGAGAGCAGATCATCTCTCTAGGCTCACATCGGGAGAAGCCCCACAAGGAGTGTCAGATGACCTTCCTGATGCTTACTTGTTTAATTTGGAAGTTATACCGCAGTGGGCCAAGCCAATAGTACCAGTATTGACATACGGGCCTAATCATCCAGTGGTGAACACAAGGAATAGAGAGATCGTAAAAGCCCAAAAGTACCATATCATGGCAGGAAGCATGTACAAGCACACAGATCAAGGGATCTTGGCTTATTGCGTAGAAGAGGATGAGTACGCTAAATGGTTGCAATTAGCACATGTAGGTGCGTTAGAGCAACACCATTCAAAGCAAAGAACTTTGCAGACTCTAAAGAGATTCGGAGTGCATTGGCCAACTATGGAAGCTGATGTCCAAAAGTTGTGCAAGGAATGCCCAATCTGTTGCACTAAACCACCAGTGGAACATGCCACTCTTTATCAAGTATCCATTGTGCCAGATTGGAGTGAACCTCTAGTATCATTCTTGAGAACAAACACATTCCCTCCAGACATGACTCTAGCTAGGAAAAGGAGTTTCGAACAAGAAGCCCAGGATTACTCACTCATCGGTAATAATCTATATAAGCGCGGTAAAGATGGTTATCTGAGGTTATGTGTCCATGAAAGTGAATATCTCAAAATCTTGGAGACTGCTCACCAAGGTGTAGCAGGAGGACACTTTGGACCAGATCGGGTAATCAAGGCAATATTGTTTGCGGGCTTCTGGTGGCCTACCCTTCACATGGATGCACATACTTATGTGAAACGGTGTGATGTCTGTCAGAGGACTCAGTATCCTATACGCAAAGATGAGATGCCACTGAAACCTATGATGGGTGGACGTGCATTCTCTAAGTGGGGAATAGACTTCGTAGGTCCTATTAATCCCCCAGCGAAAGGTTCTCATGCGGAATACATCATTGTTGCAACAGATTATCTCACCAAGTGGGTAGAGGTAAAGGCTACAACCAAGAACGATGCTCAAACAACTGCCAAATTCTTGTTTGAGAATGTATTCACGAGATATGGACTACCTATAGAGCTTGTAAGTGATAGAGGCACTCATTTCTTGAACGAAGTGATTGAGAATCTACTCCACGAATTCTTGGTAATACACAAGAAGTCTGCCCCTTATCACCCTCAAGCTAATGGACAAGCTGAGAGCACTAATAAGATTTTATGCAATGTACTGACAAAGTTAGTGAACACTAAACGCTCTGACTGGGACAAACAGCTACACCATGCTGTTTGGGCATACCGAGTTGCCTACAAAACGGTACTCCAAGCCACCCCCTTTCAGATGGTATTTGGCCAAAACGCTGTGTTACCCTTGGACTTCCTGATCCCTACATTGAGAGTAGCACGAGAGCACGAATGGACAGGTCATGAGCTCTCCTCTAGGATCTTTGACCTTGAACGATTAGGAGAAACAAGACTGAGAGCCGCTGCAGGAATATATGCAGCCAAGAAGAGACAGAAGGCATACTTTGATGCCCACGTAAAGGATAAGGGTTTGAAAGCAGGAGATCTAGTTTTAGTCTATACACTGAAACAACACGCAAGGAAGCTAGAAAAGAGAGGCTACGGACCAATGATCATCAATAGGATCTCCACGAGTGGAGCAGTACAATTAGCCACATTAGAGGGTGATGTTCTCCCTAACTATATTAGCGGTTGTAGAGTCAAGTTGTATCAGGAACCCCTCACGGAGGAAATGCTCAGCCGACTCAATACTGCTAAGAAACGCAAAGAGGAAGAAAAGCGCATTCGAGAAGAGGCTCAAGCAGAAGCTTTAGAACGTATCAGAAGGATGAAGTTACGAAGGCAAGACCGAGATCAGACTAGAGCAAATGACTATGCAGATCAAGGATGTCCCATGGCCATGTGTGAAGTTGCAGGAACAAGCTCGCATAGAATAATCGATAGACGTCCTTTCATAACCCTAGAGATAGGACAAGGAAAGAGTGCAAGGACCGTGAGAGCCTTGATTGACTCAGGTGCAGCCACTAGTGCTGTTAGAGTGTCTTACTGTCAAGAGTTGCAGTTAACTGTCAATCCTGTGGAAGCATATCTCATAGGATTGGGAGGCGTGGAAACCCCTTGCATGGGCGAGGTGGAACTTCCCCTCTACATTCACGATGAGGCAATGACAGTTAAAGTACTAGTGTGTCAGGATGAGGATCTCACTGAACCTCTCGTCTTGGGTCAGGATTGGATCTATGACCGAGCAGTCAATCTAAACCTAAGAAGTGGACTTCTCCAGGTTTGGGTCAGTCATAGTCGAGTTACAGTAGAATTAGACAATGGAGCACTCAAGGAACTAGGAAAGGCACAGACTCCTGGTCCTTCCAGGGGTACACATAAAGATGACCATGCTGTTCTTGTTCAAAACCCTGTGTTGCAGAGGAATGACATTTGCAAAAAAGGAGTCAGGGATGCAACGGAACTCCCTTCTTTTCCAAAGGTCAGAAGGAGGCAGCAACCAAAGGCGGATCACAGGCAGAAGAAGCAGAGTACTACCTATGTCCGAGATCAAAAGTACCTGCGCAGCAGAATGCCCCAGAAACTCAACCAGGTGTGGGTGCGGAAAGGCGAACGACCGGTTGCACCACCGTCAACCACACGGGCAAAGCCTCTTATTAGTAACCAACAACACGACGCTAATAAGAAGTCTTTCAGAAATTCTTCTGCTAAAGTAAAATCTATTTGGGTGCCCAAGAAGTCGATGAAGGCAAGCCCACAATCTAGACAAATTTGGGTGCCTAAGGCTTGCTTGAGGGCACAAGTAGTTACGCCAAGGCCACGACCTATGCAGCATAACCCTTCTACGAGTACAACCAGAATTCCCTCGTGCTCAACACTTAGGAACACACCAAGACCCATGAGCATGCATGTAATCACTTATAAGTGGGTCCCTAAAAGGCCCCATTCCCAAACAGCGACACCGACACAGCTCTCTAGAGTCTCTACGAAACCGAAAGCAAAGCCCATCCACTGCATTTGGCAGCCTAAGACCTGTAATAAACCCCCCGACCCCGATTTGTAAATTCACCCCACTTACTAACGGCATTAGTCTCCTAGGAATACACAAACGTTAACGACACTCACTGTCTTCGTGCACTTACTAACCACTAACTCATCATCTGCCTCATGTTAATGTTGTAACGGGGACAGCAACGGATTTATTCTGTCCATTACGATGTTAACACATGCTTCTATATTCTCACCGAATCAGAAGGCAAGCAGTAAAATGGCAGAAGCGACAGGTTCGGGCTCACAAGTAGGGATACTTACTGCAGGAATTGATGTGGATAGCCTACCTGTGGACGTGCCCCCGACGGAACGACCAGTGGAGATGCAACACCTTCAGCAACTCCCGGTGCCAGATCCACCTACAGGCATCACGGAAAGAGTTCATGCCAATTCTCATTGGTTCAATGGCATGCCCGGTCCATTAGGTGAGGCCAAGTATGTCTGGGAGTCTAAATGCGAATATGACAGATCATGGGTGCGATTCCAATTTTTCTCCAAGGAGTTCGAGACTTTACAGAACACCGAAGATCTACAAACCATATGGCAACGAGCAGGATTGGCGGAATATTTTGAAGCCCCACTACCGAAACCCGATCTCCTCCGATGTTACTATTTGGTCTCCATATTACAAGCTAATGAAGATAAGGACCAACCCGGATCATTTGTTCTCCCCTCACTGCTGGGCAACAACGAGTTGAAGAGGTTTGAACTTACTGTGGAGCTGGTGAGTGATGCTTTAAATATGCATGGCACGCATGTACCCTCAGAAAAGGATGCTCTCGTTCCCACCAACATGAAGGACAGGAAACTAGTGAAGCTGAAAGACATGGCAGCACTCACCCCAAATGTGTCCATCCCTCTCCGAATGTGCATGCAACATTTCGCCTTCCCCGGTCAAGACCGATTCACGCAACCACACAAGAAGATCTGGTTTGCTCTCTACTTAGCGGAAGCAGGTGCGTTACCTATTAAACTACCAGTGTGGATTATAGATCAGTTGTATGAAGCAAACAAACGGGCATCTAGGAAATTAGTGGTGAACGGATGCTGTGCACTCACACGCATCATTTATCGATGCTTGGCATATGATGTCCCCATTGAGCGTGCCTTAACTTGGGCACAATTACAAATGTTTAAAAGGCTCAAGACATCCACACATCAGTCCAAGCGCATGAGGGGCGCGATCCCTTGTGTCCAGACAAGGGAAGTCCTGACTACTCCTGAGGCATCACCATTAAGAGAGGGCACGGTACCTCCCTTTACCATTAGGATACCCAGGTCGGAATCCGACACTACGACACAACCTACCCCATCGGCTCCTCCTGTCACACCTGAGTTCGAATTTGCTGCCACTGGAGAGGCTGAAGGACTGGACCCCCAGGATTTCGAAGCATTCCTACAAAGCACACAATTCTCTGATGTGGAGTTTTATTCAGAGGCAGAGGAGCAGGGCACATCCTCACGAAGAAGAAGAAAGTCTACAGACGGTAGACATGTCCATTGGAGTGACACTCAAGAAAGTCAACAACACGGACACCCGGAAGAAGAAGAAGCGTATGAAGAAGAGACCACTGAAGCCCCAGCATATACAGCAGAACTCCGAAGGCTGTATCAGATTATGGAAAGAGTACGATCGCAGCAATTACTCACTGAACAGAGCAGTAGAGTACTTATGACTCAGTTGTTGGAAGAAGCGGGAGTTGACTCAGAGTACAGGGAAGGTCTCTTATTGATGGCAGAAACATATGGAGTGGTAGAAGCTGTGCGTACTGCCATTCAGAGGCCTTCAGTTCAATATGACCCACGAAGGTTCCAGACACGACCTCGCCCAGGCAAAAATATTCAAATTCCCGTTACAGTTGCAGAAGAGCCGACTACTACACCTGAAACTATCAGAACAACCTCCCAGACAGCTAGCCAACAGCACCCAGCCACCCATGAGGAGTCCACCGAACCACTACCACCTACTCCCCCACCATCACCTCCTAGAAGAGAAACAGTAGAAACCACATCGACTACTCAACCCACCGACCCCACCTTCATCTTCCGAACTCCGATCTCCAGTGCCACCCTATTCTCTACCACTGATAATCCTATCTTCGAAGACAACCCCAACACTACACAATCCGCCGAACCCCTCCTAGACCCTGCCCTAGGGCAACCATCCCCAACGCCCTCAGCCACGGGTCATCCTGACCCTAGATCTACATTCATGGGCTTCCCTGCTACCACGCAACCCTTTCAGCCCTCCTCAAATTTACGACCCCAACCCCCGATATCCCTCTCTCCATTTCTACAATCCCTCCAGGACATCTTTGCTAGGGCTTTTCAACCAGGCCCTCAACCATTCCCTGTCTTTTCAGCTCCCCACCCCACTTCACATCTATTCACCACTTCCACACACACACCACCTACCATACCAGTGTATATGGCAGGCCCCACACTAACACCCACTCCTGAAGGGATGGACATTTCACCACCCACGGCACCTCCACCCACGGTTTCACCTCCTCCCATTCCCCCTCCACCAATTTCACCCACACACACAACTTTCGTAGACACATCATTCACTGTCTCCCTTCCCCAATTCCCTTCCCATGCATCTTCCACGGTAAACACCCCTCACTCATCTATAGGTAATGCATTGGACACCATGTTGGCTTGTATATCAAATTTAAGAACAGATTACATTCAGCTCCAGCAACAAAATGCACGCCTGCAAGAGCACTCAGCGACACTACAGCTCCGCCTTGCGGTACTAGAAGAGGAGAACACTCGCCTCCACACACAGTTCCACACCCTCCAAGAAGCCCACAATATATTGGAGGTACAGCTACAGAACGTAGATCAGGAAGCAGTGCAGGTGGTAGAAGGTCACCTACAGACACAGCTTGAACGCAACTCAAAACTTCAGCGAAATATGGCACTACTTAAACGCCATCTTGCGGCTGCTCAGGAAGAGAACAGACGTCTGCAAATACAAAATCAAGAGAACCTGGAGGCAGCGATTGAGAGCACACCGGGGGCACCCATCAGCCCATCCAAGTTTCAAGCAGTAACCCCCGATAATATCAAGATTATATTGGAAGATTATGCCATGCTGCTCGAAGCACATGATAAGCTATCGGAGGAGCTAGGACAACTGAAGCAGGAACACCAACAAGGCCCAACAGCTGCCCCTCCAACCACCCCCTCTGCGGCTTCGCTTCCCTCCGACGCAGAGGCCATAAAAGACCTCCAGCAACAGGTAACTGAATTGCAAACACGCCTACTACAATATGAGAGGCCATCTTCCCCTCCGGAGGCTCCCACGGACGAAGAAGTTGTGCAAATTCCTGTGGAACAAACGTTCGATGAAGAATATGATCCGCAACCATTCCCAGGAGGCCAACAAACAGAAGAAGGGCAGGACACGTTCGAGGCACCACGGCCGCCATGGTTACGACAAGTGGAGGAAATAGGGACCTCGCATGAAGAGCGCACTGTAGTGCAAAATCAGGCTATGAGGGTCATAGAGGAGACTGTTTTACAATCAGATTACTTCAAGAACTTGTCATCGAGACGCCTGATTCTCTCATCGGAACTCCAGTACAGGCCATATTATATTATCTTGGCTGATTATAATGCAGAAATACAAAGAGTCACGGGTCAGATTCCTACTTTTGCGACCCAATTTCAACCCGAAGACCTTCCTCCAGAGGTGCGAAAAGGCAAGATTCGTCAACCAACATGGCGGCAGAAACTTTTAGAGACTTATCCAGAAATGCTACGCACATGGAACAACGCGCCGCTACACCTGCTGTACAACCCATGCTACGGTCCAGTCCCCCGCCGTAGGTCGTGGAAGGCATTTAATATCAAGGTACAGAACAATGCGCAATGCAAGGAATGGCTGAACTACCCGTACATCGCGCCACCACAAGGACCACCATCGGTAGCATATATGATGGGAACCATTCGCCACTGGATGCCGCGCTTGAAGCCCATGCCAGATGTAGCAGCGCAAATGATGCTTAAAATCTTAGATATGATGCAAGTAGTGCTGAAGACCTTTAGAAATGCAGCCGCACCACAGGTACGTCTTCCGGGGTTTAGCAATGGAAATTACGACTTGGTGTATGACATGAGCACCACCCCCAGTATCCGTGTGGCTTACGCTTGGCATGCACGCATCAAGTACCTCCCCGCCTGCTACAAACAGACCTTCGAAGAAATGTTCAGATCAGGTTTCTGGGAGTACCACTCGGAGATTTTCGCACCAAAGCCGACACATCTGCTTCAACTGTTTGCTTGTGAACAAGCAATGTATTCAGAGTACTACACCACCCCGCAACCAGAAACCCCCGGTGCAATAAATTGGGAGGCATTGGAAGCCGATCTAGCAAGAGGCTTAAGGATAGGAGAACATGAACTGGCCACCAATGTCATCCAATATTACATCGACCACCCGCGCGAACAAAGGTCTGTCAGGGGCGACAGACGCTAGGAAGGGGGGAGTGTTGGCATACAAAGCAACAAAGGAGTCATGCACAATACGGCAACAAGGCCAGATCATTTTTTCCCATAGATTATGTACAACCCAAGTGATTTTAATCACTACACAAACATTGTAAATCCCGTTTTTGGTAGATTAGACTCCATTTTGTGCAAGCCGAGGAGTCCTCGAGCTTGAGGAGCATTAGAAGTACCATCGTACCAAATTTCATAATTTTTAGACTTCGTTTGAGCCCTCAAATAAGCCCTGGAACCTAATTTTTAACTAGGCCGGACACTAGGTCTGGACAGGGCCAAAAGCTAGTCAAAAACTATAAAAAGAGCTAGAGAGCTCATTTTTGAGGTTAGATTGTAATTGAAACGAACTTGTAAGAGCATTTTGACAGTAATCTAAAGAACTCCATTGATTCTCTCTCTTTGTCTTGCCGTGTGTGCGCGTGTGTGTGTATGTGTGTGCATGCTTGTGTGCTTCTCACTCACGCACTTGTGCCGCCACTTGCTCGAGGTCTTCATACCATCCTCACGTCTTCCCGGATTGACATTAAAGGAGGTGCTACTCATCATTGAGCTACAGCATGCTATTGCTCAAGGAGGAGTAACTAATGTATTCATCACCAAAAGCAAATTTCTTGGCCGAAAACTACTTTTCGGGCCATCAGCGGACCACCTCCCCAACAACTGGTTGACCATGGTGGCCAAATTATCCCTTGGGGTCAGGTCTTCCGCCTCCTTGGTATCGCGATGGGATTTGGTGTCTAGATGGAGCAGAGATGGGATTGGGTCCTCTCTAAACTTGATTGCAAGTTAGCATAGTGGACGGGCATGCAAATCAACCTCGCGGGGTGTGCCATGGTTATCAATACCTTCCTCTTCTCCTCAACCATTTACTTTCTCTCATGTTGGAGACTGAAAGATCAAGAGGTTAGCAAACTGGAAAGAATGTGTAGAAACTTTCTTTGGACAGGGGACTACAATAGGAGAGGGGTTCCCAAAATTAAATGATCTACTTGCATCAGCCAAAAAGAGTGTGGGGGCTTGGGCATTATGGATATTGAAGGCATGGCCGACAAGTTCGCGACAAAATGGATCATCAGGGCTTGGTGTAACTATGAGACCTCTTGGGCCAAGCTCATTTTCAGGAGCAAGAACCTACCTACATTGGTGGGCCTCCCCAGTTGGAAGGAATTGGACCTCCTTACCCTGTTATTCTCCCCAATTCTGGTTTCACCTAAAGGCTCCAATCTTGTTTGCTCCCTATGGAAGAGTTGGAATAAGTTCAAACAATTTGTCAAAGTTAGCGAAGATTGGAAATGGGTGGCCGGTATTAGACAAAATCACTCAATATGGTTCCCAATCATGAGCATCAGAGGTGTGGCCTCCTAGAACCTCCAAATTGTTAAGAGGCTTTGGAACAGGGGTTTTAGATAGTGGAAACACCTCTAGAAAGAAGAAACTAGCCAGTGGATCAGATTTGAGGACATATACCCTAAATTAAGAGTGAACTTTGAAGAATGGACTCTCCTATAGAGTAGATGCATCGCTTGGGAATGTTCAAAAACCCGTCTCCTTATTGGGCATGACCTGCCTTGCCATCACGGTCTTACGTGGCACAATGACATTTGTCTTCCCAAAATTCCTAGAATCAAGGTGAACATGGACTTTCACCTCACACTTAACCAGAAGTGGTGTCTGACTTGGACAAAACTGCATTGGGGTTTGAAGTTCATGTCCGTATGGCATCTAGTCATTGAGATCAAACAATCGGTTCTCATGTGGCACATTTTTGACCGTGGTATCTAGACCAACCTAAAGGCCAACAAAATCTATGGGGCTCCACTATGGTGTAAGCGATGCCACCGTAGCATTGAGGACCTTGGTCATATCTTCTTTGCTTGCCCCAAGTCACTCCTTCTCTGGCGAACCCTCCAGAATATCTTGAGACTACAAGCACAAATCACTTGGAAGCAAGCACTGCTTTGTGAAGCGATTGGGTTCTCAGCGGAACTTTGGAATGCTATAAGAGGGGAAACCCTCAGGAAGATCTGGAGGGAGCGATGTGCCATGAATTTTGGACACCCTCCTAAAGAGTGGTCGATCGAGAAGTCTCTATTCCTCCTTGGCAAAAGAATCTCCAATTGTAAGAGGTATCCACCCTTTAGGCATCATAAAGTGTTTCTCATCGAGAACAACAAGTTCAAATCCAAGTGGGTTCCGCATGAGGGGGGCGAGAGGATTGTTAACCTCCTTTGTAACATGCTTTAGGCCAGCAAGTTCTGCCCCTAATATGTGGGATTCAGGGGGTCCCAAGGACACTAGTCCCATTGAGGGGGACGTGAGGATTGTTAACCTCCTTTGTAACATGCTATAGGCCAGCATGTTCCACCCCTGCTTTGTGGGATTCGGGGGTCCCAAGGGCACTAGTCCCATTCACTTGTAACTTGTTTCTGTTCTTTAATTAAAGTCTGGGAGAGTAGGCCATGGTCGAACTTCCTTTTATTAAAAAGAAAATTCTTGGCCGAAAGACCTATGGATCACCGAAATCATTACATCCAGATATGGTCAATGCTTGCTATAAGAGTTGCTTGATTTCTTTCTGGTTTTAATTGAATAAATCATTGACACATATAGAAGTTCGTAGAGACCCAAAATCCTTGTCAAAATTTCTGCTAAGAATAATATGTGAAGTTTGGCTCTGTATTCCATTCGATCTCCGCTGAATGATTCGAGTTGTAGACAAGCGTTTATATGAGGGAAGATAACGTGAATATAACATGTCTTATTATTTGCAGTAATATCCAATGAGAATTTGTTGATGGCAGCATCTACTGAATTCAATTTTGTCTGAAATAGAGACGTCATTAGTCGTTCCTTTTGTCATGCAAGGAACATTTGAATGTGTTTTCTAAAATTGGAAGCTATGAGGTCCCAAACATTGTGCCACGCTTGGATTTTGATTTAACAAATGATGAACCTTTAATTCGTTGTTTGAATTTTGTTGTAATCTAAGTGGACTTAAAAACGTACACTGATTTTTTGATTCAAATATAAACAAACTTGTTTAACTCTTTGTCACAAAGCTTTCCGAGAACGGTGTTTTGCGGGATCCATTGATTGGAATGACATCATCTAAACTTAACATTGATTTTATGTAAAATTCAATTGTGCTAAGTATACATGGAACAAATCACTTATCAAGCTGTAATCTTTTTCCTATATGAAGAACAAATGAATGAATGAATTCTTGATTGAGTCAAGTTATAAGGTCAAACAATTTAAAGTAAAGCCAAAGATATACCCTTCTATCAAAAACATCTAGATATTACCATGCTTCTCCATTAGAGCAAGATGCCAACATGACATTTATCTACAAATTTCTCCCTCCCTAAGTACACACCAACATCTTTCCATTCAAATGTAAATTTGAAGACGGTGCATAGCCTTAGAATCGCATTCACATATGCTCCATGCACCCTACGTGTAGTCCTAGATATGCACGACATCAATTGTAGTCGACATAAAATGGCATGTATATGTGTGTAAATTTCCTTGCTTATTGTTTGTGTTCAAGTGTACTGCTTTTATTGAGCACGAGGAAGCGAAAGCTTGTAGAGAAGGAGAATGTGGTTGCTGGACATAAACGCAGGGGTACATCATGGAACGAGCAAGACAAGATTCTACAATACCAAGGCTACTTTCATATATCCAATTATACATTTTGTTACTTGAAAACACACATAAAAAAATGGCCAATAAGACTCAAGGGAATTCATTAGAATGAACATGAATTCTTAATGGGATGCCTAAAGATAAAAAAAAGATACATTTATTCGGATCTCACATTTCTTCACAAGGGAGCATATCCGACTTAGAGTGCTGACCCCAAATATGTCACCCAATGTTTCTCACATGCATATCACCCAATGTTTCACTGAGTTTGAAGTCAAGTTCAATCAATTACCTACTACACATACACATAGAATAGCCCTAGAGCAAGATACGCTTTGAAACTACCTAGGAATTTTAAATATGTTTTAGCAAAGGTAATTGAAGCCGATGTTAGAGGATTAGACAACTACAAGTTGTCTCACTAAGGATTGGGAGACTGTGCATGAAGTTGCTCATAAGAACTAAACTTGAATCACATACCTAGACTCAAGTGAAACTCCACCTAAGATGGAAATTGAGCATACTATTCTAGGTGGAGATGATCCAAAAATATCACTACTAGAAACTAAGTTCGATCCTTTCACAAAGCATATCGAGAATTTAGTACTGAAATAGCAACTCTAAAGAGCATTCAAGAAACTAAACCAAGAACTCATGACCAAGAACCTAGGGCTCGGGAGCAAGTGAGGCTACCTTTCAATCATCCTCATAGATGCATATGGTGTGATGAGCTTGCCCATCTACATTGGACATGCAATGTGTTCAAGGAAGCCAAAGTGAAAAAATTGGGTCACTAAAATAGACAGATAGGTATGTTATTACATGACCAAGGGACCATCAAGAAGAAACTTTGGGAAAGGAGGATTGAAATTTTTTTTATAAAGCTTCAAGGAGTCAGTACACATATACATTTATGCTTAATGGCGATGACCAAGACAGTGAGTTTTGGACGCATGTCTACAATGTTGTTAGTAAAAACAAGTTTTCAGTTGAAACTCTATATGCTTCAAGATCTAATATTCAAGCAAAGGCTCGCAAGAATGAGCCAATTGATATGTTATGGGTCTATGTTCATGAAGTCAATATTGATGAGAAAAGGAAAAGAGATGTGAAGAAATAAGGCCAAAGAAAGAGAGCTACAAGGTCTAGAAAAGAAGCAAAAAAAGACTCAGCCTAGAAAAGAGCTAGAGAAATATGAGCCTAAGATGGATACTAAGAAACATGAGCCAAAGAGGAAGGCTAATGAAGCTATAGAGAGTCCTACAAAAGGAAACATTAGACAAATAGTTGTGCAAATGGAAAAGAAACCTCAAAATGAGGAGAAAGGGGAAGAGAAACATGAAGAGATGCAAGCCACTCAAGAGAAAGAGAAAAGGGAGAGAAAATAGGTAAGAAATTGTTGGAGTTAGACGTCTGCGGAATCACGCGAACAACACAAGGAAGAAGAAGAAGCTTGGAGCACAACACACAATAATGAATGTATTACTAGAGAATGTACAAAGATAAGTAGCCCATTAGGGCAATAGGCATATATACAAGCCGGGGGGAAAAAACCTCCTAAAGAGGGAAAAGAGTGCCCTGACAGTCCTAGAGTGTTCACGCACATCACTACCTAAATATATCAACAAATCCCCCCTGGGAGTGATGTGCCTGGGCATCTTTGCCATCCCAACAAATCTGCTCTGCAGTAGGTGCAACAGAAACCACAACACGAATAGGAATATGCAAAATATCATCATCTTCGACACCTTCTGCATCAGCTTCAGTACCTGCAGTTGTAACAATTGCAGGTGTGATAGGACGTTTTTTTGACACCTTGCACAATGTTCCACAGTCCTTTTGCAACCAACACATGTCACATCATATAAGCCCATAATGGATAGTTGGTACCATCCAACTCATCCTCAATAGCCAACATACAAAATACATCACTACTTTTAGCCATGGCCGGTGACTAAAATACCTTGATGTAGAAAATTGCTTGTATCTCAAAATGTTGAACAGAATTGCCCAGACAAATTCCACTAAATCCGTAGCAGACTTTGAGACGCTTATACTAGCAAACAGAAACTCGTATATACCTTTGGCACAAAAAGACAAAATAGCTTGCACAAGCACTATGATAGTGCATTCGGAGGCCGAAAGGAGCTCAGATCGCGATTTCGGCACCACAAAGCAAACTTGTTTTGATCTCGGAAACACGCTGAGTATGCTCACCAAAATTCGGGGGATTGTGAGACTACAACCGAAGGAGTGGCAACGGCACTCTAGATGAAGCGACGACCTTCTCTGATACCAATTGTTGGAGTTAGACGTCTGCAGAAGCATGCAAACATCACAAGGAAGAAGAAGAAGCTTGGAGCACAACACACAATACTGAATGTATTACTAGAGAATGTACAAAGATAAGTAGCCCATTAGGGCAATAGGCATATATACAAGCCGGGGGAAAAAAACTTCCTAAAGAGGGAAAAAAGTGCCCCGGTAGTCCTAGAGTGTTCACACACATCACTACCTAAATATATCAATAGAAACAACTTGTTTTTTGATTGATCTCCCGACTAGAAACACATATTGATATTAATAAATTTGTGCATGAAAAGGTGATGAAATCAAAAGTTACCTTGAACTTATAGGAACTTTTAGCATTGACACATACACATGTAAAAGAAGAATTTATGAGCGCTATAAATAGAAGAAGGGAGCCAATTCAATTGAAAAGTGAACATATTGAAATATAAGAGATCAAAGAGAAAGAAGAGCCACAAGTTAGTGCAATTAAGGTCAATGAGACAAAAATTGACTAACCGTATAATCAAAATAACTATTTGGGACCTTGAGTGGAAATGGGTCGTATAATCAAAATAACTATTTGGGACCTTGAGTGGAAATGGGTCCCTAAGCGGTCAATGAAGGCTAGCCCCAATGCTAGACAGATGAACATTTCGTACTTTGCCTTCAATGGATATACCCATGCATGCCTGGAAAAATCATCGATGAAAGTCACGAAGTAAAGATAATTCCCAAAAGAAGGTGTCTACATAGGACCATAGACATCACTATGTACAAGTTGCAATTTCTCAATAGCCCGAACTGAACCATCTTTTGGAAAGGACGAACGCTGCATTTTGCCCAAAATACAGCCTTCACAAACATGTTTTCCAAGTCCTCAAGTTTGGGCAAAGAGGACACCATTTCAGATTTGTGTAGGCATAGCAAACTAGCAAAATTCAGAGGACCAAAGCGTGCATGCCAAAGCTTTGCATCTAACATAGCCTGAGAATCATTTACTACACATGCCAAATCATTTACAGATCTTTCATAGTCTATGAGCTTATAGAGCCCATGACATAAAATGCCAGAAGCAATAATCACATCGCCATTTGACAGATCATGAACTGTACACCTGTCATCAACAAATTTCACAACCAATCCAATCTTGGCTAATGCAGAAACTTATAATAGGTTCTTCTTGATCTCTGGCACAAATAAAGCATCTGACAAAGTGAAAGAACTACCATCCGTAGTAGTCAAAATGATCTTACCAACTCCCATAACAGGATAAGAGGAGTTGTTGGTGCATGTAACAATATTCCCTGTAGGGGCCGGCTCGAGTGAAGAGAAGAAACTATGCTGCAAGGTAATATGTTTGGTCACCCCACTCTCAAAATACCAAACATCCGAGTCTATTACAGACATGCACTGCTCATGAGAAGATGGGTCAAAACTGCAGACAGTAGTAAACGCCCATTCTTCTTCATGCACAAGATTAATAGCCTCTGTTTTTGGTGTAGAGGCCTCTACAACAACCATTCCAGCCTCTTTCTCCTTTGCCTCTTTAGCAGCCACTTTTGGACAGTTCTTTATGATATGATCATTCCCTTTAGAGTACTTACAAAACAATTTCATCTTTTCTGATTTCTTCTCATCTTTATCTTCCTTCTTTGAATATGTAGAATTAGCAGATTTATGCTTACTAGTTGAAGAGCTCCATTTTCCTTTGCCCTTCTGACTAGCCAGGAAAGCTTGATCTGCAACTCGCATAATGGACCTGTTTTGCTTGGACTGATCTTCTTGCAACAGAACAAAGACTAACTCCTCAAATGATAAGGCATTTGGATTGCCTTTCATCATCAACCGAAGAGTAGAGGCAAAACTCTGATATGAATCAGGAAGACCATTCAGAACGGTCTGCAGAAGTCAGCTATCTGGTATAACCGCATCAGCAAAAATCAACTGTTCCTTCAAGTCTTTGATCTTCGTTAGGAAGCTATCCATAGAATCACCTTAATTCATGTGCTCACTCTCCAACTGTTTTCGAAGGTAAGCAACAGGACCCTCATTCCTAGCTTGGTACAATGTGGTAAGTATATTCCAAGCATCCTTAGCTATTCTGCAAGGGTGAATGTGAGAATAATGGCACATTTGACAGACAAAGCTATCAATGCATGTGCCTGGGCATCTCTGCCATCCCAGTGAATCTGCTCTACAGTAGGTGCATCAAAAACTGCAACACGAACAAGAATATGCAGAATATCATCATCTTCAACACCTTCTGCATCAGCTTCAGTATCTACAGTTGTAATAGTTGCAGGTGTGATAGGATGTTTTTCGACACCCTGCACAATGTTCCACAGTCCTTTTGCAACCAACACATGTCGCATCATATAAGCCCATAACGGGTAGTTAGTACCATGCAACTTATCCTCAACAGCCAACATATGGAATACATCACTGCTTTCAGCCATGGCGAGTGACTAAAATACCTTGATGCAGAAAATTGATTGTATCTCAAAAAGTCAAATAGAACTGCCCAGACGAATTCCACTCGACTTTTAGAGACTTCGAGATGCTTATACTGGCGAACAGAAACTGGTATATACTTTTGGCACAAAAAGAGTAAATAGCCTACACAAGCACTACGATAGTGCGTTTGGAGGCTGAAACAAGCTCAGATCGCGATTTTGGCACCACAAAGCAAAGCAATTTTGATCTTGAAAACACACTGAGTATGCTCACCAAAATTCGAGCGATTATGAGACTACAACCGGAGGAGTGTCGACGGCACCCTAGATGAAGTGAGGACCTGCTCTGATACCAATTGTTAGAGTTAGATGTCTATGGAAGCACACAAACAGCACAAGGAAGAAGAAGAAGCTTGGAGCACAACACACAATACTGAATGTATTACTAGAGAATGTACAAAGATTAGTAGCCCATTAGGGCAATAGGCATATATACAAGCTAGGGGGAAAAACCTCTTAAAGAGGGAAAAAAGTGCTCCGATGGTCCTAGTGTGTTCACACACATCACTACCTAAATATATCAACATCTTTGGGGCCTATGTCCTATAGTTCTTTCATGTTCTCCTCTATCAGGATCTAGTCCTTGTCTTTCCATTCCTAAGATGTGTGCAAAGCTCACTTCTATTTGTTCTTTGGACTTCTCCTTATGAGTTCCTAAGACATGCAAAGATCTTGCTCTT
Organism: Ceratopteris richardii; assembly: GCA_020310875.1. Taxonomy (NCBI): domain Eukaryota; kingdom Viridiplantae; phylum Streptophyta; class Polypodiopsida; order Polypodiales; family Pteridaceae; genus Ceratopteris; species Ceratopteris richardii. The sequence goes on along the minus strand of CM035417.1, from coordinate 196,453,213 downwards.
GTCTTACTATGGGTATCCTTCATGAGCACTGAGTTTGTGGTTTAATTCCATGGATGTACCTGCAATTTTTGCATTTTCCATCTTGAACTTAACGAACATATCTTCTCTGAGTGATGAAAGCACCAAAATATGTATAAACAATCTCTAAGCCAAGAAAATAGGTAAGCAGTCCAAGATCATTGATCTTGAACTCCTCCGTCATCTGTTTTTTGATCTTCTTAATGCCATTGGCATGATTTCTGGTAATGATAATTTCATGCACATAAACACATAGATAAATGACCTCTGAATTAGTTTTCTTAATGAACAACGAAGAATCATCCTTGCTTGCAACAAAACTTTGATCGATGAGTGTAGAAAGCTTGCTAAATGCAATGAAAAGAAGAAGGAATTCGGCATGTCTATTGCTCTTACTAAAACTCTGATAGTTAGCATCTTAGCTACAGGTGAGAAGGTCTCCTCATAATCCACTCCATGGATTTGAGCAAACCCCTTTGCTACTAGCATAGCTTTATACCTGTTTATTGTGCCATCTAAATTCTTTTTCACTTTGTAAATCCACTTGGATTCTATTACCTTCATGAATGGTCTTTTGGGAACCAAATCCCAAGTGCTATTCTCTTGAAGTGCTTCAAGTTCTTCCTGCATAGCTTCTCTCCGTTCTTCTTTCTTGTTGGCTTCTTCAATTGAAGAAGGTTCTTCTAACATAGAATCTTTAGCCATGTATATTGGGTCATATTTGGTTGGTTGCTTAAATTTTGTATCCGGAGTGGTTCGTACTTTGGTGTTGTGGATGCTACTGGTACCTTAGGCTTCCAAACCCATATCCTTGATGATTGTCTTTTTACTTTTGCCGAAGGGTTGATTTTATCTTCTTTTGGTCTTTGTGCTCTGTTCTTACCCTTTTCTCTCCTTCGCTTCTTTGTTGAGACCTTTCGCATGGTGGGGATCATAGGCCATTGTGCGTGTAAGAGCACCTTGGGTATCCACATAAGTAATCACCCTTGTTGAGCTATAGCTAATTTTTTTGGTACCCAAATTTGTTGAAGACCTTTTGGTTGAGTTGGTCTTAGTTGCTTGGTTCTTGTCTTCACATGGTTGGCTTGCCTGGGTGGTAATTGTGTTGGCAAGGTAGGGGGTTGCTCTCCTTCTCGTACCCAAATCTGCTTCATGCCTGGAACTACTTTCTTCTTGAAGGCTTTTGGTCTATTTGATATAGCGGTTGTCATGTACTGTCTTGCTTTTCTTTTTGGTTGAGATGTTGTGATGGCCTTAATTGTTGCGTTAGAGGAGGAGGTGTTTTTTTTTGAGCCTGTTCTTCCATGGTTGAGTTCTTCTAGAACATAGAGCTTTTGACACATATAATATCGTTTTTGCTAAGATTAGTCCTAGAAGAACTATGAGAAGGTGTGACATATGGATTTGTGAACATGCAATTCTCTAATTCTAATGTGATGCATTGTTCTTGTACCCAAACTTGAAGAAGTTGACTTCTTAAGTTCAAGTTGATTGCATGGTCGTAAATCCAATCTTGACCTAAGACAAGTGGCTCTGTAAGGTCTTCATCATGACACACTAGCATTTTGACTTTCATTGGAACATCTTGAAGGTAGATGGGAAGTTCCACCTCACCCAAACAAGGGGTTTCCACACCTCCCAATCCTATGAGATATGCTTCTATGGGCTTGATGTCCAATTGCAGGTCTTCGCAGTATGAAAGTCTAACTGCACTAGTTGTTGCACCGAAGTCAACCAATGCTCTCACAATCCTTACACTCTTTCCGTGTCCTACCTCTATGGTCACAAAGGGGCGTCAGTCGATGATTCGAGAAGTAATTGTGCCCGATTTTTGGCACATGTCCATGTCATATTTTGGGGCTTTCGGGTTGACATCTAGGCCTAGTCCCCTTAACCTATTTCTTTTGATGCGCTCTCTAGCCTCTGCTTGTGCTTCTTCTCTAACCCTGAATTCCTCTTCTTTTCGCTTCTTAGCAGTGTTGAGTCTCATGAGCATATCCTCTGTAAGAGGCTCTTGATATAGTTCGACTCTACATCAACTAATATAGTTTGGCAAGATGTCACCTTCTAGAGCAGTCAATTGAACTGCATCGCTAGTGGAAATTCTATTAATGATCATGGGTCCATATCCTAGTTTTTCCAACTTACGAGCATGTTGCTTTAGCGCATAAACTAGCACCAATCTCCTTCTTTCAACCCTTTATCCTTTATATGGGCATCAAAGTATGCCTTTTGCCTTTTCTTTGCAACATAGATTCCTGCTACCGCTCGTAGCCTTGTCTCACCTAAGCAAAGATCCTAGAGGACAATTCATGTCCATTCTAGTCATGCTCTTGTGCTCCTTTCAAAGCTGGGATTAGGAAATCTAATGGTAGCACAACATTCTGTCCAAAGACCATATGAAATGGGGTGGCATTGAGTACCATTTTGTAGGCAACTCGGTACACCCAAAGAGCATGATGAAGCTGCTTGTCCCAATCAGAGTGTTTATTATTTACCAGTTTTGTCAATACGTTGCATAGGATCTTATTGGTGCTCTCGGCTTGTCCGTTAGCTTGTGGATGATAGGGGGCCGACTTCTTATGTATCACCAAGAATTCTTAGAGAAGGTTTTCAATAACTTCATTCAAGAAGTGTGTGACTCTATCACTTACTAACTCTATTGGTAACATGTATCTGGTAAACACATTCTCAAATAAGAACTTAGCCATCGTTTGAGCATCATTCTTTGTCATAGCTTTTACTTCTACCCACTTGGTAAAGTAATCAGTGGCTTCAATAATGTATTCTGCATGGAAGTTCCTAGCTGGGGGATTAATGGGACCAATGAAGTCTATACCCCACTTTGAGAATGCATGTCCTCCCATCATAGGCCTCAAAATCATCTCATCTTTTCTTATTGGATATTGTGCACGTTGGCATGTGTCGCATTTCTTCACATAGGTATGTGCATCCAAATGAAGAGTGGGACACTAGAGTCCTGAGAATAGAATGGTCTTAATTACTCAGTGAGGCCCAAAGTGTCCACCTGCAACACCACTATGTGCGGTTTCTAAGACTTTCAAATAGTTTGATTCATGAATGCATAGTCTTAGGTAACCATCCTTGCCTCTTTGATATAGGTTATCTCCTATTAGGGCATAGTCGTGAGCCTCTTGCTCCATCACTTCGTCTTCTTGCTAGACTAGCCTCGCTGGGTAGTGTTCCCAATCTCATAAATTCTACCAATGGAGCACTCCAATCTAGAATTAACGACATGTGATAAAGAGTGGCATGCTCCATTGGGGGTCTCTTCTGGCACATTGGACAATTCTTAATCCACTCATGTATTTCTTTGTCCATACTAGGCCAATACACTCCTAAACATTTTAGGTTCTGCAATGTTTGTTATTTGGAGTAGTGATTTCCTAGCAATCCTTCATGGGCTTGTTGCAACCAACTAGTATGGTCATCGTCCTCAACACAACAAGCTAGTACACCCTCGGTATCTTGCTTGTACATACTTCCTGCCAATATTTGATATTGTTGTGATCAGGTAGTTCATCAGAAACTCCTTGCGGTGGCTCTCTTGAAGTGATGCAAGAAAGATGGTCCACCCTAAGGTGGGTCCTACCTTTCCTGACAACAACTTCAAAGTCGTATTCCATTAGTAAGAGGAACCATCTTACTAAGCAGCCCATATTGCAAGGTTTATTGACCAAATATAGAAAAGCTTGATGATCAGTGAAAAACTTGAACTTATTGGCCCATAGGTAGTGTCTAAACTTCTTCACATCATATACCATGCCTAAGCCTTCTCTTTCGATTGTTGTATAATTTCGTTCAACTGATTGGAAGCATCTACATGGACATGGAAGGGTTTATTCCAATCAAGAGTGGTCAAGATTGGTGCTGAGCACAAACATCTTTTTAGCTCACTGAAGGATTTTTCACATTCATCATTCCACTCAAAGTTTTTCAACAACCCATAAAGAGGTTTAGCTATGATTGCATACATGTGGATAAACCTACGGTAATTTCCACAATGGCCTATAAAGGCTTGTACCTCTTTAACATTCCTTGGTCTTGGTAACTCTGATATGGCTCTTACTTTATCCTCATCTGTAGATATTCCATTTTTAGAAACAATATGACCCAAGATCTTACCTTGTCGTACCATGAATACACACTTTTGTGGGTTCAGACACACTCGATATTCTCTACATTTGTTGAAGATCTGTTTGAGCTAGGGTATCTTCTTTCTTGGGAATGAGCACATAAATCATCCACATAGACTTCCAAGCTCTTTTGCAAGAATTCCTTGAAGACATGACATATGAGCCTTTGGAATGTTGCAGGTGCATTGGTGAGCCCAAATGGCATCACACGAAATGCAAAGATTCCCCATTCTGTGGCAAAAGCTGTTTTGTGCTGATCTTCTGGGGCAATGGCTACTTGATTGTAACCTGAAAAACTGATCAAGGAAGCTATAAACTTCCTTGCGTACAACACGCTCCAATAGATGTTCACTGATTGGAAGTGGATAAATATCTTTGATCATAGCGGCATTAACTTTTTTGAGGTTAATACACACTCGCAATTTTCCATTCTTCTTGGGCACCACTACCATGGGGGACACCCATTCAGTATGCTCAATCTCATAGATAAACCAAGCTTCAATCAACCTATCAATCTCTTCTTTTATTTTAGATGCATAAGTGGCATTATGCGTGTAGGGCTTTTGTTTGGTGGGTTTGGCAGCAACGGTCATGGGGATCGTATGAGAGCAAATTTTTGGATCTACTCCCTTCAAATCTCTATAATTCCATGCAAACACGTCCCTATATTCCCTTAACAGAGCTACAAGCTCTACTTCTTCTTTTGCACTTAGGTCATCTCCTATGCATGTGCATCTCTCTTCGTTCTCTTCAATGGTTACTACAACTTTTTTGGTCTTTTCTTTATTCTCATATGCTTCTACTACGATGGCCTCTCTCTTAGGCATTCGTACCAAAATTTTCCGATCTTCAGCTTCATATTTCTTGAAATTTTCTGGTACCTCGAACAATGATTCCTCCTCTTCTTGTTTCACTGCTTTTCTTTTCTTTTTCTTTTGACTACCCTCAACTCCATCCTTTGAATTTATAGTTTTAATGCTTGTGAGAGGTTCTTCTTCTTTTTGGGTTAACACTCCTATGTCTTCTAAATAGTGCTCCTCTGAGTCAAAGTAAGTATCCATCACAATGGATTCTAGATCATCGTTGTTTTCTTTTTCTTCTATGACATCACTAGGGTCACATTCTTCCAACAAGGGCTGACACATGAACACTGAAATATCACAACCGTCCTCATCACAATGAGGTGTCCATTGTTCTTCATTGACTGCAATGTCCATGGTAGCTAAGATTTATGCCCAACCGTGAGGCTCAAATTCCTCATCTGGAAAAATCATCGGTGTATAGGCTGGGTCTTTAACTGGTCTATCTCCTGGGGGAGTTCCTTCTTCTCTTGCTTTTAGGATCTTTTCCTCTTCCTCTACAACCTTGCACATCCACAAGTGAGTATCTTCATGCAGCCATGATGGATCAAGTGAACTTCCAGAATGCACAGAGATAGAATCTTCTTTCGCTTTGTGGATAGGATTCCACTGTAGGGGTGGTACATCTCTGAAGGTGTAATCTCTCAAATTGACCTTGGTGGTGACCCCCAAGTGCTGTAAGTACAAGGATTTGGTTCCCCAATCCTCTACTATTTGCAATTGTCCTAGGAACACCACAGGTGGTTAGAGTTATCCCTTCGAGCAATCCTAGATGTCTTTCAAAATGACCATCTGCCATTTGAAGCTTCATTCTAGTTGGTCTTAACGTGGGTTTGCCCCATCGCTTCCACAATGAGGTGGTTGCAATAGCAACACCCGCACCTGAATCTACGATTGCTTTGGTTGTGTAACCTTGATAGGTAATCGGAAGATAAGTATGGCCTTCTTCACCTTCGCTCATGTCTCCTATCTTGTCTAGAGGTATCTCTGGAACTTTTTGCTTAAAACCTACTTTTGGCATATTGGAATCAAGTTCTGGAACCTGATTCTTCACATAATTCCAGAGCTCAGGTTTTGCTTTGAGAAGCTCTTCTACAGTGAGATGACATTGAACCTTAGTGTTCTTCACGACATCAGTGTTTCTTGGAATCACTAAGTCTTCATTTCTTACCAATATTGTGGGAGCTCTAATATGAAGCGATTCAGATTCCCATGGGCTTGTGAATTGTGGCAACTCTTGTAAAGAATTAGATTCAAAATCTAATCTTTCATGTTCTTGTTGCTCTGCTTGGTCTCCATAGATAGACGGAATGTCTTGGGGAAATTGATCATGATGATCATCAATCTCAAGAATAGGAGGGGGATTACCCGTCTCCTTGGCCCATTTCTCATCTTGTATTTCACGCAAGAACTCTTGAGAGTACTGTTGTATTGAAAGAGGTGCTCCCTCCTCCATGGAATCAGGAACATAAGTTTTTATTTGTGGTGAAATCTCTCTTGCAACAACCGGTTGAGCCTGTGGAGGTAAAGAAACCTGTGGCTTGTTTACCAACTACTCTAATCTTTCTAGTAAGCCCTCGAAATGCAAATCTGGCTTGATAGAGTTTGTCTGATTGAACTTTTGACTAGTCTCAAGCATAGCTTGAGCTACTTCTACCATTTTCATGCACATTTTTGTCTGCTCAATCTCTAAATCTGCTCTAGGGTAACTCTTGTCCATGTTTGCGGTTGTTGGCCCTTCTTGAGGACAAGCCTGGTAGGCCTTGAACATCATTTTTAAGCCTTCTGGGGTTGGATCTACAAGGATAGACCCTGGCTGTGGTTTATTTACAATGGATGGTGGGGTGGAATGAGGTGGTGTGGATGGAGGTTCGGTATGCGAGGGCCTTTGAGATGCAATGTCTTCTATTTTTGTTTTGGGGCCTTTCAGGCTTTCTTCTACTTCAGATAACTTTTTATTCCACTTACGATTGGTTCTCTCCTTGGTATCTTTCCATGTTCTTGTTTTCCTTTTACTAGGCTCTCTTGACTCACTTGACTCCGATTGCCCAGATGGTTTTGCTTATTGTGTAGCTTGTGCCCTAGTAACTGCCTGTACAGGAGCCACATTACTACTACTTGAACTTGAATCCACCACTAAGCCTACCACATTGATGGGTGTAACCTTGGGCACACTAGAGGGATTCCTGGGGCACTCTCTAGGAAGATGTTCCTTGCTGCACTCAGGACAAAAGCCTTGTATTGTGATGTTTTGTCCTTGTCCCGGAGTGAGTGAGTGGGGACATTCACGAATGAAATGGTCACCTTGGCATCTAAAACATGATCCTCTAGGGGTCTTGCGGTCTTACTTGTCTCAATTGGGGCCTGGGGTTGGGATTTTTGTACATGACATTGGAGTATTCTAGCTCCCAATTTTGTTCCATAGGTGTTTCCTCATATTGATACGAATAGGTCTCACTATGCTCACGAGACTCTGTGTAATAACCATGTGGACTACCTTCATGGGAGTAGTCTGAATTATGAGCATGAGAGTCATTTTCTGGGACCGAAGGGGTCAGTGCCACCAATGCTCTATTAAGGTTTTCTTCTGCCTTTGCATACTTAACTGGGATCACATTGGCAGGAGCTGGTGGTTGGTTTCCTAGGACTGGTTGTGGCTTGTTTGGTACCTGATATTGCTACTGGTATTGAGGTCGACGTTGTTGTTGTGGCCTATAATATGGCTCTTGGTACTGGTTTTGATACCTACCTTGTTCGTAAGGTTGCTGATACATTTGTCTAACAGCCTGCCTATTGTATGGACAATCTTGAGCCGTATGGTTCGTGTATTTTCTTTGAATGGTGCAATATAGAGCATTAGGGTTTCCTTGGAATTGAGCCATCATTGGGAAAACATTAGCCATATGGTCTCCTCCACAATTGTAGCATCGCTTTAATGACGTGACCATTGGTGTTTGTCTATTTTGAATGCCTAGCTTCTTGACAACCTGCTCAGCTATCTCATCTATCTCAGTGGAGGTTCTCGAGGTATGACTAGTAGAACTGTCAGAGTCCTTATAGAGTTTGGACAGTCCTAATCCCTCACCAAAGTTGTCTTCTATGTCAATGCACATGCGCACACACTCTTCTATGGATCTAGGCTCTTTCAAGTACACATATGACCTTAACTTTGTGCTCAGTAAGCCATCTAAAAACAAGTCCACTTGTTTGGCTAGTGTGGGAAACTCTGGAATAGGGCATCGTTCTAAGTACTGTCTGAAGCGTCTTCCTGCAAGTCGCACGGTCTCTTGGGGTGTCTGCTTGAAGCTATGGATCAAGGATGATGTATTATGCCTGATGCCACTCTTAGAAAATTCTACAATGAATTCCTCTAGCACCTGACCTATCTCTCTGTAGTTGCAACTGTTTAGAGGTTGAAACCAAGCTAAGGCAGTACCCTTAAGAGTCAGACCAAATGCCTCGAACGGTGTGAACAAGTCCTCAACCTGTTCAGCTCTTAGCACTTGTTTGAACTCGGCCACATGATCATAAGGATCTCCAAATCCATCAAAGTAGTTCTTCATTTCCTTGAGCACTTGAGAGGGTCTAAGTGTTCTTGAGTGCTCTCGGGGTCTAGGCAATAGAAAATCATGTTCATGTCTTTGATGTCTATGTGCTCGGTGTCTCTCTCTTTCTGGTCTTTCACCTTCATGTCCTGATCTGTCTCTACCCACTGTATGTGCAAAGCTCACCTCTGGTCTCTCTCTAGTTCTTTCCCGCTGGTTTTCATGAGCCTTGGATGATCCTGCTCCTTGGAGACCATGGGAAACACTGGATCTTGATGGAGGGAAAACTAGTTCACCTTGCCAAGTGTATGCATGCCTATCCTGCTCTGTCACCAAGAACAGTTTCTCTGAGGTGTGATCTAGATAGACAACTTTCCCTCCTGTCTCCGGATCCTTGAACTCATAGATGGTGATTATTGGGTTAGGTTGATCTGGCTTGAATCTCCAAAAAGCTTCCTTGGTTTCTCTATTTAAGAAAAATTCTATGCTTTTGTTGTCTTGAGGGATCCAATCTGGAGTGATCACTCTAGTCAAGACTGATTTACCTCCGGGAGTCTTGGGTTCTCCCCACGAGCTTTCCAACAAACCCAAAATCACAGCAAACGGATTTCGTGTGAGAAAGTTATGCTAGTTCAGGGTTCTCGGGGTTAAAACAGGGAAACAAGATACAAGATCTCTCTGGGAGCTCAAAACAGGCGATACGATACCAGATTTCCAAGATACGATACCTTTGTTTTACACGATACCACTACAGACAATACCAACTTAGACAATATGATACCACCGAGATGATTGCGATGGTGATACCAATTTCCACGATACGATACTGGAAATGGTCACGATATGATACCTCTGAGTTGCACGATACGATGCCAACCTCACGATACGATACCAGACCGTAAATGATACGATACCACTTGAAATGACATGATACAATACCAAAAATCAAACGATATGATACTGACTCTTTGCACGATACGATACTAAAGGATTGGATGATACCAGACCAAAACATGAGGCGATACGATATCGAATTGGCGACACGATACCAACTTGGCATGTGATACGATACTTTATGCAAGTGGCAATACGATACCACCATCAGACGCGATATGATACTGCTCGGTCGACGATACGATACTAATCCTTCACGCGATACGATACCACACAATCAATGATACGATACCAAAACTAAAGGCGATACGATACCAACTTGGCTGACGATACGATACCGCTCAGTCGACGATATGATATCGGAATTGACATGATACGATACCACCGGGATGATTGCAATCATGATACCAACACTTAATGATACAATACCAGAATGGTATTGCGATACTTCAAGTGGATATGCACGATACGATACCTCGACAAGTATCACGATACACGGGAGTTCTGTTATCGCAATACCAAAACTCAACTGGACACGATACTTAGAGATTTTGACACCCAAATTCAAAATTTTTTGCAGATATGTGTACCTTCTGTCCTCCTTGTCACTCCTATCATCCTCTAGATGCAAAATCACCCTCCAATCTCACAATACCATAGCCGCGATACCAAACGCAGGTCACTTCAGCTCGCACGATACTGAATCAAATTTCTAGAGGTTTGAGAGGTTTTCAAGAACGTTTCTTCAGCGTTTCAGCTCTGAACACCCTCTGCACTTGTTCCTCACAACGATAAGTGAAAAACGAGGTGAATGTACACTCGAATATGAAAAAAACCAGAGAAGGTGGTGGGAGAAGATGGTGACGATGATGAAGATGAAGAAGGAGACAAACTCAGAAACTGAACTGAAAATGGTGATTTTTTACCTTCCAACGTCGCAACTCTATGTCTTACCATCACAGGCTCGTCCTCCAAAATCTCTCCCCGACAACGGCGCCAAATTTGGTGTCACTCTAGCACAATGGCAAGTACCAACGTGAGGAGCTTCACCTCATAAATGTCAATCCGTGGAGACGTGAGGACCGGTATGAAGACCGTGAGCAAGTGATGGCACAAGTGCGTGAGTGAAAGCACACAAGCATGCACACACATACACACACGCGCACAAGAGTAAGAGCAAAGAGTGGAACAATGGAAGATCTTCGATTACAAAAGAGCTCTCTTACAAAGCTGAAATCTACAACAAGCTAACCCCAAAAATGAGCTCTCCAGCCCTTTTTATAGTTTTTTGAGTGGCTTTGGCCCTGTCCAGACCTAGTGTTCGACGTAGTTAAAAAATAGGTTCCAGGGCTTATTTGGGGGCTCAAACGGAGTCTAAAAACTATGAAAATTGGTATGATGATAGTTCTAATACTCCTCAAGCTCAAGGACTACTCAGCTTGAACAAAATGGAGTTAGAAAAATGAAAAATGGTATTTACAATGGTTTTTAGTGATAAAAATCACTATTTTTATAGGGATTTCTTGTGAAAATTTGACAGGTGCTTCTTGGAGCTCCCTACATGCTCCTTGTTCTTGTGTGTCTACTTCCTTGGCGTGCTTCCATGCTTTGTCCTTAACCTTGATTGTCAACAGTCATAGCCATACCTTATAGGTTTCTTGATTTCCCTTTGAGATCTTCTAAGTGCTTGATTTGATGACTTGGAAATGTCTTCCAATTGTTTGAATTTTGTTTTGCCTTTGGACTTCCAAGCTTTGAAATCAATCCGTTCATCTTCTGAGTTGGCATCCTCTGATGTATGTGGTTCCTCTTTGGTCAGATTTGGAAAATCATTCTCCAAATCATAGGGCAGCTTTATTTTCTTGCAATCAAACCAAGAATTATTTTTGTCAAATAACACATCCCTACTAACTGTAAATCCTTTGTTAGTGGGATTATATAACCTATATCCTTTCTGATTCTTATCATAGCCAATGAATATGCATTCTTTAGCTTTTGGATCAAGCTTTCCTCTAATTTGTAAGAGTATGTGTGCATATGCAATGAACCCAAAGATTTTACAATGATCTAAAGAAGGTCTTCTACCATTCCATGCCTCATAATGTGTCATCCCAGCCAGAGACTATGATGGAAGCCTATTGATTAGGTAAGTGGCTATGGAAATAGCCTCTGTCCATAAATAGTGAGGAATTTTTTTTCATTCAACATTGATCATGCAGCCTCTATTATTAATCTATTTCTTCTCTCTGCCACTCCATTATGTTCAAGAGTGTATACCTTGTTGTAATCTCTCTCTTTATACCTCTACCCTGTAAGAAGGAATCAAACTCATGTGAGAAACACTCACCACCTCCATCAGATTTGAGCCTCTTCAAACTGCTACCTATTTGATTCTCAACCAATTGCAAGTATTTCTTGAAACAAGTGAAAACTTCATCTTTATGCTTCATAAAATAAAGTATTATCCATCTACTATAGTCATCTATGAATGAAACATAATATCTTGACCCTGAAATTGATGGCTCTCTACTACGACCCCACACATCTGTGTGTACAATCTCCAAGTAGTCTTCATACATGTATCTTCCTTTGTTGAATGGTTGCCTATGTGACTTGCCAAATCGGCATGCTCCACATTTGTAAATCATGTGTTTCTTGGACACCACACCATGCAACTAGTCTCGCTTGCTCCTCTCTTGTAGGTTAATGTTTGTTTCTAAGGGTTGACATTTCTTCATCTCCAAATATGTATCCATACAAGCTTCTTCTTTGGAGGTAAGCCTTCATCCTTAGAGACCAAGCTGGATAATTGCCCTTGTGCAATTAATCACTGAATGATGGAAATCCATCTCCCATTTTACCTTGATGTTGCTTTGGCACCACTGTTGGAGGAGATGGTGGACACCTTTCAGAGATGAGATGGTGCTACAAATTCTTGCTTCATACCAGCCAAAACGGAGTTGAGGAGTGAAAAGGAGACCTCTTGATCTTTCCAAGAAGCACAAATGATCACTCAAGTACTTTGGAAGATGATCCTCAAATAATTGGATCAAAACAGATAAGTTGGGGTTTCACAATGAACCAAAAACATGCTATTTTGGTCACTACACCTGTTCAAAGAAATGAACAATACTCCTTCTCTATTAACAATTGAGTAAAATCCTTTTGGGCATATCTAGTTAACTTGCGTAGCATGCACAGAGAATGATGTTTAGCAAGTTAGAGATGCATCCTGACATTTTCGGGTGTAGATAGTATGCAGACTAGTGGGTAATGTTTTGTACACAACTCGAGAATTACTAAGCCAATATAAATGAAACTTTGTAATACGAAAATAGACATTTTAATGAATCTATAACAACTTGAGTCATTGAAAATGATCAATTACAAGCTGAGAAATAGGTCAGAGAAGCTCACTACTCACTCTACAATAGTTTCTTGGATGTTAACTCAATTGAACAATGACCATTATTTAGGTTTTAGTGGGCCAACTCTAAGACAGAAGGAGCCTCATGTGTGGGGATGCACTAGAGCCAAGCTCCCGAGGGCTTATAACAATATAATTGGCCCATAATAATGTGAAATCAATGGTTGTACAGTGCTAACTTTTGGAGAACAACAAGGAGTAGAGAATCTATGAGACAACTAATAGCTAAGAAGATCAATAGTGTATCATAGTAGTTATTCATTAAATCCTAAGCAAAAAGGGAGACACTCAACTGTGTTCGGTAGATTGCAGGTGAAGAATCATCAACTTTGGTTGAAGCTTCATCAGAATCTAGTCTGGAAAGGAAGTCTACTACTGCATGGGAAGATCCTAGCTTATGGATGACATTGTAGCCAGATTCTTGGAGAATTAGGACCCATTGAGCTAATTGGCCAGCCAAAATCTGTTTGGCATACTAACTATCACAATGCTGAATGTTCAACATGAAAAGTGAATTTCTATCCCAAAAGGTAGTGCCAAAACTTGATAGATTAGATGAGCCCCAAATATTCTCTTTTGGTAACTAAGTAATCATGCTCTGCAAGTGCTAGCTTTCGAATAACATAATATACTATACGATACCACTTTTCCCTTAATTGCCCTAAGACACTACCAATGGCAATGTCAAAGGCATGTACAAAATCATGAAAACGTAAATCCCACTATGGAGCTCGGAGGATGGGTGCTTGAGTCAATAACTTTATCAGTTGGAGAAAGCTAGTTTGACATTCTTCACTCCAACAAAACTCACGAGGGGCTACCATGGTTAAGCATGTGAGGGAAACTGTAAGATGAGCAAACCAGTGAATATGTCAACCATGCCACTGAATTCGGCCAAGGAAATGTAGGACCTCCTTTAGTGATTTTGGAGGTGGAGCAGGGAGGACTATTTGAAGTTTAATAAATTCAATTTGTATGCATTGAGAAGAGATAATATGCCCCAAAAATTTCCACAACAAATCACAAAGATAAATATGGTAGGGTCAAGGCATAATTTCTATTCTCTACATTTGAGAAAGAATAATCCTAAATGCTACAGGTGATTCATCTTGTCACCAAATATTGAAAACTCGTTCAAGAACATGCACATGAAGCTTGTCAGGTACAAAGAGAAGATATCTTGCATACAACATTGGAAGGTACAGGGTGCATTTCTAAAACCAAACCACATGACAATACAGGGATAAACTCCCCAATTGGTAATAAAAGTTGTTTCAAGGACATCCTCTTTCGCCATACGAACTTGGTTATACCTACTATACCCATCACGGAAAGAATAAATTTCATGGCCGACCACTTCATTAAGCATAGTGTCTAAAAATGATAGTGGAAAGGGTCTGGCATAATAGCAGCATTTGGTTTACAATAGTCCACACAAATTTTTAGTTTCTTATTTTTCTTTGGTACAATGATAATAGCTGAAACTCTGCATGTTCAATGGGAACAGTAAAACCTACTCAAAGTAGTTGATCAATCTCCTCCACTTGTTTGGCATAATTGGAATTCATTCAGTAGATTTGTTTCTTTGTTGGGTAAACATCAGGTTTGAGTACCATGTAGTGTTGATAGATTCTTGGATCTAAGCCCTTCATATCTTTATAATGCTAGGAAAATACATCAGTGAATTTATTCAAGAGTGAAAGTAATTCATGATATAAGGATTCTTCGAGATGAGCCTTAATCTTAATAGGCCAAGGATTGGTGTCATCCATGAGATGACAAGCAATCAATTCATCCTTTGGTACATAAGATTGGTGGCCGAAATGATCTTCTTGTCCTTTAAACAAATTTGGCTTCAATTCACATAGGTCCACTACACATTCAGGGCATTCTTTGTCATCATCACCACTCGTTTGGACTCCACAGGATGCTAGAGACTATTGGTCCAACACATGCTACAATTCAACTATTTCCTAACAATAATAGATCCTGATTGGTTGAAAGAAAGGTTGTTTCTTTGTCATCAGACAATTTGCCCAACATATGAGTAGGCTTAACCACATAAGGGAAATCATGTATCTCACAATGAGTGAATTCATCAAGCAGAATAATGTATTTTTAATGATTGCATTTTAAAAATGAGTTCATGTGAAGATCAATCCTACAAGACTTTGGCTTGTTTCAGCTAGGGCCTATCAAACAGTAAGTTATAGTCCAAAATTGATTCAAGTAGGTCAAGAACAAGAAATATCATGTGAAATACTATTCCTTGTAGTGTAATCTGATTATTTTGAACCAATCCTACTTGGTGACTCAAGATTTATAAGACATATAGTCAAAGAATTTGACCAGTTCAATATGATTCGATCCTAGTGCAACAACCTAAGAATTACGACCACCACATGCTAGAGAGATGAATCTCCTCCCAACCTTATGCATGTATATATAGCTGCTCGAATCAACAAGGACCACAAATGTAACTAGAGTCCACAAGTGCATGTGCAATCTCCTCTAGAGCTCTTTAGGCAAAACTCTCTCCCCATGCTCCCCATGGGAGTTGAACCCAAGACCTCCTCCTTCACAACCATGAGACTTAACCACTAGGCTAAGTGGATTACTTGAATATGAGAGCACATGAACTTATGCTTGAGCTATTCTTGAGATCTTTGGTCCTACAGACGAGTGACCAAACGATGTCCGATTTTAGATCTGTCTGAACCGGCTAGAGCCTTAGATCACATACTTACTTTATTACATTCTTCCCCCCTTAGAAAAGATTTTTGTCCTCGAAAATAGAGCTATATACTTACTGGAGGTATCCCCCGAGCCTCATGTTCTAAAACTTGAAGAACATTGTCATGTTCTAGAACTGGAAGAACATGTCTCATCTCTGAGGTGGCATCCCTATCCAAATAATTCAAAAACACTATCTCACTTTGCACTTTGATAAAGTAGTCAAAGTACAAAGTAGTAAATGAATAATAAGGGTGGATCTAAACGCATCCCTGACCAATTCACAGTTTTTGGATGTGCAATCTAGGCACAAACATGTGAACTAGATGGATTCAAATTACTAATCCATTTCTAGGCATAATTGGTGCATGGATTTAGTAATGAAGGTGGGATTCTTATCCCAGCAAGACTTTGAGGACTCTTGCTTCACTTGAATTTGTTTTGGGGAACTTGAAGTTTGGTTGTCCAAACATCTAACTTAGATGTTTGTACAATGGTTTACTTTGATCCAATAGTTACTTGATTTTTCACCCGACTAGAGGACTACTTTGTCCTAATGGGTTTAAAAATCCTATGTAAACTTTAGAAGAAAGTTTACCATTTGTATTGAGTCACCCATACTATAACTTGACCAATTCAAATTCACAATGAAAATTGTCCAACTTAGGACAAGTGCTTGGAAATTATCACTCTCTTGAGCAATTCCTAACTTCTCTATTCTAGAGTATACTGGACTCTAGGAAATCTTTTATGCTATAACTTGAAGCAAGCTCAAATAAATAATTCCACTTAGACTTATTATCTTTTGAAGGTTGAAAAGGTTCTTATACATAACATCTATCTAGGATGCTTTAATTTAGTTATCTAGTTCCACTTGGCTAACTTTGGACTTTTGCAAAAGGAATCAGATACCATATCTGAGTCAATTACAAAAGATTTGGAAAGCAAAAGGAACTAACTAAAAATCTGTATAACTAATTCAAACTTCTAAGATATAGACTTACTATGAGTCAAATACTTGATGTCCCAAGACTTTAACTTCTCAAAGATCTATTTCAATAGGGTATTGAAGCATTTTCTTTTTTTCTCTCTTTAAGAGAAATAAACTTGCTTCTCGAAAAGATTCATAGAGTAAATCTAAACATCATCCACCCACAAGATACTGTTGGAGTAAGACGTCTGCGGAAGCACGCGAACAACACAAGGAAGAAGAAGAAGCTTGGAGCACAACACACAATACTGAATGTATTACTAGAGAATGTACAAAGATAAGTAGCCCATTAGGGCAATAGGCATATGTACAAGCCGAGGAAAAAAACCTCCTAAAGAGGGAAAAAAGTGCCCCAGTGGTCCTAGTGTGTTCACATACATCACTACCTAAATATATCAACAAATCCCCCCTGGGAGTGATGCGGTGAACAAGGAGCTGGCACTCATGTATAAGGAAGTGCCGAGCTATGTGGAAATCACTCCACAAAAGGAAGTAAGCCCAAAGCTTTGCAAAAAGCTTCAAACTTCTCCCTAGGTAGAGCCTTCGTGAAAAGGTTTGCAATGTTCTCCTGCATGGGCACATATGCCAAGCTGATCTCCCCAGTAGAGAACTTCTCCTTGACATAGTGATAATGCACCTCAATGTGCTTAGTGCGAGCATGGAACACATGGTTCCTCGCAACTGCGAATGCGCTCTGACTGTCAATGAAGATGGTGGTGGCAGAAGTCTGACCAACACCCAAATCAGCCATAAGGCGTCTGAGCCACACACACTCAATAGTCGTTGTGAAAGCTGCCCTATACTCAGCCTCACAACTGGAAGTGGCCACAGTAGGCTGCTTCTTGCTCAACCAAGATATACATGAGCTACCAAGCATGAGGCAAAAACCACTAGTGGACACACGACTGTCATAGCAACCAACCCAGTCTGAGTCAGAAAAAGCATGCAAATCTAGCGGTAGTGATCCCCCATTGGGATAAAACAACCCAAGTAGCCGAGTACCACTCAAGTAGCGAAAGATGCGCTTAACCGCCTACCAATGCTTGACACCTGGGCAATGCACAAACCTGTTCATCTGTGAGATAACAAACTGAATATATGGCCTAGTAATGCATAAGTAAATCAGGCATCCAACAGCCTGCTGATAGAGGATAGTATCAAATGCATCTCCAGCATCATGAAGACTCAATCGTAAACCTCTCTCCATAGGAGTGGCAATAGGCTTACACTCTTCAAGGCCAAAACGTTGCAATAATGTGTCAATATATTTTGTTTGACACAAAGCCACTTCACCATCAACTTGCATAAACTGAATGCCCAAATAGTGATGCAAATGCCCCAAATCAGACATCTCAAATGAGGCATGCAAATCAATCTTAAAATCAACAATATGCTTCTCAATAGGACCAGTGAGCAGCATGTCATCAACATAGACAACAATGATCAGAAGCACATCATTAACCTGCTTGACATATAAGGTGCTTTCAGTTGGACTGTTCTCAAAACCACGTGCAATCAGATAGGCATGTATCTTCTCATACCAAGCACGTGGTGCTTGCTTTAAACCATATAATGCCTTCTTTAACCTGCACACCTGGTTTTCATGCCCCTTCTGCACAAAGCCACGGGGCTCAAAAACATACACTTCTTCATGCAAGTCACCATTCAAAAATGTTGTTTTAATGTCCAACTAATGTACATTCCAACCATGATGAGCTGCGTACAAAAGATGCTCCGAACAGTAGTCATGTGGCATGTAGGTGCAAAGGTCTCATCAAACTCAATGCCTCTTTCCTGTGCATAACCCTTTGCAACAAACCCAGCCTTATACATGTCAATTGTACCATCTAGTTTATGCTTCAGCTTGTATACCCACTTAGTGCCAATGGCCTTCTTGCCAGGAGGCAAGTCACATAGAGACCAAATATCGTTCTTCATTATAGCATCATATTCAGATTGCATAGCAGTCATCCAATTTTCCGAATGTTGTGCTTCATCAAACGAAACAAGCTCATTCTCATCACAAAGACTGGATACAGCCATAGCATAGCAATCTGATACAAAAGAGGCACTATGAGAGCCTGAACGAGTATGATATGATAGAGGTGCATCTAATTTGTTGTCACGCAAGGTCTGCACCAACCATTTTGGCATAGTTCTTGCCTGCTCAATATCAGCTCTCTCATCAATAAGTGCATCATGTACATCTGCATCAAAAATGGAATTATGTGCATCATCACATGAAACCTGCAAAGGTTGAGAAGTTGCCTCATTAGGACCATCACTAGACTATCCACTTGTAAAGAGAGGCAGCAAACTATCATACATGACTTTGGAGCTAACAGATGTCTCCTTAGTACATGAACGCAATGGTTGAATAGCATCTTCCACAAAAACAACATCACAGCTAACCAGAATGCATTTAGTGTGTGGATGATACAGACAATAGCCTTTACTCTCAGAACTGTACCCAACAAAAATACATTTCACTACTTTATCATCCAATTTTCTCCAATGTTGTTCAGGCACTAATGCATATGCCAAACAACCAAAAACACACAGAGGAGCAACAGATGGCTTGCGGTCATGCCAAGCCTCATATGGAGTGATAGACTGCAACGCTTTAGTGGGACACTGTTCAGTACATATGCTGCACACATGACAGCCTCAAGCTAGAAACTATGTGCCATCTCCATGAGTGACCTGTTCTTTCATTCAACAACTCCATTCTCTTGAGGTGTATACGACACTCTACACTGTTGTTTTATCCCATGTTCAGCCAGAAATGCATTAAAATCAGAAGACATATATTCCCCCTCTCTATCAGAATGGAGGGTGCCCATTTTACATGCTGATAGATTTTCAGCCAAAACCAAAAACTGTTTGAAGCACATGAACACTTTGACTTTGCCTTCAATGGATATACCCATGCATGCCTCGAAAAATCATCGATGAAAGTCATGAAGTAAAGATAATTCCCAAAAGAAGGTGTCTGCATAGGACCACAGATATCACTATGTACAAGCTGCAATTTCTGAGTAGCCCAAACTGAACCATCTTTTGGAAAGGACGAATGCTGCATTTTGCCCAAAATACAGCCTTCACAAACATGTTTTCCAGGTGCTTCAAGTTTGGGCAAAGAGGACACCATTTCAGATTTCTGCAGGCGTAGCAAACTAGCAAAATTCAGATGACCAAAGCATGCATGCCAAAGCTTTGCATCTGACATAGCCTGAGAATCATTTACTACACATGCCAAATCATTTACAGATCTTTCATAGTCTATGAGCTTATATAGCCCATGACATAAAATGCCAGAAGCAATAATCACATCGCCATTTGACAGATCATGAACTGTACATCTCTCATCATTTCACAACCAAGCCAATCTTGGCTAATGCAGAAACTGATAACAGGTTCTTCTTGATTCATGGCACAAATAAAGCATCTGACAAAGTGAAAGAACTACCATCAGCAGTAGTCAAAATGATCTTACCAACTCCCATAACAGGATAAGAGGAGTTGTTATACAGAATACATCACTGCTTTCAGTCATGGCCAGTGTCTAAAATACCTTGATGTAGAAAATTGACTGTATCTCAAAAAGTTGAACAGAATTGCCCAAACGAATTCTGCTAGACTTGTAGCAAACTTCAAGATGCTTATACTGGCGAACAGGAATTGGTATACCTTTGGCACAAAAAGAAAAAATAGTCTGCACAAGCACTACGATAGTGTGTTCGGAGGCACAAGCATTGAGTATGCTCACCAAAATAGCCTGCACAAGCGCTGAGCATGCTCACCAAAATTTGTGCGATTCTGAGATTGCAATCGGAGGAGTGTCGAGAGCGACCTAGATGAAGCGATAACCTGCTCTGATACCAATTGTTGGAGTTAGACGTCTGTGGAAGCACGCGAACAACACAAGGAAGAAGAAGAAGCTTGGAGCACAACACACAATACTGAATGTATTACTAGAGAATGTACAAAGATAAGTAGCCCATTAGGGCAATAGGCGTATATACAAGCCGGGGGAAAAAACCTCCTAAAGAGGGAAAAAGTGCCTCGGTGGTCCTAGTGTGTTCACACACATCACTACCTAAATATATCAACAGATACAAGTGTGGTATCTAACATCAGTGTGTCGACCCATGGATGTTCTATTGATGAGTTTTTATTTATAGAATGCTTCACTTGAGACTAAGTTCATACCTTATGTCATTCTTTATGACTCCTAACTAGGAATGCAATTCTTGTGCATTGATTTGAACCAAAGAATTGAATTTCCCAAGTTACACAAGGAACTTGTAGCTTGACTTAGTCAGTCTATTCCTTAGTTGAAAGTTCAGCTCAAAGTTAAAGTCTTACTCTTTCATAAATTTATCAAATTTTTTTGAATCATCAACACTTTAGCTTGAAGTGTTTTTAAGAAGATCTAGGAAGTTAATTACTTCGTATCTTCTTACGAACTTGATCGTGAAGTATCTTGAATTTAAAACTTATCCTTGGAAGTTTTAATTTCTGTGAAGATCATATCTAAGTTCAAAATCCATTCTCAAACTAAAAGATAATTATCACTACACAGTCCGATGTCCCATACCATCTTTCCTACATCAATCTGAATATAGAATCTGGTGTCCCATACCACCCTATTTTATATTCACATTAATGTGTGCATGATATTTATCCTAAAGTCTAAACTTATCTTGATAGAGTACCTTTTCACTTCAACTCTTGGAAGTTTCAGGCATTATCTCTAACTTGATATTCCAAGTTTTGATCCCTTCACATGATCGTAATCTTGTGCATAATCTTTACAATCTAATATGACCCATTTCTCATAATCTTGTTTATCATAATCTTGTGCATCTTTACAATGTCATCTAATATGACCCATTTCTCTACAAAAGTGAAAACACATCTGTAGTCCTCAATTAGTGGGCTTTGTAGGTCCTTGATTCCATCATTGTGAATTATAATTTCCTTGCCTTTGCATTTGGAAATGGGAATATGCAGTATGATGTGTTAGAGATGAGGTGGAACATAGTTGTTGGAGGGCTCTCTTGGTTCCTATATAATTGCACTCATTGCCAGTCGATTTCGGGTTTTGGAGTTATATGGGCAAGTACCTATAGAATGCCTCATACTTTCACAGATGGCACAATACACTAGGGAACAATTGGCAACAACATGGCCTAGATTCTTGCATTCAACACAAAAGAGTTGTTTCAAAACTTCCTATGATTTATTCTTTTGAGTTTGCATCTAGTCTTGGTCATTAGCAAAATGCTCGATTTTGTGTTCGAATTGTAAGTCCATTTCTATAACAATGTCCACAGTCATTCCACTAATGCATTTGATGATTATGATTTGGCATAATTGGCAATTTAATCCATTGATAAACCACTATGTAATGACATCTAGGGGTACAGTTGCATTGGCTATATGCAACTCCTTTAAATGAGTTCGAAATCTAGTCACATATTCTTGTACCCCTTGCTTTTGCTTCTGCTTGTTGTTCTATAAAAAATTAAAAATCTATGTTGCGATCTTCTTTAACCAAATTATTTGTAAAAAGGCATCATGAGCTACATCCTATAGTTGAAAATTATTTAAATCACATTTATTCAACCACTTTGTTGCTTCATTCACCAAGGTTGACTTAAATACTTAGGCTTTGTATGCATTGTTATCTATATTATCCAATACATTGTAGTTAGTCTCAAAAGCATGCTCATGTGCAACTCGATCATCATGGAGGAACCTACCAAATTTGGTGTAGGTCATTTCGATCGGGTACTATCTTCTCAAGAATAATTGTAGATCGGCCACAGGTCTAGGGATAAATTCTTCTACTCCATCAGCTTCTTCTTCTGAATATGAACTTGTGGGTGATGTTTGTCTCGTAGTTTGTACTCCTTTCCCTAGAAATTTTGATTGCAATTGTTGAATGAATTTTGGTTCACTAGACAGAAATACCTTTTTACTACTCAAAAACCTTGGAAAAGATGTGGCAATTTGTCTTTCGATTGGCATTCTCCACACTTCACTGGTACTAGCACGTTTTTGAAGAAGATCATCTCTAACTTTTGATATATTCATAGTTTTTTCTTGCCAAAACTCTATCTAAATAGTTTGATTATCTTGCTTCTTTTCTTGATTAGTCACTACTTCCAAGGTGAACAAAATTTCACCAGACATCGAAATTTTGTTGGAAGGGACTGAACAACTTTTCGGTATGTCTTGCATATCGCAAACTAAAAAGTGCATCTATTTCAAGACTTCCTTGCTTGATTCCTAAGGACTCATTGAAACTTTGATGTTTCGTACTATGGCACCTTCTGTCCTGCCACACAATGCACCTAATGCACTATTCAATTACAATGTGCTTATCAATTTTGTTTGTCAGGTGAGGCAAATATGACAATGATGATGGGTCGATTGGAGGAATATAGAAATATCTTCCTTAATCACTATTTCATGTTAATTGAGCACTTAATCAAGCAAGAAAATGAATCATTAACAAGGGAGATAGGATCAACCAAACAACAATCCACTAGCTAGAAACATTAAGCAGACATGAAGCAAAAAAAAAAAGTGCACATGTGCAAGTAAGAAAAATATCTTCCTTTATTGATAATCCAAGATGTTAAAAATGAGTCCAACTAACCAACCATTTTACATGTGAGGGGATGTGCTTTTATAGAAAGCTTGTTGTTCCAACAGTCTCTTCAAAGATCATGACTATAAGATCTGTGAAAGAGAATCCCTTCTCTTTGCTAGAGAACCCTAAGAAGTCTCAACAATAAAAACCATACAATAGAAAGAGTAAGGGGTAGCTCAATCAATACTATTCCACAAGGTAGATTGGGATTCTTTAAGCTTTAGCAAAAGCACAAAAAATGCATGCGTAGATGTGGGTCCCCAAATCCTATGTTTCCCATAAGTCTTTCAAGAACATCAACACTACAAGTACTCAAGCGGAAAAGAAACTCAATAAAACCCACTCAACTAAGGAGCAATCAAGGAATGGATCTTCATGATAATTTCCACAACCACATGCAATTAAAATGGAGGAAGAAAATTCCACATAAATTTTCTTTTATTGATGCCTTAAGAAAAACATACATTATGAAAGCACCACTAAAAGTGCCTCCATCATATCGCAAATGAACTATTCTCAAGTTTCCAAATAAGAATAGTACAAATTAAATGACTAATTTACCTATGTAGAAATGGATGCATAAATAGTCTCATAAATATCACAAGATCTATGTCTAATAAGGCTAAATGCTAAGATGATCATAAAGATAAGGGTGCTTAGTGACTTTATGTAAAAAAACCATACCTTTTGATAGTCAATACATGAAAACTCTAACCTTATTGCATCCTTGTGCACTAATGTTTGATTTGTTGTGGACCAATAAGCAAAAAGCAAAAAATAAATCCAAAGCTTGAACTTGCAATATGAATCATGCCTATGATGAACATGTTCATGCTATGGTTTTAAAAAATAATGCATCGAGTAAAGAAGTATTTGGCTTAATTCAAATGCTTTTGATGAAACTTCAGGTTGTGAATATGGATATGAGGGATATTCATCTTTGCAAGTATTCATCTCTCCACCATTACCATCGAATTCCATGAATTTGATGGTCAAGCATTGGCTTCAAAACCATGCATCTTCCATCTAGCTAAATGGGGAATACATCTTCTTTTTAACCTTTAAAGAAACCAAGAGAAAGCTTTACTTCATGACAAACGATTCCACACCTTAGAAAATAGTAATAAAGTAGTCATGCAAATATGGGATGCCTTAGGTGGTGGAGAGTTTCTCAGATTTCCATTCATAGGACCTCATCTATGGTGATACAAAAATTTCATTGATAACCTCATATGTAGAGACAATCACATATATTCAAGATACCATGACTTAGAAGGAGATGTGTTAGAATTTCCCATCATGAAAAGACTAAATAGAGAGGAATTATACTTACAATCAAGTCATGGAACATCGAAATCACTTGTCATATCATGCACCAAAGGTACCAAGTGAACCATTAGAACCAAGCATAGCACATAATACTTACCACAATTGAAAAAGAAAAACTATCACTTGTACAATCAATACCACAGTTCTCATTCCCACAACACTTGCATCTACAATGTCATATGAAGTAGAATCCATCCTCATACCCATTGCACCCACTTCAGCCCCTTTTACACCTTCCATCCCACATATTTCATCACAATCACCAATCAAGGATAAATGAAAATAAGTTGATGAAGGATTTGGTTTAGCACTAAGCACTACACACACAACTCCACCATCAAGCACTAACATTTTGATCCCACAACACTCAACCACTACACAAATGCTTGAGTCCCTTTTTAATTCATCTTTTATATCATGATCATCGTTTGGTTTTGTGATTTTTTTCCTCTTCTATTCCATGTCATAAAAATCGTTTCAATGTTCCATCTTCATGGATCCAACTATCATTTCTACTAGTTACAATTGTCACTCCCTCATTCTCTCATACACCCATCATCTCAATGAATCATGCAAACACTCAAGCTCACGCAATAAAGTCCAAGTTACCATCATTTCTCAAGTCCAACCATCGATGAAGACACCAGATCTAGAGAAGACACCAGATCTAGAGAAGGAAGTTCAATGAAGACACCAGATCTAGAGAAGTTGGAGGAAAGAAGCAATATACACACATGCTAAAGAAGTTGTGGTAGTCCAAAAACATGTGGAAAATGAGCACATCGAAGATGAATGCCAAAAAGTGTTTCAAGGTTTCTTGAACTTGAATGAGCTCATTAAGAACCTCAAAATGCAACTTTTTCCCTCGAAACAAGAGGAGAAGACTTTCCAAGAGCATATGTCTACACTAGAGAGAAGAAAAAGAGAAGTTCAAGTGTTACTAAAGTCAAGAGTAAAAACTCAAAATGGAGATGCAGAGATGATCGAGGGTGTAGATTCAAAAGAACTATTGACACTATAAAGGTGATATGTTTTTTATTTTAGTTTCCTTTTTTGTTGTATATATGTGTATAAAACGACTGTATTATATGAGCACATGATGTGAAAAGAAGTGCATAAATGTTAAGAGGTTTAAGTAGGGCAAATATTGTGTACATATATTGACTACATGTGATACATAAAGGACGAGAATTATGTGAGCAGGGTTAGAAAGCGTACTAGAACTTTTGGGAGCAAGGCCTAGGAAGGTGAAGGGAAGAACCAAGTTGAGCATCTCTATATACTAGTATTCATGAACACTTGATGAGTGAGACTTTTTGACTTCTGCTTTTGATCTCTCGTCCGACTGACCTTAAGACAGATTATGTTTCAGAAAAAGTTTTTATACACTAGCCACTACATATGTGTATGTGTATGTATTCTTGGGCACTATGATGAGCTAGTAGGTGGGTGGGACTACTCTGATTGGGTGATTAGGGTCATGAGCGGATGCTAGTTGTATCGTATCGCCTGACCTATATGTTATCATGTGATCATACGGGTATATAGGTGGGTGGAGTCACTCTCGCCAGATGGTCAAAGCCACGAGCTGACGTCGATTTCATATTAGGCTAACATTGTGCATCGTGCATTGTTCACTATGTCGAGTCGATAGATAAGTTGGCTAAACCTATTTTGGTGGATAATTCCATGAATCGCACCCGATTTTAATATAGGTCGATATGTGTAAATAAAGAATAAATGAATAGAAATAAAATATAAAGGTTGAGCTGGGATGATGAATTAAAGCAAAGAAAACTAAAATAAAAAAAAATAAAAGGTCTGATGGGGGTTTTGATGGTGGGAGATCAACAGGGACGCTAGATTGTAGTTTCATAAATTGAGTTAGTAAGGACTGGTACATGCATATGCTTAGGATGGGCTACTAGATCTGACCAAGCCAAGTTAACGAAAGAGCTAAGAAGTTTTCGATTCGCTCATGTGATTGTTAGTTTGAGTGCGTTACTGTATCTTTGATATGCTGTATGTGATGCTTGTGTCTACCTTCTTCTCTTAATTTATGCCAAGTTTAATGCATTTTCAGATTTTATGCACCTAGTTAATTTTCTTTAAGTTGTGTTTATCTGCCATGACTACTTGATGCTCATTTGTGTTTGTTATTATGTATGCAGGTTGGCACATCCGGAGGATGCACAAGTTCGGAGGGGGTGGATGTGGTCATGATTCGAAGCTAAGTTTAATGATCCAACATGAAAACCCAATTTTAAACTCTACTAAAGGTAAGTTTACAAGTCACATTCAAGTCGATTGGAATGAATATGTGTTAGTGAGGATCAAGGATGAACTTAAAAATGTTAGTGAGGATCAAGGATGAACTTAAAAATGTTAGTGAGGATCAAGGATGAAGTATGTGAATGAATATGTATGTGTGTGTGCATTCGTATGAATGCATATCCCAATGTAGGCTTGCCATTCCTGTCCACCCATGTAAATGCATCTAAGAGTATGTGTTCTAGTGTACATGAATGTATTTATGTGCATGCGTGCATTTGTACTTCCATGGGCATTTGTGTGTGTATGAATCTACTCCAAATGGAATTACAAATCTAGTGTAAGTACTGTTTATGAAATTTCTTTTGAAGTAAAAAGGAAGGAAGCGTTGCACTCGCTTTCTTGGTTTCTTTTTAGAAACACATATAGGTGTCAAGTAAGAAGGGGACATGTGGCCTCGTGGTGATGAGAGCCGGGGGCAGAAAGAGAAGCATGTGTTGGGGGCGTAGTTTGTTTCTCTCTCTCTCTCTCTCTCTCTCTCTCTCTCTCTCTCTCTCTCCCCGAAGATGAACCGAACTCGCTTATCAAAGTTTACGTGGCTAGTGTGATAGAAGCTTTGTAGGGAGCAAGCGTTTAGTTCCCGAAGGGCATCAAAAGAGGGATCTATGGAAGGAAGGCAAGCTTTGACATCAGAGGGGAGAGGGAGCGCTGCTCAGGCAGGTGGAAAAAGGGAGCACACACCTTTCAAAGGGAGGAAGATCCTGCGATGCTATCTATTTGAGGAAGAAAACTGATCTGTTGCTGATATTGAAAAGGGGGTTTCAGTCACTATTTGAAGGTTTTGAGCTTTTTTGTGGATATGCATGCCCAATGTGATATATAACTATTTGAAAGCTCAAACCCAGAAGGGTGGCTGCAATTAACGTGGATATATGGAAGCATTCTATGATATATCTTAGAAGGAACAATCTGGACCATCAGAAGAATGAGATTGTGACTAGGGAGATGGTTGAATGCAAAGTGAGAATCTTCTTAGAGGGAGAGCTTCACAGGAAGTGCTAAAGGAAGAAGAAAAAAAAGCGGTTATATGTAGTGAGTCCAGCGCTCAGATGATTTCACTTCTTTGATCTGCACATGTTCACCTCTCTGCCGTATATGATGAGAGAAGTGTTGTTTCTTCCAATCGGTGCGAATACAATCCCAAAGAGATGGAAATACAGAAAGATTTGCGGAATAATATGTAGAGCACTACCAAGATGTGAATGAATCCAGTTGCTTCCTATGGAGAAGTGCAGTTGTCCTTGATTTATGGAGGAGTGCATCCAGTGTCTGCGCGTGTTCTGACCAATTTGCTTCACATAGTTGCTTCCTATGAAGGCTTCATGTCTAACAAAATTCACTTCTATGAAGGCTTCATGTCTAACATAGTTGCTTCCTATGAAGGCTTCATTCAAGTGCTTTCGGGTACATTTTTCTTACATGTGATGCCAATTAGGAATTTGAGTAAATAGACACATAAGTTTTCATGTTCCAAATTTTCGATTCAATTTGTCATGTGCTGCGAAAATTTCACTTTGACATTTTTGGTTCGGATGTAAAGCTGCTTGATTGTTACCACACAATAAGTTGAAATACATAAAGATGATTATGGATGTTGATCTTAAATTTCCTGATCAAGTTCACTATCTGATCGTTGAAGCACTTGTTTGTCAGAGTGGATAATTCTGAAAGTTTGCTTTAAGAGCCAAAAGTTAGCGAAGTCTTTCACATTTACTTCAGTTTTCTAGAGCGAGAAGCATTGTACGCTAAATATTGCTTTAATGGTAGATACAGATGGTGAGTTTTTATTTTCTCCCCTTTCAAATCTCACAACTGTATAAAAACTTTCGGGTTCATGCACAACTTAATCGTCATTATTTCATATTTACGTATATAGTATACAAATCTTCTGAAAAACACGTTTCTTCTGTGAAGTTCTGTTGATATAATTAAGAATGCACAACAAAGACACATAGTTTTGAATACTTGAAAGAATCATTTGAATGACAAAATTCGAATGCTGGGATGATGTTACATTGAGAAATTTATGATGTGTTTAAACTCAAGGTTATAAAGGAATAAGTTCCCATGTTATTTTAAACTTTAGGTTTTGCAACTATCATGAACGTTTATGATAAGTAATTTCCAAGCACTAAAATTGGGTTGTTCAGTCATTACTCTTCATCTTGAATTGTGTCTTGATGAACTTCCTCGTGTTTATGATTAATTGTTTCATCTTGAATTGTGTCTTGATGAACTTCCTCGTGTTTTGAGTCCAATCAAAAGGAGCTAAGAAATAAAGAATTCATTTCCTTCGCTCCATCGCCAAAACTTTGTATAAAATGCTCTCAAACTAATCTATCAATCCCTACTCTTTGTCACTCCTTCATAAGAACCCCGCGACACCGTGATGTTCTTTTTGTGGAAGATGATGACGTGGCATAGTATGTAAAAAACAAAGAACATAAACAATAATGAACCACTGCCGCGCTGCGAGCAATTCTCTCTGTCTAGTCCCGGTTCGTTGGCCTGATGGTTGGGTCTCTCGCCTCTTGAGGCGAGGGCGAGGGTTCAATCCCTGGCAGCAACATGTAGGGACATATAAATCCCAGGAATTGATGTATGTGGCTGTTGGCCATCGTTTGACCATCCCCGCGGTAGTTGTGATCGCCGTTTAACCTAGTTGTAAACCCCTGTTCTTGTGGGATAAGGGGGGTCCCATGGGTACTATGCCCTTCCTTGTACAGTTGTAATTTCAAAGTTAAAGTCTGGGGGAGTAGGCCTCGGCCGAACCTCCATTTAAAAAAAAAAAAAAAAAAATCTCTCTGTCTTCCTCATCATTGAATCTATGTGTCATCGTCGTTTCATGTCTAAGGCGCCATAGCTGCTGCGCAGCTTCAGTTGGTATCAGAGCCCTGCTAGGGCAGCTCGCTTTAGATCAGGATCAGAGAATGTGTACGATTTCAAGTTGTAAAGATTGTTAAGCTCACTACTAAACTGCACAGAAGCACCGCAGTTACCATTCCTTTTCACAAGAAACTTGTTGTTCTACTTCACCAGCTCTCACAATAAGTTGGATGAGATGCCAACCTTCGACAGTAAATGAAAAGTCAACTGCAGACCTCCATCCTTCGACAGTAAATGAAAAATCAACTGCAGTGAAAAGTCAACTGCAGACCTCCGTCCTTCGACAGTAAATGAAAAATCAGAACAGTAATATATTTTCTAGAAGCATCAAAAATTCAAGAGGGCATTCTTCACATAAATATTTACTGAAGATAGTTCCTAACCGACTCTGAGTGGTTATTGAAAAATTTTTTCGGAGAGGTAGAAATTGAGCATATAAGTGCATAGAGACACATGAAGTGCTTAGAACAAGAGAGAAACCATTGAGATTACTTGTGAACATTGAGTTTTTGGTGCATATATCTAGAAAAACAGTCAAAATGTTGCCAAATTTTTTCTAGGCCTTGCCATAAAATTACCATAGCATAGAGAACTTCTTAAATTGCAAGGATGGGTGATAATATTGCGCAAATAGTTGGTGATAAGCTGAATAAAGACAATTATCACATATGGTCGTATAGGATGGACAATTTCTTGATGGAAAAAGGTTTATGGGGACTAGTGAATGGAGAGGATGAGTGTCCTGAGTTGCCAGAGAACCCGAATGCAGAGGAGCAAAAAGAATATAAAACGTGGATAGAAAAATCTAGAAAGGTTCTCCATTGGATTTCGATATGTATATCAGAGAGCCTGATTCCACATATTATGAAAGCAAACACACCGAAGCAAGCTTGGGATATAATCCATAAGATATATGGTATGTCGACGAAAGCTAGAAAAATTCACTTAAAGCAAAAATTGCATAGCATATGGTGTAGAAATAGATGGATAACGGATAATGTGACTGAAATTAGGAAGATCACTGATGATTTAGCTTCCATAAATTACACGGTTGTTGGCAGTAGCCAGAGGCATAGAAGACGTGGAAGCATGTGAAGACAAAGCATAACAAAGAAGCAGGGAGTCAGTCGAATCTTTTTTTCAAGAAATTATGATTATAAATACTTTTCAAAACCTCCAACTGTGATTTTCATCACTTTTGTACCATATGTAATATAGAAAAAACCCTTTTTGTAATTTATAGCTCCATTTTGTGCAAGGCGAGGAGTCCTCGAGCTTGAGGAGCTTAGGTAGAATGAGCGTATCAATTTTGGTTATTTTTAGACACCGTTTACCCTTTCAAATAGCATCTAAAACCTATTTTTTAACTATGCCAGTCACTAGATGTGAAACTGGTCAAAACTATTCTAGAATCTATAAAAAGAGCTAGAGAGCTCATTTTTTAGGTTAGCTTGTTTGAATAGAGAAGAGCTTAGAGCTATTTTGAGCTTGTAAGAGTGTTCTTGAGTAATAGAGTTGATTTCTCATCTTCCATTGTGTCTTGCTTGTCTCTTCATTGTGTGTGTGCATCTCTATGCTTCTCACCTTCACTTTCACTTCATCTCACGTTCACGATCTTCATATCACTCCTAGCTTCTTAACGTGGTTCTCACCATTGTTCTAGAGTAACACCAAATTTGGCGCTGTTGCCGGGGATCAGGTCTAGGACGAATGTGTGATGGTAAGAGTATAGCAAGAAGTGGCATTGAAAGGTAAAAATTTTCAGTTTTTGTTGTTGTTTTTACTTAATTTTTTGTGTTTTTCACCTCCCCCATACTCCATCTTCATCACTGCATCATCATCTTCCACTCCAAAAAAATCAAAAAATTCACCATATTCACTCATTCTCCTCATTTCCCCTCATTTGTGCATGCGAGAGAGAGAGAGAGCTTTTGTGCTTGTGTGCACTTTTGTGTTTTTGAGTTTTCTTGCAGGTACAGAGCTCCAGAGCATCAGGAAAGCTTCCAAAAGATAAAAATGTACTTTTTGTCAGATTTCTGCCGAGTGTATCAGACCATCGTGATGGTCTGTCAACTTCGACATTTTTGGTAAGCGAGTTCTCCACGAGGTAGGCGACACCCGCGCATACATGGATCCACAAACGCTTTGTTAAAATTTATAGTTTGGTGGATCATCGCGATTGGCTCGGGCCATCGTGATTGTGTCACACCATCGCGACGGTCTCACGCCATCGCGACGGTTCACTTGAACCATCGCGATGGTCCTTTACCATCGGGACGATCCCGTCGACCTCACGCCATCCCGATTGGCTCATGCCATCACGCGGATGCTGCCATGTGGTAAGCTAGACCATCGCAACGATACCCTCAGACCATCGCGACGCCTCATAATTTGAACCATCGCGATTGGCTCACACCATCGTGCCTCGTGACCATCGAGACGGGCTCATGCCATCGTGATTGTCCCGTTGACCGTTGACCGACGCCATCACGCTTGCTCGTCGATTAGACCAGTGCGACGGTTCATCCACACCATCGCGATCATTCATATTTATGCCATTGCGACAGTTCGCTCCTTCGGACCATCGCGATTGTACCACACCATCGCGATGGTCCCAGACCATCACGATTATCTCAGACCATCGCGATTGTCCACCCCAAACGCAATTTTTAGGGTTTGATTTTTTGACCAATTTTGGAGGCAATTTTTTGGAAATTTTTGGTGATTAGACTCATATTTGGAGAAAAACTTGTTTGTTAGTTTTTAACCCTGAGGGCCTGAACGCTCATATCTTTTTCATCCGAAGTCCGTTTTTTGAGCTTTATAGCTCGTTAGAAAGCTCTTTATGAGTACTACATGACCTCAACTGTTTTTTCAAAAAGAAGACGTTGTTTTTTAGAGAGGATAATTTGAGGTTGACCTAGTGTGGGACTAGAAACAAGGGGCAGGAGCATCCTCAGCCCATTGTAATCAAAGAGAGAAAAACAAAGAGAGACCGGAAGTAAGTTTCAATCATCCCATAGGGAGAGATACAACCACCATGGACACAGACAGAGTGGATAGATAAAAAGAACCTAGAATACCACGTGGTAGAGATGATTTTCCTCTACCTAGACCACGTAAATATGCAAGAATATTAAGACCCACTCAGTTACTAAAATCCATGAAAAACTACTTTGATGGGACAAGAGATCCCTATGATCATGTTGCTGAATTTAAGCAAGTGCTAAGAGCACAACAAGTAGAAGACATGTTCACGCAATATAATGCATTTGGACTAACGTTAAAGAATACTCCTTTAACTTGGTTCCAACCATTGCAACAAAGGCAATTTAGAGATATCCATCACTTTTTAGAGTCATTTATCACGGAATTCTCTAAAAGTGGAATCAGACATGATACGTCATCATTGATTCATAGTTTCAAACAGACCTCTCAAGAAACAGTTAGATTGGCAGGACATAGGTTTAGAAAATATGTTGAAAGATGTCCAGTGCAAGAGTTACCCTCACAAGCCAAGCAAGTGTCGTTGTTTTTAGATGGTCTGTTGAGCTCTAAGCTACGCTCCTATGTATACTTGAAGGAACCCTGAACGCTAGAGCAATGTGTAAGAATTTGCATAGACATTGAGGACAACTTAGGAGACGAGTTGGAACTCTCAAAGGTCTATAAGGACTCAGATTGTTCCTCTCTAGCATCCACAAAATTGTCTAGTTCGATAGAAGACCTAGCAGAAAAAGTGGCCTAGAAACTAGGAGTTTCTAGCAAATAGATACCTAGGTTAACAACAAACAAGCGTTGTTACACCTGTGGTGGTGATCATATGGCAAATGTGTGTCCCAATGCAACACAACCACTAGCCAACCCTAGTGGCCAATACTGTACAATTGAGAGACGATACACGAATCATATAGCTCAAGACTGCCCATAGAACAAACAAGTAGTAAGATAGAACTACCCGCAAGCATACCCGTAGCCAGGTAGGTATCAAGGTCAATACAATACTCGGCCTCATTACTATAGGCCTCCTCAGAACTAGCCTTATCAGGTTCAATAGAGACATCAACCTATTTTAGCTCAACAGCCACCCCGACCAGCTAATGTCATCTCAGTTAAATATGCTGCGGCAGAAGAAAACCCCAATAGGGCTTTAGTTCCTGTTTCACCCCTGATTACTGACAGTGATCCAAACTCAAATAGTTTTGACTCTACTCATGCAGATAGTCCACCCGCATATTATTCGGAGTCACCAGAACATGTGGAAACATATCAGTACGATAGTCCACCATTGGAACCTAGTTGGGAGTCCGACTACGCTAATGTGATGTACACAAATCCGAATCCACGGCCCCAATTGAGACAACAAAGACCACAGGGCCCTAGATGACCATGCTTTAGATGCCAAGGAGATCATTTCATAAAATATTGTCCACATCCTCCGATAGCAGGACTGTCTCAATATTATAACATACAAGGCTTTTCCGTCGATTGTGGTAAAGAGCACATCATAAAAGATTGTCCTAAGAACCCTGCTAATGCTTCAAATGTGACACTGATCAATGTGATAGGTATTGTAAACAATTCAGATGGATCCAACCCTACATACGTGCCTATCCAAGCTATAACAAGAGCTCAGGCGCTCTTACAGAACCAACAGCTTAATCAGGAGAAAAGAACCGAAACTAGTGAACTTGGAGAGTCTAGTAGTAAAAAGACGAAATCTTGGAAAGATTCTAGAGAAAGAATCAAGAGAAAGTGGAGTAAAAGAATAACTGAATTGGAAGGAAGTCTCAAGGAATCTAGAGCCAAAATCCTAGAATTGACTTCGCAGGAACTGAATCAAGAAAACCTAGCTCAAAAATCAGGATCAGTTTTAGCGGAACCCATACCAGAAAATCTAGACATGATGTTTCGTGCGTATCAAGCAAGATTAAAAGAAGGACCCAAGATAGTAGAAATGAGTAAGAACTACCCTCGAGCAGACTTAGAAATTGAGAGAACTAAACTTTGCATGAAGATGGTAGAATTAGCACAAGCAATGTTCGAAGCCTCTAGATATCTTAATTGGAATAACATGGCCAAACCGGAATTACACTTTCAAGGACTAATGGAGAGGCTAGAATACTTGATCGAAAGTAAGGAGAAAAGGAATCAGCATAGGAACCCTATTGTTTCAGAGACATAGGAAAGGAATGCACCATCCTTGTCTCAAGTACCAAACACAGAGAGACAAGACAACCTGTCGTCCATACATAGGTACTCACATGAATTCCTAAGAGAAATCCAAGAAGAGAAGTGGAGAAAAGAACAAGGAACTCATCCTCCTATTCAAGAAGTAGACGACTTGTAAGACCAATTTCCCCAAGACATCCCCTCTATTTACGATGATGTAGAGGAAGAACAACTGAGTGAACAGACAGATTTTGAATCCAATTCTTTGCAAGAATTACCTCAGTTCACAGGACCTTGGGAAGCTAAGTCTATTAGTATGAGAGCACCCACAATAATAGTGAGGAATGAAGAATCAATGATCCCTAGAAATACAGAAGTGATAAAGAACACTAAAGTACAATGTCACCTCACTCTAGAGGAATTGTTGAAGGGTAAACCAGAACTGTGGAAGCATGTAGCAAATCAATTCCCTGAGCTTGCTACTACTCCCTCACAGATAGGAACACACAAGAAGGTACCAGAGATACCAGTAGAAAAGATCGGAGATATAAGCGAAGGAGAGGAAGGTAATACCTATCTTCCAATAACCCATCAGGGCTACACCACGAAAGCCATCTTAGATTCAGGAGCCGGAGTAGCCATCGCTACCACCGCTTTATGGAAACGTTGGGATAAGCCAGCATTAAGACCCACTAGGATGAAGCTACAAATGGCTGATGGACATATAGAGAAACCATTAGGCTTACTAGAAGGCATATCTCTCACCACTTGTGGTGTGGAGTTTGAGGATACTTTTGCCATTTGTGATTTTGCAAAAAATCACGCTGATGAGATGATATTAGGACGACCATTCATGCGTGAGTTGCAAATTGTACAAGATTGGGGAACTAATTCTTTGTACTTGCAACATTTAGGAGTGACTACTAAAGTCAATCTTAAAGACTATTCACATCGAGATGTACCCCCAATACAATGGAATACCATCCATAAGACACAAGAAGAGAGAGGTTTAGTACACTCATTGGAGTCAGATCCCTCATGGTTGCATGAGGACACTCATCTATGGATGTGTAAATTAGCAAAACAAGAAGAAGAACGATTAACAGCCAGGACTTTAGGTTCAGAACAACATCCACGAACCCTTCAAGACCCAGCTTACGCACCTGTAGTATTTCCAGACGAAGAATTCGAGCCTCATGGTTGGGCAGAAATCCTAACAACCATGGATGTAGCCATCAATGAAGAACAATGGACACCCCACTGTGACGAGGATGGCTATGACATCTCAGTTTTCACGATAGAGCCAATCATGTGTGATTTGATTATTGAAGAATGTGAGCCTAGCACTGATGCATTTGAGGATGCGAGTGACTTCGATCTAGAGTCAATTATAATGGACCCTCCCTTTGCATAAAACGAGGAATATTTCTACGAAGTAGAAACTTACCCTCAGAGGCACGAAGAAATTATGAATGAGGTGAGGTTAACCACACAAGTGATTGCTAAAAGTGAAGGAAAGAAAAGAAAGAAGAAAGAAACTATGTTAGAAAATGAAGAATCCTTGTTCGAGGTTCCTGAGAACTTCAAGAAATATGAAATAGAAGATAGACGAATCATGGTACGAATGCCTAACAGAAAAAGCTGATGTTGGTGAAGTATACGATAATCGAGAGAAAACCAAAAAAATCATAGTGGCCATAGAAGGAGAAGAAGAGAAATGTACCTACATAGGGCATGATTTGACGAATGAAGAAGAAGAAGAGTTAGTTGCCCTATTGCCCGAATATAGAGATGTGTTTGTGTGGAGTTATAAAGACTTGAAAGGAGTAGACCCGGATATATGTTCTCATAGAATCCCTATGACTCCAGATGCAAAACCTACGAAACAGAAACCATACACCTACAATGATAACTATGCTGCGAAGATTAAAGAGGAAATAGATCATTTGATAGAACCAGGATTCATTTACAAAATTGAGCATACCAAATGGGTATCCCCCATTGTGGTTGTGCCCAAGAAGAATGGAAAATTGTGTGTGTGTATTAACCTTAAAAAATTTAATGCCGCCATGATTAGAGACAGTTATCCTCTTCCTATCACAGAACATTTATTGGAAAGAGTTGCGGGCAAGGAAGTTTACATCTTTCTTGATGGATTCTCAGGCTATAATCAAGTAGCTATTGCTCTAGAAGATCAACACAAGACGGATTTTGCCATAGAATGGGGCATATTTGCATTTCGTGTGATGCCATTCGGCTTGACAAATGCACCCGCTACTTTCCAACGACTCATGTTTCATGTTTTTAAGGAATTCTTATGCAAGAATTTGGAAGTTTATGTCGATGACTTATGTGCACATTTGAATGTGAGACAGACACATATCCTAGAGTTAAGACAAGTATTTGAGAAGTGTTGAGAATATCAGGTTTGTTTGAACCCAGAAAAATGTGTTTTCATAGTCAAACAAGGCAAAATTCTAGGACACATTGTGTCAAAGAATGGAATTTCTACAGATGAAGAAAAAGTAAAGTTAATTGTAGATCTACCTAGGCCAAGTAACGTAAAAGAGGTACATGCATTTATGGGCCATTGTGGTTACTACAGACAATTCATACACATGTATGCAATCATAGCCAAGCCTTTGTACTCTCTTTTGACCAAGTTTGAATGGACAGACGAGTGTGAGAATTCATTCAATGAACTTAAACAATATTTGTGCTCAGCACCTATATTGACAACCCCGGATTGGAGTAAGCCATTCCATGTACATGTGGATGCATCCAACTATGCCATAGGATGTGTGTTAGCACAACCCACGAATGAAGGTAATATAGATCTCCCCATAGCATACGCGAGCAGACAGTTGAACACAGCAGAAAGAAATTACACCACTATGGAACGAGAAGGATTAGGAATGATCTACACAGTAAAGAAATTCAGACATTATTTGTTGGCAAATAAGTTCAAGTTCTTCACAGATCATCAAGCGTTGTTGTACTTAGTCAATAAGCCATGTAATACATGACGATTAATATGTTGGTTTCTATTACTTATGGAGTATGATTTTGAAGTAGTAGTCAGGAAAGGAAAGACACATCTTAGAGCTGACCACCTCTCAAGATTAACCACAGGAGAAGATCCTCAAGGAATAGCGGATGAACTACCAGATGCATATTTGTTTAACCTTGAGATAGTACCAGAATGGGCCTATAGTCCCTATTCTCACATATGGACCCAAGAATCCTAGGATAAGGAAGGAAGGAGAGATTACTAAGTCATAGAGATATCAAATCATAGCAGGAAGCATATATAAACAGGATAATCAAAAGATTCTTGCTTGTTGTGTGGATGAGTCAGAACATGCAAATTGGTTGCAATTAGCATATGCAGGTGCATTAAAGCAACATCACTCGAAACATCGTACATTGCAGACTTTGCATAGACTAGGAGTATATTGGCCTTCTATGGAAGTAGATGTCTACAAGTTGTGTAAAAAATGCCATGTTTGTTGTGAAAGACCACCAGTAGAACATGCTACATTATATCATGTGTCTCTCACACTAGAATGGAGTGAACCTTTAGTGACATACTTGAGGACAAAAACATTCCCTCAAGGAATGACCTTAGCACGACAATGCAGTCTAGAGCATGAAGCTCAAGACTATTCACTTATTGGCGACAATCTATACAAACGAGGACGAGATGGATATTTAAGACAATGTGTTCATGAGAACGATTACTTGAGCGTACTAGAGACTGCACATCAAGGTGTTGCAGGAGGTCATTTTGGACCCGATAGGATCATCAAAGCCATCCTCTTTGCAGGATTATGGTGGCCTACTCTTCACATGGATGCGCATACCTATGTTAAGAGGTGTGACGTGTGCCAAAGAACTCAATTTCCAACTCGCAGAGATGAAATGCCGTTGAAACCCATGATGGGAGGATGTGCATTTTCTAAGTGGGGTATAGACTTTGTAGGACCCATTAACCCCCCTGCAAAAGGTACACATGCTGAAACCATTATTGTTGCGACTGATTATCTTACCAAATGGGTAGAGGCAAAGGCCACAAAAAAGAATGATGCACACACGACTGCAAAATTCTTATTTGAAAATGTCTTTAAAAGATATGGATTGCCTATAGAGTTAGTGAGCGATCCAGGAACTCATATTCTAAACCAAGTCATTGAATATTTGTTACAAGATTTTATGGTGATTCACAAGAAATCCGCACCATATCATCCTCAGGCCAATGGTCAGGCTGAAAGCACTAACAAGATCCTTTGTAACGTACTGACGAAACTCGTGAACAACAAACGTTCAGATTGGGACAAACAATTACACCACCTTGTTTGGGCATATCGAGTGACCTACAAGACCGTACTCAATGCAACTCCCTTTCAGATGGTTTTTGGTCAGAATGTTGTGCTCCCTTTGGACTTCTTGATACCGACCCTTAAGGTTGCACAAGAACATCAATGGACCGGCCATGAATTATCAGCAAGAATAATGGACTTGGAACGATTAGGAGAAACCAGGCTGAGAGCAACAGCAGGAATATACGCAGCAAAGAAGCGACAAAAAGCATACTTCGACGTGCATGTGAAAGATAAAGGCTTAAAAGAAGAAGATTTAGTCCTAGTATATACGCTGAAACAACACGCACGTAAGTTAGAAAAGCGAGGTTATGGACCTATGATCATTAACAGACTCTCAACAAGTGGAGCAGTACAATTACCCACCTTAGAAGGAGACATAATGCCTAATTTCATTAGTGGTTGTAGAGTCAAGCTATACCAGGAACCTCTCACTGAGGATATGCTTAGATGACTCACATTGGCAAAGAAGCGTAAGGAGGAAGAAAATAGAATACGTGTTGAAGCTCAGGCAAAAGCTATAGAACGCATTAAGCGCATGAAGCTAAGAAGATAAGGACTAGGGAGAG
This sequence comes from Ceratopteris richardii, assembly GCA_020310875.1. Classification (NCBI taxonomy): domain Eukaryota; kingdom Viridiplantae; phylum Streptophyta; class Polypodiopsida; order Polypodiales; family Pteridaceae; genus Ceratopteris; species Ceratopteris richardii. Next base: position 196,413,258 of record CM035417.1, on the reverse strand, counting down.
AACATTATAACCATCTGGAAACAACACCCAGATATCCCATGGCCATGTGTCAAGCAAAGTCAAATACTCATCCTAGCATAGTGGACAGGAGACCATTCATTACAGTCAGGCTAGAGCACGACAACCCTTGCCAAGAGCTCAGAGCTTTAATTGATTTAGGTGTTGCAACTAGTGCGATTAGATGGTCCCACTATAAGGACTCAGGAATAAAAATGCAGCCAATTGAGGCATACCTCATAGGGCTAGGAGGCATGGAAACCCCTTACATGGGCGAGGTGGACCTTCCTATCCTCATAAACGAAGTGACTATGACAACAAAGCTGCTAGTGTGCCATGACGAGGACCTGATAGAACCCCTAATCCTTGGCCAAGATTGGCTATACGATCACTCAGTGGACCTAAATCTTAGACAAGGCTCCTTACAGATTGGAACCTTAGATCAATAGCGAGTGATACTGCTTGACTTCCCTAACAACCCTCCACCTGAGGTATGTAACCCTAGACCATATGAACAGCATGCGAAGGAGGACCGGAAGATCTTTGGTCAGATGAGTCATGTTACGTCTACACCAACCCACGCAGGCTTGGCAATGGACAATTGTCAATCAAAAGGATGTCAAGAGATTTTCCCTTGGGCTTCCTGCAAATTAGAAGGGGCAACCACCCAACCGCTTGGTCAAATGGACAATTAGCGGTCACGTGGGTTACATCAACGGACAAATGGGGACGATTGCAGGTCAAGTGGACTACATCAGCAGCCACATGGGCAAAATACCCTGCAGTGCCCATCCTTCCACACTTACTATGGAGTGGCCTAGATATGTGGTACAGAATGCCTCACTTCCTAATGGGCATGTTTCGCAAGTGTTGGACCTCCCTTCTTTTCCAAAGCAGTGTCCATCCGACCTCTCAACCAACCACAAAGGAGTCATCCACCACGGAGGAACCCGGACCGACGACCATCTTAGACGATGCAAGGAGGAAAGCAATATCAGTATCATAAAGCAAGAGACACGCGACAAATATGGGTGCCAAAAGGACAGAAACCACCGACAGATTTCAACAACACAGACAACGATACGAAGAAGTCAAGGCAGAAGCAGAGTCAATATTCAACATCTCCTCGACCTTCTTCTACGAGTATGAACATTCGACAGATTTGGATCGCCAAGAAGTACCTTACATATCAACCCACGCCCACGCAGATTTGGGTACCCAAACAATGTATTATAGCTCAACCCTCAAGCCATGTAATATATACTCCTCAGAAATCTCTTCACCCTTCAATAACACCACATCGGATATCACCTTTTGTCCCTCAGAAGAAACATGTCACCTGCTCAGAAAACTCTTAGGAAATGGATACCGAAACATATCCAGACGACTTCTCCGACCCCTTATCTAACATTACTCCCATCTCAACTAAACAAGACCCTTGTAATAATTCACACACACCTAAACCTTGTACAAATCCACACACTATAACCCAACATCACATGTAATAACATCTCATCAAGAAATGTATGCACCATCTGAAGCATGTAGGTGTCTAGAGACCTGCATTAGTTTGCAAGAAATCATTCCATAAACCATATCACAACACTCGGCTACACGGGTTACACATCGGTTATGGAAAGGGATTGCGGTCTCACTTTAATGGGATCATGATTTATTTCCATACTAATGTGTTAATCTTTTGTAGCAGATCTGCGACGCACTCGCATCACTCATCATGCAAGCAGAAGGACCATCTGAAGCTGGCACCACTGTACCCATGGCAAATATTGGCGAACTACTCGTGGAGCCCCATCCGAGGGCTCAACCACCAGAATTTCTGGGATTTCCAGGACCTATGCCAATTGACGACCCTCCTAGGGGATATACTGAGAAGATTCATCACAACTCTCATTGGTTCCAAGGATTAGCAAGCCCGTAGACGCAGATTTTATTTTTGAGGCCAACTTGACTTTTGATCCACGCACATGGGCCAAATACCAATTTTTCTCAAGAGAGTTCGAAGGACTACAGAACACAGAAGACTTAACACATGTTTGGGCAAGATCAGGTTTCACATAATATTTCATTGATCCTTTGCCTAAACTGGATTTCTACAGATGCTACTACTTGGTAACAACATTGACAGCTTCGGAGAACAAGGATCTACCAGGCACATTAATTTTGCCTTCCTTGGTGAATGACCCCCCATTCAGAAGGTTTTATTTAACAAAAGACTTGATTAGGGCTGCAATCGAGATACATGGAACACACACTCCAACAGAGCGAGAAAGGCTGATTCTAGAGCCAATGAAACGTGGAGATGTTACTACGTGGGAAGATATTTCAGCAATCACACCTGAACTCTCTAAACCGTTGAGGATATGTATGCAACATTTCGCATTTCCAGCTCAGGATCGATTCACCATGCCCCACAAACGCATCTGGTTTGGTTTATATTTAGCATGTACTGGACCTCAAATGGTAGACCTCGCAAGCTGGATAATTGATCAGTTGTACTTAGCACAACATAGATGGGAAAGAAAGAAGGTAATCAATGGATGTTGTGCTCTTACGAGAATTGTATATATGTGTTTAGCATACGACTTGCCAATCGAGCGTGCAATGACAAGAAAGGAGTTGAAAGCATTCAAGGGGACAACAAAGAAAGCTAGGAAGGCTAGCAAAGGATGAGCAGGAAAGTGCATGAGAGGAACTATCCCCTACCTAAAGGTCCCAGAATCACCGTCACTACAACCCTCTCCAGAACAGTCTCCGACGGAAGCCCCTCTAACTGTACAACCTATTCGCATACGATTATCTCAAGTTGTCGTTACAGAAGGCACTACCAGTGTAGTTACTTCACATGCAACATCAGTCCAGGAACCTACAACCACTGCAGCAGAAGTTCCCACCACTATTGGTGCGGAAGCGTTTTCTTTTCCAATACCCAACATGGAGGCAGAACCCATAGATACAACATTTGATTTTGAAATGCCAGATGCCTTTTCAAATGAATTTCAGTTTTCTGAAGGCCAGATCTTTTCTCAAGAATATGAACGTCCAAGCAACAAGGACAAGTAGTATACAACTCAGATGGAGAAAGAACAGAAACAGATAATGATGAGGGCGATGATGAAGTCAGCCAGGGCACTCATGACTCCCAAGAAAATGTGCAAACAGATGAACAAGGACAGCAAACCGACACCCAATGTGATACCAGTACGCATGAAGATGAAACTTTTGACGCAGTAGCTTATACGCTGGCAATCAGAAAATTATATCGTACTATGGAAAAAGTTTGGGCACGTAAGAAGTTAACTGAGGAAGAGAGCCAAGCACTCATAGAATAAGAACTCGTCACAGGCAGTTTCGAAGAAGTATACATCAAAGGCTTCAAGGAATTTGTCAAATCAGTGGGATCTAAAGAAGCATTAAGATATTTGCAGAGGAAGCCGTTACCGCAGATTGACCCCCGACGAGTAAGACTATTATCAAAACCAGGTGAATACATTCACGTACCGACAGGTGCTCAATCATCCCAACAGGCCAGGGAAGCACGACTAATTCCTGAATGATCTGAGGCTGAAGAAGGTATCCTCCTCGACTCCCCACCCCACACTACTACTGTACATACCACCATTGTGACCGAAGTACCCGCCACCCCAACCGCTCCTCTTTCACCTCCCGTATCTCCAATCTCCCTTGTACATCCGATCTCTCCCAGACCATCCACATCTGTGGATAGCACTGTAGCAGAAGCCTTCCTTACTTCCATTCATCCCACACTTCCCGCACCTACGCTGTGGAGGTGATCGCAATCCGGGTGGATCGGGTCCGGTCGTGGCACACACAGGGTGTATGAAGCTAATGAATGTTGGAAGGTTTAAAGATGTGAAGGTGAAATTAATGTTGAGAATGGAGAAGAGAGAGATGTTGAAATAATTATGGGAATGGGAATGTAGGTGTGCAAGTTAGATTGATGACATGAGTGATAAAAATGAAAGAGAACCATACACACGAATCAAATTTGGAAGGAAGAATGGTCCATTGGAGGAGCTTCTTAAACACTTCCTAATTCTAATCCATATGTATAGCCTTCTTTGGATGATATGTATGCATGATGAGAATAGATGGAATCCTTACACATAAATCAGTTTCGAAAGGAAGAATGGTCCAATATTGGAGCTTCTTATACACTTTCAGAAACTAATAAATATGTATGGATTTGTATGGATTATATGCATGCAAGTGAATTATGATGATGGATTTTACTCACAAGCTCAAAGAAATAGCCTCACTGGTTCAACGCAATACTGCGGAGCCTTCTCACACATAGAAGAAATAGAAGACATGTAAAAATACTTAAGAGACTGAGAGAGGAGACAAGTGACAAGTGACAAGTGACATGAATTAAAAGAATTTGAATTAAGTTACATGTAACATATCGTCGTGGTACGTCATGCTAAGCAGTCTACTGATCAAAGGTGGTTCTGACCCTCAAACCATGAGAGTTCAACCGAATGTCACACGTAAGAAGGTGAGTTCCACTCCAGTGACCCTATGTCTGTCTAGGCTCGTAACGTCTAACTAAAGAAGTCTAAGACTCATTAAAATCAGCTCTAACTCACTCACACGCTCCACCGAGGGTGAGTCAAGATAGAGATGCTGGTTTCAAGAGCCTATCCTAGATTGGAGTTCTAACTTAAATTTGAAACTAGGTTCTATACTCATACTAGCTCACCTTGGATCCTCACTCGCTCAACCGAGGGTGATCGTCTCAAGGAAACCGTAAGCTAGCATGAGCCCTATAGATGCCTAACAATGATGCTCTAGGAGTTTGGAGGGGGGTTTATATAGTTTTTTGAATGAATTTGGGCCCTTGGATCTAGAGAAATCAACTCTCAACTCTAGGATCACTACTTTTGATTACAACCATTTGATTAATCAAATCAATGGCTTGGAATTGTTCTTTCTATCAAATCTAGTGTAAAGGAGTGAAATTTAGGCGCCCTCATTCTCCACCATTGGATCTGGGGATGATCTGGACCGTCGGATCAGTGCTGACATCAATTCGGATAAGATAAGCCACTATTTTTGGAGAAATGCTGCATTATTGATCTTTGATTGTAAAAAAGGTCTTCTTTTATGGAAAAAATTCGTGGATCCTCCTTCCTTTATGCTTTAGTGCATCTCCACCCTTGAATATGAGCTCATCTTGACCGTACAGCATGGTTCAATCATATTTTGACATGTGGCAGACATTCAAGCCTTCAATTTTCTTAAACTAGAAAACTGCGGTGATCCTGAAAACTGGACTTTGTACTCTTTGACCCTCCAAATAGGCTTTGATGAAGATGAAACATTGTAGGACTATGTTTCCAAAGATCTCCTTCAGAAATATGCAGAAAAAACTCCCATCTGAATCTAACTTGTACAAGTTTGACTACATTTGGAAGCTTGCAAGGTGGCATTAAGGTGTCTAGGAAGCTCGGATAGCCTTGAAACTTTATACAAATATGTAGCCACATATGGTCTTTATACATGCCAAACCATATGGCTAACATAATTTCCTATACAAGAATTTGTAGGGTCAAACTAGAAAAATTACATTTTTACAAAATGAACATAGCATATCAATGTGCTACAAAATCCATTTTCTGCTGAAATTTGGGCTATAGAGTGCCTTTGACAATCTTTACAAGTATATGGATTTTCATCTAATTTGGTGACAATGAAATTTTTGCCCTAATTTCCCAACTTTGACCAGCTTTGACCAGCTTTGACCGCTACCATGGACTTTCTTGATTTCTTTGAAACTTTGTATGTGAGCTTCCTTTGACATCCTTGATGCATCTTGGACTTCTCTGGGAATTCCGGCTACCTTCATCAAATATGTTTTTTGTAGGCCTTCACAAGTGAGAGAGGAGAGAAAATCTCGACGACAACGCAACCTGGTTTTCCTCCTCGAACATCCCCCTTTCTATCCAACCCATTTCCCCATCCATCCTTCCCTTCCTTCCCCACACCTCCAAGACACCTTTTCCTATTCCCACCTCCATTGACCTTTTCCCCAGTCTCACCCCCTCATCCAACCGTAATTCCTCTTTCCCCATTCCACCAAGGAGTACAAAGAGACCCCCTTTGTAAACTACTCTTCAACTTTTGTAAATCCTGTAATTACACCCACACACACACACATACTGTCACCCCACTGTTCACGGTCACCGCACTTGATACCACATCCAATGACATGGATATATCACCGCCCACCGCACCACCACTCACTTCATTCATGGCACAACCATCTTTAGGCACTTCACTTTTTTCCACAATCACCACGGCATCCACTTTCCCACCCCCATTCCCTTTGCATGTACACCCACTGCATCTTCAGTTAGCACATCGTTAATATTATCACCCACTGTAGACACTGCATTTCGACAAATGTTCACATGTATGACTCAAGTAAGAGATGAGTTTGCATCTCTTGGAAATAATTATCAGACACTGCAGACGACAACCAACGATTTACAGTCGCAGCTCAATTCACTGACCATCGAGAATGCCTCACTGAACACCCGCTACCAAGAGCTACGAGAGGCTTATCATAAACTGGAACTAGAAAGTGAAGAAAAAACCAAAGAGGCTATCACAGATATCGATAACTTGTGTGTTGACCTAAGCTTCGACTTAGGGACTTGCGGAGAAAGAGACTGTACCTCAATCCCCTCACAAGTGCATATAGTGGGGATACACGCTTTTAATTTATCAATCCGAAGAGTATACTAACCTAGCCGAGTGTATGAAGACATGCAATCGCGTAATGGTCAATGCAAATGAATTACTCAAGAGTGAAAATGAGGAAAACACTTATCCTAACAAGCTTCAACTGTTGGTCAAGGCGAAACGATACTTGGTGCAGCAGCCGTCAGTATTTTGGACTTTTCTCCTAGCTCCGAGCTCCAAACATAGCAAATAGCATATGCGTTTCGAAGCTCTCGAGAAGGCGCATCCAATGGCAGTGGTTTCACTCAATTCCGACGCTCGTACTTCAAGTTATGACAGAAATACTGAATCGCGAAAATACTTTTCTACGCTTCAGCACTTCCTACAACTCACACACGCCTTTCCTACAGCAAAGAAACACTCTCAAGGATAAACAACACTCCCAAGCACTCTTTCCAAGCAATACACATGCATACAAGCTCGCGAAGAAGGAGATGAAGAGGGAAGAAGACACAAATTCGAATTTCTGTGTTCTCTATTCTCACAATGGCAAAAAAGTCCTCTACAAAGAGTCACATTTGACTTATATACTAGTGCCCTAAAAATGGTCCTTTCACACAAGTGGCCGGCACTTTATTCACTAAGAGCTAATTTCCTACTATTTTACATGGGTAAGCTTCTATTCTTCTGTGGGAATGCATCTAGAGGACTCCTCTAGTGCCTTTACAAGGGGAAATATATTACAAAAATGAATATGTTACAAAAATATGTGGTCCAAATCGGAAAAATTTTGGGGCCCATCTTTTTCTCTGCTTTGTGCGCTCTTTGGCTCTGCAACACTCTCCCCCTCTTCGCCTCTGTCGTCCCTTGATAGACTTTGCTTCCTTTGACAGACTTTGCTTCGCGCACGCGCCCTGTGGTCAGTATTGTCTGCAGTTAAACAGACATGCAGATTCGATGGCCTTCTTGATTCAAGCTCTACAACTCGAGAGCCTGATGTAGTTGTCTTGCCTGTTGACTTGGGTTGCCACGCACGCCACCAGTGACTAGGAATGTGCTATTCTTAGTCACCCTCTTCAACTTTTCAGCCTCTACCCCTTTCTAACTTTTGGTCCTACTCTGATGTTTGAAAAATCCACTCCTCTGGACCCCGGGGTTTAGCTTTGTATCCTGGTGCGTGCCCCTGCGGGGCTCTGTGCAGAGATGGGTGTTGCGCCCCTGCGGGGCTTCCTGCAGAGATGTATCTTCAAATTTGTCTATCTTCAAATTTGCCTTTTAGTGAAGCTGTTTCTTTCGTTGTTTTCTTTTTTTCTTCTTTTTACTTGTCTCGCCCTCGACACTGCCCCCCTCCTGAACTCTGTCGTCCCCGACAGGCTTTGATAAGCGCCGGGCATATGTTCTGTATACTTGTTGCTCTGTATCATTTAGCAGATTGGCTTCACATATCATGATCTGTTTCCATTGTTCAGCTTTTACTCCATCGTTGGGCGGTTGTCGGTGATCGGCGAAGAAGCTTAATTCGTATGCCACAAGTCTGGCATTCAGATTTGATGACATCTTCAAAAATATCTCTGAATCTATTTCAAAAAATCCTGTAAAAAATGCTTCTTCAAATGTTTGCATATACGGACTTGGCAAAAACATGAGTCTGGAATAGTATGCCATTATTGTGGGGCGGCTCGGCATTACTGATAGATCAAAAATAAGTATATCTGTGCCTTGATTAATGCCGATGAAGTTCAGAAATGTATATGCCGCATGTTTGAAGACTTTCAAAACTGTAAGTAGCATACTAAGGATTTTATTTGTCATCTTGACCGCTAAGTCTGGTACTGTCGCATAGTTTTGTAGCCAAAATTCTATTGTTTTGATCATATAATCCTCGGTTGGCAAATAGTTATGTGGCGGGCTAGGTAACATCGGATAGTTTAGCCACTGTTTATTAATATTGCCGCTGCGTTGTAAATCCAAAAATTTCTGTGTATCCCTTCTGCGTGGTATTGGACAAAACGAAGGGTTTACCTGTAATGAATAAGGTGCGGCTTGCCAGTGTACCCGTAGTGTGGGATGTTTCTCCAAAAACTTTCTCCTCCATACCGGTTGTGCGGCTTCGAACTCTGCTTGAGTGTACGTGAATGTGTCGTTCTTGAAATTTAGCTGTTCATCTGGACTTTTGTGTGTAACCTTCTTTATATATTGTCTGGCTTTCTCTTTCAACAATCCATATGGAATGTTGAAAGGCTTTATGATCTTTTCCAAGTCTTTACCTTTGATTTTTGCTTCCTTCATGACCTTGATGACTTCATTCTCAAAATTTTCCGTCAATCGGGACACCACTAGTGCCCGTTCCTTCTGACTTATTTCTGCAGTGTATGGCATTGGATGATCATCATGCATATCCGCCATCTGCTCATGTATTGGAGAATGATAGATCGGTTGAGATAGAGGGCTTACCTCTACCTCGTCAGTAGGATGTTCTTTTTCTGGCACTACTGATGTCCCGATCGGTTCTTTGCCTTTCTGCTGATTTTTTAGCTCTTCAATGCAGTCATCTTTTTTCTTTATCTGTTGTATGGCTTCCCCGAGTTTTTCTTTGGTGGCTAGGAGCTCCTTACCTATGTCAGCTACGTGATCCATGTTTTCACTGTAGCTCTGTACCAGTTTTGCTTGTGCTGAATTCAGCTGCCTCTTGAGCTCACATATTTCCTGATTGTGCTTATGTTCTGCTTCTTCTTGTACTTCTTTAGCTTGTCGTAGCAACTTGGCATACTCTGCTATCTGTTCTTTTAATTCCTGTTCTTTAGTTTCTGAGGGGCCCTGTTGTATCATTGGTTGATCATATAATAAAGATTTCATTAATTCTTTATTCCTATCGCGCAGGCTGTCGTTCTCTTCGAGATATAGCTTGAGTTGTTGCTCTAATAGCACGCTTCGCATCTTCATTTTTTCTTTCTCAGCCTCGCTTGCTTTGTGTAATTGTTGCAACTCTTCTAGTTGTGTAAGCAGCCTTTGATTTTGGGCGATGGATTCGTCATACTGTGTCTTGATTGCTAGCACTTCAGTATTTTTGTTTGCCACTTCTTTTTGTGCTGCAATTAGCTGTGCCGATAGCTGTTCACTCATGAGTTGAAACTGATTTTTTTCTTTTCTTGCTTGATCATATTCAGCATCTATATCCATTATTTGCTGTTGCGTATCCATGGCTGTCTGGATCATTTGCTTTACCACAGGCTTCAGTTGAGTCACATCCACATTGAGCCATGTTTTAGGTATTGAGGGTTCATCTCCGGTAGTCACGTCTTTGCCTTGAGCAATGTGTAAGGTGGTATCATGGGGCTGCCTGATCTGAAGCTGGATCCTTGGCTCAGCCCCCATGTTTTCATCATGTCCTTGAGGTGTGTCATCAGGCACCTCGATTATGGTTTGTTTTTCTTGTTGGAGCTCTCCCGTTTCCTTATTCACTGGGGTTTGTTCTTCCTCTTTAATAGGTGCTTTGACATGTGTAACCCCAGTAGTCGTATCTTCCTTGATGCTTATTTTTGTAGTGTCATTCAACTGAATGACGTGCTCCTGTTCCTTAGCATCATCCACCTTCTTTTCTTTTTCCTTTTGGTTGTCCGGTGTCACTTCCATTTGATTGATTTCTGGTCCTTCTTCTTCATAATTTTCTGTCCTGATATCAGTATCTAGCGTGTCTTTCTCAGGACTGGATTCCGTATTCGTACTAGAATCGTCAATGCCCAATTCTTTATATCTTCCAGGTTGTTTTGGAGTCTTTTCTGTACTCTGTTTTTGCTGAACTTGACTTGCTTGTCTATAATGATGTCCTTGGACATTTAGATTCACCTGCCCTTGCATATATTGGTGAGTCTCCTCTAGGGCAGCAGACAGATCTCTCTTAGTGATCGGCATTTGAGCCGTCGTGATCTTAGGCAAGAGATGCGTTCTCTTAGACTGGGGTGTTGCTTGAGCTTCCTCTTCTCGTAAGCGTTTCGTACCCCTCATGGGTTTCTGTGTGCTGGTTCCAGCCTCTTCAGCCACAACTACTGCTTTCTTCTTCTTAGGGACCGAAGCGGATTTTGCATACCTAGCTAGCCCTTCTGATGTCGGCATCTCTCGTAAGCAGTGTTTCATGTCTAGAGCTTCATATATCAATAAAGTCAAAGCTGAACCACCGTTCAGGAACTTCTTTTGCCCCCATTTCTTCTGAGCTTCAAACAATCGTTCTTGTACGTAGCCTGTGAGATTCACTTTGTTTCCTATCTGTCTCATGGCATGCGATAGGAGTTGTACTACAATCTTTTGTGGTGCAGTGTATCTGTTCATGCCAGGAAAACAAAAGTGTTGATGTGCCAGACGTACTGCATCTTCAATATCTATTCTGTTAATCTCCAGGAATGATCTTTTCTTGGGGTCATGGCATTCCTCTTTGACATTAGTAATTCCTTCTTGATTCCATCCAAAGGCTTTATTGATCAATTCATGAGTGAATTGAATTGTCTTCCATGTGCCCACCTTGTCCAAAACCTTTGCTTCTGGAACCGAAATCTTTGTAGAAGCCGGCTGCATGGTATTCATCACTTGCGTACATCTTTGGAAGTCTGGCACGCATATGGGTATTTTCAAAAATGCTTCAATTCCAGCTTGAGTCCATACTTCCTCGATGTGTGGTAACCCTTGTATTATGGTCTTGAAATCTTGTGACATGATAGGGAAATAGTGATCCCTGTCCATAATCTTGATGGTTGCCATAAAGAGAAGTTCCGAGATAGGTTGGTCATCTCGAAACCAATGTCCTCTGACCTTGGTTATTGACCCCAATGGAAGAAGTAGTTCCTCTTCCTGCTGTGTAGCTTCTGAGTCAGAAGATGTCATCTGCACTCAATATAGAGGATGAATTAGTAACCATATGTTTTTTTTCAGAAATCCTCCTCCATATGTTGATTAATAATTCGCTGTTGCTCCGAGTGCATGGTGCCGTCCCTTTCCCGTGGGTGTGAGAAAGGTAATACCTGAATTTTTTTTCATGTATTTTTATATTTCTTGCTGAAAAAGAAAACATAAAAGTTAGTTCATAGCCGAAGCGATTAGTGAATTTTTTTTTTGAGTCATTTTTTAAGTATGTACAAGTGCTCTCCTATTTCCAAACGGAAAATGTGCGTGACTATCCGAAAGTAAAAGAAGGACGTGCCGAATGTTTGGCCTTGTAATGTGGCCCTATCATGCATACTTTGGATCTTGACAATTCCTCATGTGTGCAATTGGAAGTAGTTGCTTGATGTATGCAGCTGGTCTTGTCTTTCGGCCTCCAAACTTGCTTCACTTGGATGGAATGTATTGTATTTTCCACCTTTTTGATGAATGCGGTTCTTCTTCGGTAGTATGTCTGCTGATTCTGTTTTGGAAATCTCAGGTTGGTTTGTATTGCATTTGTGGATTCCTTCTTCCTCCAATATGTCCTCTTTCTCGGCTGATGTGCCTGTTGACCCTGTTGAGTATGATAGCCCTTCTGAGGATGTTCCTTGTTTGGGATGGTCGTCCTTTGGGTACATGACTTTGGGATCCATATTTTTGTTCGATCAGGTTGTGCAGTTATCAGCTTTTTGGGGATCCATATGCTATTGAGTCGTGGTTGCCTGAAGTGTTCGAAATTCTTTGTCTTCTTATGCCATTGCTCACGCTGCTGTCGAAGACTTTTCTGTTGCTGAAGATAGGCCTTCTTTTGGTCCTTTCTTATCCAAGCTAGTGTAGAATGTGGAATGGGGTACACTTGCACAGGTGTAGACTTCACTTCTTGCAAAGTGGTATTCGTTCCTGTGCCTTGTGGCTCTTTGAGCTGGATTTCATTTTCAGGTGCACTCTTGTGACTCTCGATACTCAAGGATGGAGTGCACACAGGACTTACGGTATTTTCACATGAAGTACTTGACGATGGGGTTTCTATAGTGCTAGTGAACATACAATCATGACTTTGTTCATTAGGATGAACTTCTGGCTCTATAATAGCAGCTTTGGGTGGTCGTTCGTCTAGTAAACTAAATACTTCACGAGGTCCTATTCTGGCCGAGATGTATCCTAAAGCCAATTGAATGGTTACCTCATATTCGTAGATCCAATCTTGTCCTAGCACCACATCTTCCAGCAGATCTTGGTGCTGACACACTAAAAGTCTCTGTTCCATTGTGTTGTTCCCCATATGTAAAGGTAAAGTTATCTCGCCTATGCATTGAGTGACTTTGCCTCCTATTCCAATTAGCTGTGCCTTCGATGGGCGTATCTCCTCTTTAAGTTTCTGAGACAAGGAAAATCTAATGCAGCTTATTGCTGCTCCTGTGTCTATGAGAGCATCCACTAAGTGGTACTCTTTCCGTCCTGCTCCCAGATTCAAATAAGGCTGTCTTCTTTGTTGTCCGGAGTTCTCAGTGGCTCTAAAATTCGCCATTGGGATGAGTTCTTCGCCTACTCGATATCTCTCGTCCCTTTCTCTCATCCACTCTTTCCGTTTTCTGATACGTTCTAGGGCTTCCTGTCTAGCTTCTTCTCGTATGCGTTCTTCTTCCTTTTTCCTACTCTGAGCTCCTAATAGTCGTGCTAGCATTTGATCCGTTAGAGGCTCCATGAATCTTTTCACTCTGCATCCATTGATGTAGTTGGGAAGAATATCTCCGTCTAGTGTGGCGAGATTGACTGCACCACTAGTGGAGATTCGATTTATGATCAGGGGTCCATATCCACGTTTTTGGAGCTTCTTTGCGTGTTGTTTGAGGGTGTATACTAGGACTAAATCGCCTTCTTTCAGTCCCTTGTCTTTTATATGTGCATCATAATAAGCCTTTTGTCTCCGTTTGGCTGCATAAATGCCCGCTACCGCTTGCAATCTTGTCTCATGCAGCTTTTCAATTTGATCTAATTGTTGAGATAATTCATGACCGTTCCACTCATATTGCTGGGCCACTTTCAAGGTAGGTACTAAGAAGTCAATTGGCAAAATGGCATTTTGCCCGTACACTAGGTTGAAAGGTGTAGTTCCAATAGCCGTTTTATATGCCACTCGGAAGGCCCAAATTGCGTGATGCAATTGTTTGTCCCAATCTGACCTTCCATTATTGACAATCTTTGTCAATACAGTACAAAGTACTTTGTTGGAACTTTCAGCCTGTCCGTTGGCTTGAGGATGGTATGGGGCTGATTTTTTATGAATCACTAAGAATTCATTCATTAGCGATTCAATGACTTCGTTTAGGAAGTGGGTGCCTCGATCACTCACTATCTCGATCGGTAGTCCAAATCGTGTGAAAATGTGCTCAAAGAGAAATTTTGCTGTAGTTTGAGCATCATTCTTTCTAGTGGCTTTTGCTTCTACCCACTTAGTCAAGTAGTCGGTGGCTACTATGATGTATTCAGCATGTGATCCTTTTGTAGGTGGGTTGATAGGTCCTATGAAGTCAATTCCCCACTTGGTAAATGCTCTCGCACAAACCATGGGTCTTAAAGGCATGTCATCTCTTCTAATGGGATATTTTGCTCTCTGGCATGTTTCGCAGCTTCTCACATATGTCTCCGCATCCATATGTAGAGTTGGCCACCACAGGCCTGCAAAGAGAATCATCTTGACCGTTCTGTCTGCTGAGAAATGTCCTCCCGCAGCTCCTGCATGTGCCATTTCTAAGACAGAGAGATATTCATTTTCATGAATGCACATTCTTAGTTGGTTATCCCTCCCGCGTTTAAAGAGTTGTTTTCCTATGATGGCGTAATCTTTGCTCTGTTCTTCAAGAGCACGTTTCCTTGCTAAGGTGGCTCCATCAGGGTACTCTCGAGTTTTCAAGAACTTTACTAAAGGCATGCTCCACCTTGGTGCTATTGTAGAATAGCATAACGTAGAGTTCTCATCTGGGATTTGTTCTTGACAGGTTGGACAGGTTGACACATATCTATGTGCGTCTCGTTGCATAGTTGGCCAATATATACCAAACCTCTTGAGCGTTTGCCATGTTCCATTTGCGTTCAAGTGAGTGTTCCATTGATTTATGTGCGCTTTCTGAAGCCACATGTTTTGTTCATCTTCTTCCACGCATCTCATCAGTAGTCCGCTTGAATCCTGGTGGTATAAACTTCCAGCAATAATGTGAAGGTTTTTAGTCCTCCAAAGATCTTGCTTTTGGTTTGGCGTGATCCCATCTTTAGGTCCATGTGTGAGTATTGGGATTAATTTTTCGGCCCATTGAGGACATACTTCCAGGTTAAAAAGATAGGTGTCTGGCAGATCATCAGGAACTCCGCTAGGTGGCTCTCCGTGTTTTAACCTAGAAAGGTGGTCTGCTCTCACATGCGTGTTTCCTTTTTTGACTATTACCTCAAAGTCAAACTCCATTAGTAACAAGAACCATCGCACCAACCTTCCCGTGCTACAAGGTTTATTGACTAAATACAACAAAGCTTGATGGTCTATGAAGAATTTGAATTTGTTGGCTAAGAGGTAATGTCTAAACTTCTTTACTGCATAAACCATTCCTAAGCCCTCTCTTTCTGTAGTTGTGTAATTTCTTTTGGCTTGGTTTAATTGTCTACTTGCATAAGCGATTGGATGGTCAAGCTTTCCTTCATCAGCCGGTTGAGCTAGGATACATCCAATTGCATAGTTCGAAGCATCAACATGAATATGAAAAGGCTTGCTCCAGTTGGGTGATTTTAGAATTGGGGCTGTACTCAGCCTCTTTTTAAGCTCGTTGAAGGCCTTCTCACACTCGTCTGTCCAAGTGAACTGAGTCAATAGACCGTATAAGGGCTTAGCTATTATGGCATACATGTGAATAAACCTACGGTAATATCCACAGTGTCCCATAAAGGCTTGTACTTCCTTTGCATTTTTGGGTCTTGGTAAGTCCAATATGACTTTAATCTTGTCCTCATCCGTAGATATTCCATTTCTTGAGACTATGTGTCCTAGTATTTTTCCTTGTCTTACCATGAAGACACATTTTTCTGGGTTTAAGCAGACTCTATACTGCCTACATTTGTTGAATATCTTCCTTAATTCCGGTATGTGATCGGGTCTTTGATTGGAATACGTGCAAAGGTCATCTACATACACTTCCATGCTTTTTTTCAAAAATTCCTTGAAAACGTGACACATTAATCGTTGGAAGGTAGCCGGTGCATTAGTGAGTCCAAAGGGCATCACTCTGAATGCATACACACCCCATTCTGTGGCAAATGCTGTCTTGTGTTGGTCCTCAGTCGCAATAGCCACCTGATTGTATCCGGAGAAACCATCTAGGAAGCTATAGACCTCTTTACCTGCTACCCTCTCCAATAGATGATCCGTAATCGGTAATGGGTAGCTATCACGTATAGTGGCTGCATTCACCTTCTTCAGATTTATGCACACTCTCAATTTTCCATTTTTCTTGGGCACTACTACTAATGGCGATACCCATTCTGTGTGTTCTATCTCGTATATGAATCCAGCATCCAACAACTTATCTATTTCTTCTTTTATCTTGGCTGAATACACATCATTATAAGTATAAGGTCTCTGTTTGGAAGGTTTGGCCTCGGATGTCATGGGGATTCTATGCGCACATATAGATGGATCTACTCCTTTTAAGTCCTTATAAGTCCAAGCAAAGACATCCCGGTATTCTCTTATGAGTCGAATTAACTCTTGTTCTTCTTCCGCTGAGACATCCTGTCCTATGAAAGTACATCGTTCCTCTCCTCCTTCCATGGTTACCACTATTTTTTTGGTTTGTTCTTTATTATCATATGCTATTCCAGGTTGTGCCTCTCTTTTAGGCATTTGAATAGCAATCTTCCTCTCTTCTACTTCGTATTTTTTGAAATGAGCTGGTACCTCAAATTGGTCTTGAAGCTTATTATCTTCATCTTCTAACTCCCTTTCAACTTCTAATTCTCTCTTTTGTGTGAGATCCTTATGTTGTTCATTGGCAATGATATCCATGTTGGTGGTACTAATCCCTAGATCCATGGGTTCTGGTTCCATTTCAATGCTCTCGTAGTCCTCCTTCCAGTCTTTCTCAATTACTTCTCCTTCTTCTGCCTCCTGAAGGACTACCATATACAGACTAATGTCATAACCCTCCTCGTCAATACATTCGTTCATAGTTACCACTTCTTCGTTTACACAAACATCGAGGGTGGCTAAGATTTCCATCCAACCGTGAGGTTCGAATTCTTCGTCTGGAAATACTTGTGGCATATAAGCTGGATCTTGTACCGATCTCACTACACCTTGTTTCTGCTGCCAACTTTTTCTTCTCTCTTCTTCCTTTTTTGCAGCTTGGCATATCCATAGATGAGTGTCCTCGTTCATCCAGGATTGGTCACTAGAACCTGCACTATGAATCGATTGATCGTCTTCCTCTTTATGGATTTGATTCCATTGCAGAGGTGGTACATCTTGATATGTGTACGTATGTAGGTTGATCCTAGTGGTGACTCCTGCGTGTTGTAGGTACACTGCATCCTTTCCCCAATCTTGTACGACCTTTAGCTGTCTCATGAATGGCCTTCCCAAGATCATTTCATAATTGCTTGGCCTTTCAAAGTGACAAATTGCTAAAGTATGTTCGAATTCCACTCCGCACGTAGTGAAGACTACTCGTTCCAACAATCCTAAGGGTCTTTCCATATGTCCATCTGCCATTTGAATTTTCATACGTGTTGGTCTCAATGCTGGTTTTCCCCACTTCTCCCAAATTTCTTTGGTAGCAATGCCAACTCCAGCTCCTGAATCTAATATGGCTTTGGTAGTGTAACCCCTATAGGTGATTGGTAGACATGTATTTCCTTCATCCCCTTCACTAAAGTCTCCTACTTTATCCACTGGAATTCTCACCGTTTTCACTTCGTCATCTACCTCCTTCTTTTCTTCCTTGACTTCCCACTGATTGATCAATTTTTCTTTTAGATGTGGTTTTACCTTTAACAGTTCCTCGAATGTCAAGGTGCATGGGATTTTCACTTCTCTAAGGCGTTGTATGATCTCCGATGTTTGAACTGATGGATTCGTTTCTCTTCTCGTTATTGATGGAATGCGATACAATTCTGAGTTGTGCTCGTATTCCCCGGTGTAATTGGGTAGTTCCTTTACATCGTCTTCCACTTCTTTGTCACTTGCATCCATTGGAAAAATTTCTTCTGAATTAAGTTCAGGTATTGAATCCTCTATTTCGTTTTCTGCTTTCAATTCTTCAAAGGGCGGTTCCATTCCTTCTACCTTTTTCCACTTGTCCTCTTGAACTCGCGCCCATAGATCCTTAGTCCATTCTCCTTCTGTTTCAGGGACTATGGATCCTTCCTTTCTCTCAATACCAATTTCATCATCCAGAGGTCTATTTACATTAGGCTTTTCCTGATTGTTTAGACACTCTTGGAATTTTTCTTCGCAAATTCGGTTGTTTGGTAAAGGTGATGCGGGTTTTTCTAATGTTTGTTGGGCAACTTCTATCAATTTTTGCAGATTTCCAATCTTTCTTTCTCTAAGTCACCTCTTGGATACTCTCTCTCATGTTGTTCTATGGTAGGTCCTGCTTTTATTCTCGCTTTGTATGCCTGAATCCACATGGCTAATTCTTCAGGCATTGGGTCTGCTAATACCGATCCTACCTCCTCCCTTTTATTCTCCTTTTTATTTTCTTCTTCCACTTGTGCTTCTTCTGTTGACCTTGGTTTTCTCTTTTCATTTTCCTTCTTTTGCAATGACTTTTTTTCTTTTATCCTGTCTCTCCTTTGCTTCCATCTTTGGGATCGTTTACTGGTGATACTTTTTTCTGGTTCTTTAGAGTCTTCTACTCTGTGAGGGATGGGTGTGTTTCCCTCTTTGTCACTTTGATTATTTTCTTCAGTTTTATCAGGGTTTTCTCTAGCCTTTGCTCTTGTTATGGCTTTTAAAGGTATAGTGTACTCTTTGTCACTCCCTGACGATTCGATTACTTCTATCACGTTAATCTGTACGTTAGATGTGACTTTGTTTGGGTTCTTAGGACAATCTCAAAAAAGATGTTCCTTTCCACAATCGCTATAGTAACCTTCCCAATTTCGTTGTGGTGGTGGTGGGTTTGGCAATGTACATTCTCTGATATAGTGGTCACCTCCACACCTGTAGCATGGTCCTCTAGGTACGGGCGGTCTATTCATTGGTCGAGGTGGCATGGTTGCTTTAGGAGCTGTGTACATTAATGGTACATAATCTTGCTCGTAGTTATATGAACTCTCTGACGTCTCCATGCCATAAGCATATGGGTCATATTGTTGCCCATATTCCATTATTGAGCTCTCATAACCTGGGTATGTTCCTTGACTAGGTTCGTAAAGTGAGTCATATGGTTCACTGCTAGTCAAAGGTGTAGCTGGCACTATGGCCCTTTCTAAGTTTTCCTCTGGTTGCGCCATCTTAACTGGGACAACGTTCTGAGGGTGGGGCGGTTGTTGTCCTAGCACTGGTTGAGGCTGCGTATATCCCTGGTATGCGTATGGTCGTGGTATTGGTGCCTGCGGCTGATATGAGGGATATCTAAAGGTTTCTCCTCCTTGCTGGTTCTGCGGATATCCATATGGTCTCACATAAGGTTGTGTGGGTCTGGTTTGCCTATTGTAAGGACAGTTCTCAGTGCTATGGTTTGTGTATCTCTGCTCTATACTGCAATATTGTAGTGGTGCGGGGACAGAGGGTCTATTAGGAGCATAGGCAGGTGGTGAGACTACTCCCCTAGTACACAAATGAGAAGGATGATCTCCTCCGCACTGCATACATCTTCTAAGCATAGGCATTCTCATAGGATTGGTGGGATAATTCCTCTGTCCTTGCATATTCAGTTTTTTTGCTAGCAAGTCGGCAATTTCCTCTATGTTGTTTTTAGGGTTTGATGTGCTATTTGATGACTCTTCACTTTTCACACTACCTTGGGGTATTTTCAAGTCTCCTACAAGGTTATCCTCTAGGTCTATACATTCCTTCATACACTCTTGCAAAGTTTGAACTCTCTTCACGTACACTAATGACCTCAAGGTTCCGTTCAATAGTCCTTCTAAGAACAAAGATACCATTTTATTTTGTGTTGGTCTCTCTTCTACGGGGCATCTATCCACATACTGCTTGAATCTCCTGGCAGCCAATCTGACTGACTCAGTTGGAACTTGTTTGAAGCTGTGGATTAATGAAGAAGAATTGTTTTTAATTCCAGATTTGGTAAATTCCTCAATCATTTCTTGATACACCTGATCCATGTTCCGGAAGGTATTTGGATCCAGTGGCTGAAACCAGGCCAGGGCTGTGTCTGACAAGGTAAGGCCAAAGGACTCATATTGAATCATGAAGTCATCTACCTGCTGGGCTCTAACTACTTGTTTAAATTCAGCTATGTGATTATAGGGTTCACTCGAGCCATCATAATGATTTCTCATGCACTTGGCCACTTGAATCGGCCTTAGTCTCCTTCCTGCTTCAGGTTGTCTCGGCATTACAGGGTAATTGGGTCTTCCTATTGGTATGCCTGGTCCTCGAACTACCTGTGGTCTGATTGGAGCCTGAACTCCTTGTCTTGGGTCAACAGCTGGTTGGGGCTGGTAATTAGGATTAGTGGTAGGCATTGCAAATTGTACATGTGGTCTGATGGGGATCTGGGTTCGTTGAGTTTGTTGTGTTTGTCCCGAATGTTGACTTGAATCATTTTGAGAAGTTCCATGTGGATTCCGTGAAGTAGTGGCTTGGTCCCTTGGGGGGAACACTGGGATGTTCTGATATTTCAGCTCAGCTCTCTCTAATTCAGTGACTGGCCAATACCTTCTGTGGTCTTTGTCCAAATATGTAATGATGGTGGAGAATTCAGGATCTTGTAACTCATAGATGGTAACTGGATTAGGAGCAGCTTCCCAAATAGAGGAATGGGCTCTGAGCAGGTGCTCCATCCCGTTGATCAAATACACATCTATTAGAGTGTCATCCTGGGGAACTAAGTCTCCTCTCCAAAGTTTAGTAATTGTTGATCTCCCTCTAGGAGTAGTTACTTGTTCTTCAGTTCCATATCCATTTAAGCTTGAAGTATTATTTTCCTCACCATGCTCATTGATGATTTCAGGGTGTTCTGTGACCATGTATTGAATGTCTTGTTTATCCATGTACAGTCCTCCTATGTACTTAACTGCCGGTCTTGGCACTATGTAGGCTTCTGAAGCCTTCCTCAGTCTGGCCACTGATCTGTTTAGACCATCCAAATAGATAGGGATCTCATTGAGGTTAGTGCTCACATACTCTAAGGAAGTTCTGTATTCGCCCTCAATGATGGACATTTGGCCAATCATGGGCACAGTGTTTTGCATATCCTCTGAAGCCATGGGGATTTCTCCTTCTGACTCACTGGAGGTCTCAGAATAGTGTGAACGGTTACTTGGTTCAGCAGCACTCCCTACAGAAGAAATTACACTTCTTCGGCTTCCTAGGGTTCTTCCTGATCTCAGGTTCATTCACTTAAGAGCTCTAATCAATTCTTGTCCCCCTCTAACCTTTAGAGTTCTAAGTTATGGCTCAGAAGTCTAGGGAAAACTTAGGCTGGAATGTGACTGAAAGAAAATTTCAAGTCACGATACTTGACTCTCACGATCTCTGAGAAAACGATCGCTGACAAACGACACTTGGGTAAAACGATCGCTGACAGACGATACTTGGATGAAACGATCGCTGGAAAACGATCTTTCCCCAAACGATCTCTGACTGGAAACGATACACGACCTCTCAATTGAAACGATCTACGACCTCTGACCGAAACGATCGCTGGAAAACGACACTTGGGTCTAAACGATACTTGATCAAAACGATCGCGGGAAAACGATCTTTGACGAAACGATCTCTCACAAAAACGATCTCTGGTTGAAAACGATACACGATCTACGATCTCTAGTAGAAACGATCGGCGATACTTGGGCTGAAACGACACACGATCTCTCACTAGACGATACACGATACTCGAATAGAAACGATCTACGATCTTCACCAGAAACGATCGGCGATACTTGAGCTGAAACGATACCGATCTTTGACAAGTGTCGCGATCTCCACCAAACGATCGACGACCGACGACACCCGTGACAAACGATACACGACCTTTGACAAGTGTCGCGATCTCTAGATAACGATACTTGGCAAACGATACGCGATCGACGACCTCTGATCAAAACGATCTCTAACGAAACGATCTACGATCTCTATCTGAAACGATCTACGACCGCTGGGAAATATCGCGATACTCAACCGCAGGAGTAAAACGATACTCGACCGCAGGAGCAAAGCGATACTTGACCCTTTTTCAAATTTTTGTAATGTTTTTTTGAGATTTGATGTTTCCCCCTTTCTCACCTAGCTCTTCTCTCTTACCCTCACCCACTGTATCAATCAACAAACGACTTTTAACCCCCTGAAGGCCCAAACGACACTCAGCGCAGGTCATTTTCACACTGAAATTGATTTTTTTTTGAATGATATAACTTGATTAGGACTTGCTAAGCTCACCTCTGATGCTTTTTCAACACCTTGCTCCCTTTCCCTTGCCTTGTAATGCTCCAGGTCGCCTAAAAACTCGCCCACGATCGCTGGAACTCACACGACACTCGACACTGCTCTCCACGATACTTGTTCAACAAGTAACTTGAAAAATGAAAATTTTTTGGCTTTTATACTTGGGAATTCCTAGCTTACAGAAAAAGGAAAATTTTTGAACAACCCTAAAGCCTACTCTACTCTCCACTCACTCCTATTCTACTTCTTCTACTCACTTCCCTAATCTATCAACTCACTACACACACTCCAAGAATGAGAAGTAGCAAGTGCGGCTGAAATTGACTTACCAAAGAAGAGAAGATTTCCGCTCCTCCAAGTTCTTCAAAGCAAAAAGCTACTTACCATCACACGAATGCCTCGGTTTGATTCGTCACTCCCCGGCAACGGCGCCAAAAAGTGTGTTGACCTAAGCTTCGACTTAGGGACTTGCGGAGAAAGAGACTGTACCTCAATCCCCTCACAAGTGCATATAGTGGGGATACACGCTTTTAATTTATCAATCCGAAGAGTATACTAACCTAGCCGAGTGTATGAAGACATGCAATCGCGTAATGGTCAATGCAAATGAATTACTCAAGAGTGAAAATGAGGAAAACACTTATCCTAACAAGCTTCAACTGTTGGTCAAGGCGAAACGATACTTGGTGCAGCAGCCGTCAGTATTTTGGACTTTTCTCCTAGCTCCGAGCTCCAAACATAGCAAATAGCATATGCGTTTCGAAGCTCTCGAGAAGGCGCATCCAATGGCAGTGGTTTCACTCAATTCCGACGCTCCTACTTCAAATTATGACAGAAATACTGAATCGCGAAAATACTTTCCTACGCTTCAGCACTTCCTACAACTCACACACGCCTTTCCTACAGCAAAGAAACACTCTCAAGGATAAACAACACTCCCAAGCACTCTTTCCAAGCAATACACATGCATACAAGCTCGCGAAGAAGGAGATGAAGAGGGAAGAAGACACAAATTCGAATTTCTGTGTTCTCTATTCTCACAATGGCAAAAAAGTCCTCTACAAAGAGTCACATTTGACTTATATACTAGTGCCCTAAAAATGGTCCTTTCACACAAGTGGCCGGCACTTTATTCACTAAGAGCTAATTTCCTACTATTTTACATGGGTAAGCTTCTATTCTTCTGTGGGAATGCATCTAGAGGACTCCTCTAGTGCCTTTACAAGGGGAAATATATTACAAAAATGAATATGTTACAAAAATATGTGGTCCAAATCGGAAAAATTTTGGGGCCCATCTTTTTCTCTGCTTTGTGCGCTCTTTGGCTCTGCAACAACTTGTTAAGGGCCCAGACGATTTGCAATGCGACACTTACCAGGAACATGGGCTTACTCAGACGACACTTGGTAGCAGCAAAAGAAGAGAACCAGCGCTTACAAGAACAGAACAGAGAGAATTTAGAAGTTGCCCTAGATCAACCCGACCAACCATTAAGCCCCATTGGCTTTAAAGTTGTTCCTTCATAATCTATGAAGATGTTACTAGATGATCATGTCATATTGTTAGAAGAATATGACAACATGAACGAGGAGTTCCAGAAGCTCAAAGAAGAACACAAGATATTGCAGTTAAGAGCACCTGTACAAAAAGGACTACCAGCTCCTACGGACCCATCTCCTAAAATCCTGGAGGAACTCAACGCTCTACGGGCCCAGGTATTAACTCTTCAACCACAGATAACAATATATGAAGCACCACCGAGGCCAGACTCCCCACCGGAACTACCAATAGAGGAAGAAATAGTGATCATTCCGATGGAGGAAACTTTTGAAGAAGCATATGAACCCCAACCCATCCCAGGCGGACGAGTCACGGCTGAAGGCCAGAAGACTTTCGAACTTCCAACTCCCGCATGGATGAAGACGATTGAAGAACTTGGAAGAACTCACTCAGCAAGGGTAGAGGCACAACTACACGCAATGGCAATGATAGAAGAAAGAATTTTACAGTCTCCTTATTTTACTCATTTGGCCCCTCGCAGATACATATCAGGGCATGAGCTACAATACAAGCCTTACTTTATGTTAATGGCAGAATATCAGCTGGCCATAGAAAAAGAAATAGGCAAAAAACCATCTCACGCGACCCAATTTGAGCCTGAAGATTTGCCACTAGATGCACAGCAAGGAGAAATCTATCAACCAGATTGGCGTAAAGATTTATTAAAAGCATATCCAGAGATGATGAGTACTTGGGTTAAGGCACCTCTACACTTAAAGTACAACCCATGTTGGGGACCAGTGCCACATCGTCGCTCCTGGAAAGCATTTGTGATTAAGGTACAGAACAACAAGCAATGCTAGGATTGGTTATATTACCTGTACTTCACTCCACCTACAGGACCACCAACAGTTGGATACATGATGGCCATGATTCGTCACTGGCTCCCTCGCTTAAAACACATGGACGATGTAGCAGCGCACATGACTGTCAAGATATTTGACATGATGCAGATGGTTTTCAAAGTCTTCCATCGCGTCAAGGCACCACATGTAAACACCCCGGGTTTTGAGCATGGCAATTTGGATCTTGCATATCATATGAGTACAACGCCATCGCTCCGGGTGTGTTATGCCTGGCATTGCCAAATTAAATACTTACTGGCATGCTATAAGCAGACTTTCAAAGAAATGTTCACAATCGGCTTCTGGGAATACCATTCAGAAGTGTTCATCAGCAGGCCTACCCATCTCTTGCAGTTATTTGCCTGTGAAAGGATGGTGTATTCCACGCATTATCCACTCCCGCCATCAGATGAACCGCAGTCCATTGATTGGGAGAAACTCGAGGCAAATCGCATATCAGAACACACCCTTGCTCACGAACTACTCTAGAATTATATCCGACAGAACTCACAACAAGGTTATGTCGCAGACGACAGAAGCGAGAGGGAGGGGGGTGTTGGCAGTAGCCAAAGGAATAGAAGACGCAGACGCATGTGAAGACAGAGCATAACGAAGAAGCAGGGAGTCAGTAGAATCATTTTTTCAAGGAATTATGTTTTATAAATACTTTTCAAAACCTCCAACAGTGATTTTCATCACTTTTGTCCCATATGTAACATAGAAAAACCCTTTTTGTAATTTATAGCTCCATTTTGTGCAAGCCAAGGAGTCCTCAAGCTTGAGGAGCTTAGGTAGAATGAGCGTACCAATTTTGGTTATCTTTAGACACCGTTTACCCTTTCAAATAGCATATAGAACCTATTTTTTAACTATGCCGGTCACTAGATGTGAAACCGGTCAAAACTAGTCTAGAATCTATAAAAAGAGCTAGAGAGCTCATTTTTGAGGTTAGCTTGTTTGAGTAGAGAAGATCTTAGAGCTGTATTGAGCTTGTAAGAGTGTTCTTGAGTAATAGAGTTGATTTCTCACCTTCCATTGTGTCTTGCTTGTCTCTTCATTGTGTGTGTATATGTGTGTGCATCTCTATGCTTCTCACCTTCACTCTCACTTCATCTCACATTCACGATCTTCATATCACTCCTATCTCTTCCGCGGATTGACATTAAGGAGGTGGAGCTTCTTAACGTGGTTCTCACCATTGTGCTAGAGTAACAATGGTCGATGATGATGATATGGTCTCAGTGATGCTAAATGGTCTAGGACCGCAGTACAAGAGCTTAGATACTTCTATCTCAGTGAGAGGCACTATGCCAGATTTTGACGAGCTAGTAGCTCTTTGCATTACAAAAGAAGTAAAACTTCGTTTGAATGCATCTGGAAGTGGCAATTCGAGAGATCATGCATTCTTCCAGCATAGAGGAAGAGGTTCTAGTCGTGGACGATCATCTTCTAGAAATACAAATACAATGGATATGCCAAGAGGTAGAGGAAGATCATATTCTAGAGGTAGAGGAAGATCACAGGCATCTGGGAATTATTACCATTGTGGCAAGTACGGCCATTTTGAGAAAGATTGTTATTATAAGCAAAATAGTCAAAGAGGAAGAGGTAGAAGCTATTATGCGACACATGGAATTTTCGCTGTTGAAAGTTCATATAGAGACTATGGCAGAGATAATATGTTTGTGATGGAGCATGTATTGAATAGTATGTCAAAACCAGGAAACGATATGAACTGGTACATAGACTCTGCTTGCACAAATCACATGAGGAGCATTGGAAATTGGTTTGAATCAAAAGAGGCTTTGAAGACTAAGGAGTATGTGGCAACTGGTGATGATACCTTACATGTGATTAACGATGTTGGAAATGTACCACTAGTACAAAGAAATGGTATTCGAAACACATTAAGTGATGTCTTACATGTGCCTAGCATTACAAAGAACCTAGTTTCGGTTGGTCAGCTAGCGGATCAAGACATAGAAGTTATTTTCAATAAACATGGTTGTTTTATACATGATTTCAAGTATGGAAAAAGATGAAAATTACTTGGTCACGGAAAGAAGATGGGTAGATTGATCACGTTTGACACGGGTACACCCCTTTATGAGAACATGTATGCAAAGAATGGTGAATATTCAAATATAGCTAAATTATGGCATAAACGAATTGGTCATATCAATTTGAGAAAATTGAAGTCTATGGAAAAGCAAATGTTAGTGTGTGGACTACTAAGACTTGATCATTTAAACTTTGAAAGAATTTGTGAAGCATGCACATTTGGGAAACATCAACGTATGAAGTTTCGAAGAAGAGAAATGCACAGGAGAAGACCTCTAGAGCTAATACATAGTGATGTGGTTGGACCTGCTAGAACAAAATCAGTTGGTGGCTCACTATATTTTTTGATATTCCCTGACAATTATAGCCGATATACATGGATTTACTTCCTGAAGCATAAGAGAGAAGTCTTTGAGTGCTTCGCGAGATTCAAAAATATGGTTGAAAAATAGTTGGGAATGTGTATAAAATGCCTACGATCAGATTGAGGGGGAGAATATATCTCAAGAGAATCTGATCAATACCTTAGTGATCATGGAATTAAAAGGCAATTATGTTGTAGATACACACCACAGCAAAATGGTGTTGTAGAACGAAAAAATCGTGTGATTGAGGAAGTTGCTAGAGCCATGTTGAATGAAAAGATCATGCCAGATATGTTTTGGGCAGAAGCTTGTCGTACCGCTGTGCATGTTATTAATAGAGCTCCCACAGGCATGGTTCATGATCTCATTCCTTATGAGAGGCTATGGAAACATAAGCTGAATGTTAGCTATTTACAAGTTTTTGGAAGTATTTGTTATGCGCATGTGTAGTCAGTTGAGACACAAGTTTGAGGCAGCGCCACCCACCCTTGTCTGATATACTCGAACACACTGCCACCTAGAAGCACGCACATACTCACTCGTAGATGGGTCCTTAAACAGCCCCCTTTTTCAACTAAATACCCTATCACACTTTCCAGAGCCTCCACAAAGTCAAACTCAAAACCTATCCGTTGCATTTGGCAACCTAAAACTTGTAATAAACCCCCGGACCCCAATTGTAAATCCATGTCCACCTACTAACTACTTCACTCTCACATCACATCATTCCGCTTAGCTCGTAGGTCTACCCAATTTCTAACTACACACACTAGCACCGAGCACTTATTAACCCCTAACCTCTCCCGAACTTTAGGTTAATGTTGTAACAGGGGACACCGTGTCATTTTTGTGTCCATTGCAATGCTAACATTTATTCATATATTCTCACAGAACCAGCTGCGAAGTTTTCAACATGGCTGACGCAGCAGGAACTAGCTCTCACACAGAAACAAGCCCGCAAGTGGTGGACTTAGACAGTTTACCCGTTTTGCCTGAGACAAATGAAAGACCAGAAGAATTGCGGGCAATCAAAATCATACCTATTGCGGACCCTCCGCGTGGCCACACCATGCCCGTAGGAAAGACTTCCCACTAGTTTACTGAGGTGGCAGGACCCTTGGGTGAGGGAACGTACCTATGGGAATCAGAGTTGGACTTCAATGGGAAGCAAGGCAGATACCATTTCTTTACAAGAGAATTCGAGAAATTACAAAATGCAGAAGGTCTACATTCGATATGGGCAAAGGCAAGATTGGATGCATATTTCAATGCACGGCTCCCAAAGCCTGATTTCATGCGATGCTACTATCTCATCAACACCTTGACTCCAAACCAGAACCCAAAAGGTGCAAGCTCATTTGTGATTCCATCTCTGACAAAGGGGAATGAGCTCAAGAGATTCAGGCTATCAAACAACTTGGTGAGAGAGGCTCTAGATATGCGCGGAATGCATATTCCTACAGAGAAGGAAACACTAGTACCGGATTACATGAAGAATCGAAGTCTCACCAAACTCAAGGACATGGTGTCCATGACGCCTAATATTGCAATACACCTTCGCATGTGCATGCAACACTTTGCTTTTCCTGCACAAGATAGATTCACCATGCCGCCCAAAAAGATTTGGTTTAGTTTGTATCTGGCAGAGACACAGAGCCTCACCATCAACTTACCCCACTGGATATTTGATCAGATACACCTAGCTCACAAACGATGGCCGCGGAAACAGGTTTTATATGGTTGTTGTGCTGTGACGAGAATCATTTACAAGTGTTTGGCTTATGACATTCCTATTCAATGGGCCCTAATGTGGAGTCGTGTAGAGCAGTTTAGAGGCAGGACATCCACTGGACCCCCTTCTAAGAAGATGAGAGGCACTGTCCAAGTCCCATGTGCTCAACCATGTGGAGCCACCCTAACACCAGATGTCACCCCTCCACCCCGAAGAGTCCGACCATTCACACTCCGACTTCCAAGACGCAGCACCGATGGTTCCACCTTGATATTCCCTCCTATCCCAATGGATCTTGAATTTCCCAGTGGTGCACCTTTGGAAGAACTCACTAATGAAGATTTCGAACAATTATTACAAGATGTAGAGCTGGAGGCAGAAGAGGCACAACAAGTGGAGAACGTGCAAATGCAGGCCACAACCTCCCAAGCACCTGTCACAACAGTTGAAGTGGATGAAGAGGTTGATGGAGATGAAGAACAGGAGGAAGATGAGGAGGATTATGATCAAGAGCATCAAGATGAGCAACAAGAAGTGCCAGAACTTGCAGGTGCACCAGCATATACAGCTCAACTACAAAGGTTATACGATACAATCAAAGCAGTACAAGAAAGGCATCAACTCTCTCTTGTATCAGGTCAGGCTTTGATGCAAGAAATGCTATCAGATGAAGGGGTGGACCAACATTTCATTGACACCCTCAAATTAGTGTCAGAATCTTTAGGAGTTCCGAAGGCTGTCCACACTGCAGTCTGCCAGTCCGCGAGGTATGACAAACGCAGAGTCGACTCATTACCACGAGCAGGTAAGACTATCAAGATACCCGTCACAGAACAACCACTGACCTCTCTGCTGAAACCTTCGTTCAGACATCACCTATCTCACCCCAGCATCCGCCATCACCACCTTCTCCACCCCCACCACCACCTCCCACCATGGAAGAAACGACAGTCATCACC
Source organism: Ceratopteris richardii (assembly GCA_020310875.1). Classification (NCBI taxonomy): domain Eukaryota; kingdom Viridiplantae; phylum Streptophyta; class Polypodiopsida; order Polypodiales; family Pteridaceae; genus Ceratopteris; species Ceratopteris richardii. The sequence continues at coordinate 196,383,478 of CM035417.1, read as the reverse complement.
TCTACCTTCACTTATAACCCATCCTCATTCACATCATTCTCATTTCGAGAACCCACCTCACAAGACACCCTCTTCTCCTTCGCCACCAATCCCTTGTACACTTCAACCCTTCTATCCTCCGAACCCATAACTGGCCATCCCATAATTCCAAGTGTGGTTGGAAACCCGGCACCCACTGAAGGCACCCTGTGTTTTCCTACCTATCCCCCAATACGGGTACCTCCATTCCATGACCCTCACTTCCCATCTGGCCCCTACACCTCTTTCAACCTGATCGCACCACCCCAATACCCGTCCTTTGTGGAGCAGTTCATCCGCTCTCCAATGTTTCAGAGGCACATTTCTCCGATGTTCGCAACGACATCAATTTACACGAACACCACACTCACTTCACCTACCATACCCACCTACATGGTAGCCCCTGTACACACCACCTGTCTGACCCAATGGACATTTCACCAACCACAGCACCTCTCCCCACGATTCCACCATCTTCCCCTCCCTTGCCCCCCACCTCACCACTCACATCATTGGCACACACAGCATTCACTACCCCCTACCCAATCCCACCTCCCCTACAATTCAAACTTTTTCCCTTGCATCTCATAATGTAAATAGCACATTCAACACATTACTTCAGTGTACACATCAACTACAACAAGAATACCATCACTTGGAAGAACGCACTACTGCCCTCCAGGAAGAATCTCAACGTCTGCAAGCTAGAGTCACCACTCTTGAAGCTGATTACCAAACGCTCCTAACCGAGCATACCACCTTACAGCAGGCTCACTCCAAATTGGAATCAAAGACATCAACAGTAGATGATCAAGCAGTCAAGGAACTAGAAACAGTGCTCCAAGCGCAAATGATATCTAATGCTACACTCAGACGCAACATTGGGCTATTAAGGAAGCATATGGCAGCAGCACTAGAAGAGAACAAGAGACTTCAACAACAAAACCAAGACAACTTTGAAGCGGCTATGGAAGGAACTGTAGGAGCAACCATTAGCCCTACCAGATATAGAGCAGTCCCATCGGAAGACATTCGCATCTTACTTGAGGAGCATGCAAATTTCTTGGAGTCATATGAAAAGTTAGAGACTGAATGTGCAGACCTAAAGAAACAGATAGCCAGTGCCCCCACAGCTCAACAGGAGCCGGTAATCTTGCAACACTCTACAGAAGAAGTAGAGACCCTCCGGAAATAGGTGGCAGAACTCCAAGCACGCCTCTTACCATATGAAAGGCCACCCTCGCCCATTGAAGAACCAGAACCTGAAACAGTAGTGGAAATCCCCGTTGATGACAGCTATGAAGAGCCATATGAGCCGATGCCGACACCCGGTGGTCGAACTACAGAGGAAGGGCAAGACACTTTAGAAATTCAAGTTCCAGATTGGGTCAAAAGGGTCGAGAAAGTGGGTAAGACACATGATGATCGTGTGGCCGTGCAAATGCAATCTCTCACAAATCTGGAAGAAACTGTCCTTCGGTCTTCCTACTTTCAAAACCTATCCCATCAACGGTTAATCACAACATCAGAGTCGCAATACATGCCTTATTTTGTCTTACTACATGATTATAATGCAGAAGTCAAAAGACATACAGGGAAGGAGCCCACATTCGCCACTCAATTTGAGCTAGGGGATTTACCGACAGATGCACGTGCTGGCTCGATCTTCCAACCTAATTGGCGTGCACGTCTACTAACCGATTACCCAGAGATGATGAGCACTTGGGCAACCATGCCACTATATATCAAGTATAATCCATGCTATTGCCCAGTGGTACGTCGCAGATCCTGGCAAGCATTTGCAATCAAGGTACGCAACAATAAAGAATGCTCGGCTTGGGTTAACTATCCATATTTTGCTCCGCCTCGGGGGACCCCAACCGTAGCCTATATGATATCAACAATTAGGCACTGGTCTACACGTCTCAATAATGTACCCGACATAGCAGCGAAAATGTGTATGAAGATATTCGAGCTCATGACCATTGTCTTCAAAACCTTTCGGAATGTACAAGCTCCATACATCTCTGCCCTTGGATTCTCTCAAGGTAACAAGGATTTAGTCTACGACATGAGCCAGACCCCCTCGGTCACTATAATCTTTGCTTGGCATGCACGAATAAAGTACTTATCCGCATGCTTCAAGCAGACATTTGAGGAAATGTTCTCTACGGGATTCTGGGAATATCATTCGGAAATTTTCATTCCCAGACCCACACATTTGCTACACCTATTCGCAGTAGAACAAGCGATCCATGCAGATCAGTTACGTCTGCCACATCCGGACATTCCAGGACCAATTGATTGGGATCGTATGATGACAGACTTGGCCAGAGGACTACGCCTACAAGAACATCAGCTTGCCACTCAGGTTGTGGAATATTACATCCAACACTCCCAGCAACAAGGGTCTGTCAGGGACGACAGACGTGAGAGAGGGCGGGGGGTGTTGAGAGCACTATGGGCACCCAAGGACTGACTAGACAAGGAAGCCAGCGGAGAGAGTCAGAGCGAGGTGAAGGAGTAAGTAGACAAAGCAGTCGACGCAAATCTAGCAGATAGGCCCTGTAAATTTTTCCAAATCAACATCTTTATAACAGTGATTCTTATCACTAACAATCATTGTAAATACCATTTCATATTTTTGTAGCTCCATTTTGTGCAAGCCAAGGAGTCCCTGAGCTTGAGGAGCCTTAGAAGCACCTACATATCAATTTTCGTATTTTTTAGACTCTTTAAGCCTTCAAATTGGCCCTGGAACCTAATTTTTAACTATGCCGGACACTAGGTCTGGACAGGGCCAAAACCTAGTCAAAAACTATAAAAAGAGCTAGAGAGCTCATTTTTGAGGTTAGATTGTAATTGAAACGAACTTGTAAGAGCTTCTTGAAAGTAATCTAAGAACTCCATTGCTTCTCACTCTTTGTCTTGCCGTGTGTGCGCGTGTGTGTGTATGTGTGTGCATGTTTGTGTGCTTCTCACTCACGCACTTGTGCCTCCACTTGCTCGAGGTCTTCATACCATCCTCACGTCTTCCCGGATTGACATTAAAGGAGGTGCTACTCATCACTGAGCTACAAACCCCGATCAACCCCATGGACTAGAACACCCGGTAGTCAAGTTTGAGAATGGAGCATACCTAGATAAAGAGGGGACTATATATGTAGTCACCACTCTTCCTGATAGAACAGATGAGTTTGGAAATGTGATTGCGGAGACCGACATGGGTGATATAGAGAAAGGGAATTTATAGAGAGAGCCAAGAACTCCCCGTGGTAAATCCGTCTTGACCAGAATCATGACTCCAGAGTGGATTCCACAGGATAACAAAAGCATAGATTTGCTTTTAAACCGAGAAACTGATGAGGCTTTTTGGAGGTATAAACGTGCCCAGCCTCAGGAAGTAAGTGCTCTCACAATCTATGAGTTTAAAGACCCTGATAGCCCAGGCAAAGTAACCTACCTAGACAATACATCAGAGAGGATCTTCGTGGTCACCGAGCATGGCAGACATGCCTACACATGGAAGGGTGAATTTGTTTTTCCCCAACCACGGTCCAATATGTCCTACAGTCACCAAGGAGCTAGCACCTCCTAGGCTCATGGAGCTCAAGGAGATAGAAGTAGAGATAGACCTGAAGTAAGCTTTGCCAATCCCCAGGGAAGAGAAAGAAGGAGAACAGGGACGGATAGAGAAGAAACGGAGAGATTTAGAGACCCAAGGAACCAAAGAAATGCTGATGATTTTCCTTTGCCAAGGCCGAGAGAACACACTAGGACCCTGAGGCCAACTCAACTGGTGAAGTCCATGAAGAATTACTTCGATGGCACTGGAGACCCTTATGACCATGTGGCAGAATTTAGGCAAGTCTTGAAAGCTGAACAGGTAGAGGACCTATTCACACAATATAATGCTTTTGGTCTAACCGTTAGGAACACTGCCCTTACATGGTTTCAACCACTGAACGAGAGGCATTTCAGAAACATAGACCAGCTCCTAGAGGCATTTATCATTGAGTTTTCTAAGAGTGGCATAAGGCACAACACTTCCTCACTAATTCATAGCTTCAAGCAAACACCTCAAGAGACGGTCAGACTAGCAGGAAGACGGTTTAGGCAATACCTAGAGAGGTGCCCAATGCCTGAGTTACCCACACCAGCCAAGCAAGTGGCTTTGTTCTTAGATGGATTGTTGAGCATCAAGCTCAGGTCATATGTGTATCTGAAGGACCCCAGAACTATAGAAGAGTGCGTGCGCATGTGCATAGACATTGAGGATAATCTAGGCGAGGATTTAGAACTATAAAAAATCTATAAGGATTCGGATAGCTCTAGTAGCCTCACATCCGGTCAATCCACATCCATTGAGGAGCTTGCAGAGAAGGTAGCTCAAAAATTAGGTGTCTCTAGCAAACAAATTCCAAGATTTGCCCCAGTCAAGAGGTGCTATACTTGTGGAGGTGATCATATGGCAAGTGTTTGTCCTATTATGGCCCAACCCCAAGTGAATCCTAGTAGCCAGTACTGCACCATAGAGCGAAGGTATACCAACCACACCGCACCTGCCCATATAACAAACAAACTGTTAGGCAAAATTACCCTCAGCCATATCCACAACAGGGTAGATACCAGAATCAGTACCCACCACAACAATACAATAGACCACAGCAACCTTATCAGCCACCTTATCAAGGGCAACAGAGACCTCAACCAGTCCTAGTGCAGCAACCCCCTGCTCCAACCAATTGTGATCCCAGTGAAATATGCATCTGCTGAAGAAAATCAGAACAGAGCCATGCAGTCACCCGAGCATAACGAGTCATACTATTATGAGGACCCAAGTGAAAATAGTGGGGAGCTTGAGTATGCTAATGTCATGTACACAAATCCCAACTCTAGACCTCAACCTAGGCAGGTACGACCCCCATTTCCTAGAGGACCATGCTTCAGATGTTAGGGAGATCACCTTATACGTGATTGTCCACTGCCTGCCCCTACACAACCCCAACCAGTGACAATTCAGGGTTTCTGTCAAGACTCCGGAAAAGAGCATCTCCTACGAGATTGCCCAAAGAACCCTAATAACATGCCTAAAATCACTCCTATCAACGTCATTGGGTTAGTGGTAGACTCTATGGGAAGTATAACTTCCATAGCCCCAGTGCATGTGGTCACTAGAGCCCAAGCCTTGCAGCAAACTCAAGGAGTAGGGCAGGAAAAGAGTTCTGAAGTTAGTGAGACAAAGAGTATAACCAAGAAAAGGACAAGAGCATGGAGAGATAGCCGGGAGAGAATGAAAAGACAATGGTCACAGAAAATGAGCGAACTTGAAGAAAGCTTGAGAGAAACCAAAGCAAAGATAAGTGAACTCGCATCTCAAAACCACTCTCACACCACCCCTCCACCACCTTTCCCTTTACCCGCCAATCCATCTTCTTCCATTCCCCAACCTTTCAAGACACCACCCTTAACCCACCCACCACCCAGAGTAGGATCAGTCCTAGCCGATCCCACTCCTGAAGATCTAGACATGATGCTTAAAGCATATCAGGACAGAATCCAAGAAGGGCCCAATGTAACAGATCATGAGAAATGTTACCCTAGAGCCGATCTAGATATAGAGCGAACAAAGCTTTGTGCTAAAATGGTCAAATTGGTGCAAGCCATGTTTGAAGCCAATCGCTTGTTCAATGGCTCTAACCCCATCAGAACAACATTGCACTTTGATGGTCTATTGGATAGATTGGAGAGGTTACTTGCAAAGTCTGGAAAAGGAGCCACCTCCCAGGCTAAGGAGAGGGCAAGTGATAGAATAAGCATTCCTCCCCAGGAAGCTTATGTGCCTAACTCCATTGAACCAGACACTTCTTCTTCTATGAATAGGTATTCACCAGAGTTCCTGAGAGAGATTCAAGAAGAGAAGTGGGCAAAGGAAATTGAAGTCCCTCCTCCCATTGAACTTGTGGATGAGGCACATGATCAATTCCCACAGGACATCCCTTCTATCTATGAAGAACAGGAAAGTGCCCACCCTCATCAGAGGTTAGACTTTGAGTCTAATTCCTTACAGGAACTACCCCAGTTCACAGGCCCATGGGAAACCAAGTCAACTTGCATGAGAGCACCCACAGTCATGATAAGAAACGAAGATTCAATCATACCTAGGAATACAGAGGTAGTAAAGAACACTAAAGTGCAATGCAATCTCACTTTAGAAGAGCTACTCAAAGTTAAGCCTGAAGTGTGGAAACACGTAGCCAAACAAGTGCCAGACATAGCGAAATCGCGTTCCCAGGTAGGATCTCATAGAACAGTGCCTGAAATACCATTGGATAAGATAGGAGACATGAGTGAAGGAGAAGAAGGAAATACCTATCTCCCAGTTACCCATCAGCGATACACAACCAAGGAAATTTTGGACTCAGGTGCAGGAGTTGCAATTGCTACAACTTCCCTATGGAAGCGTTGGGGCAAGCCAGCACTCCGACCGACGAGAATGAAATTGGAGATGGCCGATGGCCATATTGAGAGGCCCTTGGGATTGCTAGAAGGCATAACTCTGACTACATGTGGTGTTGAATTTGAGCATACTTTTGCTATATGCGACTTTAGCAAAAACCAAGACTACGAGATGATTTTGGGAAGGCCATTTATGCGGCAATTGCAAGTGGTACAGGATTGGGGAACCAATTCCTTATACTTGCAACACTTAGGTGTTACAACCAAAGTCAATCTCAAGGATTACTCTTATAGAGACGTACCACCCATTCAATGGAATCCCATCCATAGAGCCAAGGATGACACGGAGTCAGTGCATTCCATAGGATCAGGATCCTCATGGATGCATGAAGACACCCACTTATGGATGTGCAAAGTGGCAGTAGAAGAGGAGAAAAGAGAGAAAGCCAGAGAGATAGGTGCAAAGGAAACCCATAGATCAATCCAAGACCCGGCCTATGCACCCGTAATTTTCCCTGACGAAGAATTTGAGCCTCACGGCTGGGCTGAAATTTTAGCAACAATGGATGTAGCCATCAATGAAGAACAATGGACACCCCACTGTGATGAGGATGGCTATGACATTTCAGTCTTTTCAATAGAACTGATCATGGGAGATGCAGTGTTAGAAGAATGCGAACCTAGCCCTAATGCATTTAAGGATGCAAGTGACTCCGACCTAGAGTCAATCATCATGGACCCATCGTTTGCATCAGAGGGAGAATACTTCTATGAGGTAGAAGTTCACCCTCAGAGACATGAAGAGCTCATGAATGAGGTGAGATTAACCACACAAGTGACCACCAAGAGTGAAGGAAAGAAAAGAAAGAAGAAAGAAGCCACACCGAAGGAAGAGGAGTCCTTGTTTGAGGTGCCGGAAAATTTCAAGAAGTATGAGATAGAAGATAGAAGAGTCATGGTAAGAATGCCTAAACGTGAGGCACAATCAGGAGAGGCCTATGATAGCAAGGAAATTACTAAGAAAATAGTTGTAGCTGTAGAAGAAGGAGAAGAAAGATGCACCTACATAGGACAAATGCCCAATATGCTGCACTAAACCACCAGTGGAACATGCCACTCTTTATCGAGTGTCTTTAGTGCCAGATTGGAGTGAACCATTAGTAGCCTTCTTGAGGACGAAAACATTCCCTCAAGATATGACTTTGGCCAGACAAAGAAGTTTGGAACAAGAAGCCTTGGATTACACAATCATTGGTGATAACTTATACAAACGTGGTAAAGATGGTTACCTAAGACTGTGTGTTCATGAAAGCGAATATCTGAAGATATTAGAGACTACTCACTAAGGTGTAGCAGGAGGACACTTTGGACCAGATCGGGTGATCAAAGCAATTTTATTTGCAGGTCTTTGGTGGCCAACTCTTCACATGGATGCGCATACCTATGTGAAGAGATGTGAGGTATGTCAGCGAACTCAGTATCCCATACGCAAGGATGAGATGCCATTGAAACCTATGATGGGTGGAGGTGCATTCTCTAAGTGGGGAATAGACTTTGTCGGTCCTATTAATCCCCCGGCTAAGGGTTCACATGCCGAGTATATCATTGTGGCCACAGACTATCTAACCAAGTGGGTAGAAGTGAAAGCCACTACGAAGAACGATGCTCAAACAACAGCAAAGTTCTTATTTGAAAATGTGTTCACGAGGTACGGATTGCCAATAGAGTTGGTGAGTGATAGAGGCACACACTTCTTGAATGAAGTCATAGAAAACCTTCTCCAAGAATTCTTGGTGATACATAAGAAGTCTGCTCCCTATCATCCACAAGCTAATGGTCAGGCTGAGAGCACAAATAAGATCTTATGCAATGTGCTGACTAAATTGGTGAATAACAAATGCTCTGATTGGGACAAATAGCTACACCACGCTATTTGGGCATACCGAGTTTCCTATAAAACGGTACTCCAAGCCACACCCTTTCAGATGGTGTTTGGCCAGAACGCGGTGCTACCATTGGATTTCTTGATACCTACATTGAAGGTAGCATAGGAGCATGATTGGATCAGCCATGAACTCTCCTCTAGAATCTTTGATCTCAAACGTTTAGGTGAGACACGATAGCTGCAGCAGGGATCTATGCAGCCAAGAAGAGGCAAAAGGCGTATTTTGATACACACGTGAAGAATAAAGGCTTGAAAGCAGGAGACCTAGTCCTAGTCTACACATTGAAGCAACATGCACAAAAATTGGAGAAAAGAGGCTATGGACCTATGATAATCAATAGAATATCCACAAGTGGAGCAGTACAACTAGCCACTCTAGAAGGTGACATACTACCAAGTTACATAAGCGGATGCAGAGTCAAGCTATATCAAGAACCACTCACCGAAGAAATGCTTAATCGACTCACTACTGCAAAAAAACGTAAGGAAGAGGAAAAGTGAATTTGAGAAGAAGAACCTCTAATCATCACTCACATCTATCACAAACACTTCACCTCTAACCACTAACCATCTGGATTGTCATGTTAGTATTGTGGAGGGAACACCACTACATCCTGTTTCCTATGCAACACTAATGTGCCTTTCTTCTTCTAGCAGATAAGCATCAGAAGTGTCATGGCAACAGTAGCAGGAACAAGCTCCCAAGCGGGCACTAGTACTCAAAGCAATTGGGATACCATGCCTGTGGAAGCTCCACTGACAGCAAGGCCTGAAGAGCTTTTGAATGTGAGAAGAATTCCCATCTCAGATCCACCAAGTGGCCTAACAGAAAGAGTTAAGGGGCATTCTCACTGGTTCAATGAGATGCCAGGAGATTTGGGAGACGCGGACCACATTTGGAAGTCCAAGTTGGAATTCAGTGGAGTTTGGTGGACATTTCAATTCTTCTCAAGAGAATTTGAAACCTTATAGAATGCAGCTCCTCTTCAAGATATTTGGCTGAAAGCGGGGTTGCAAGATTATTTTAGTGCATCTTTGCGTAGACCTGATTTTCTGAGGTGTTACTACTTGATTGCCACACTGAAGGCGACAGGAGATAAAGATCATTCAGGCACATTCCTGGTGCCCTCTCTATCAAACTAGGAGGAAATGAAGAAGTTTGAGTTGAATATTACTTTAATCAGGGAAGCCCTTCAGATGTATGGAACCCATGTACCTTCCGATCAAGATCCTTTGATACCGGAGTCCATGAAGAACAATAAAATCAAGAAGTTGAAAGAAATGTGTGCTCTCACCCCCAACATCGCCATACCATTACGGATGTGCCTTCAACACTTTGCCTTTCCGGCGCAAGACCGGTTCACCCAGCCTCATAAGAAGATCTGGTATGGGTTATACCTAGCAGAGACCGGAGGCTTACCTATGAAAATGCCAGTATGGATCCTTGATCAGTTATATGAAGCAAGCAAGCGAGGAGTGAGGAAGCCTACTTTGAATGGCTGCTCCGCCATTACAAGAATCATCTACAGATGCCTTGCTTATGATGTGCCAATTGCACGAGCCCTCAAGTACTCACAATTGGAGCCCCTTTCACAATCCATCTTCAAGGACCCCAATCAGGAAGCACGGTACCACACACTCCATCAGCCCCCCCACTACCCACAGATGCGGAGTTTGCATCCATGGCTCCACTGCCAGAAGACCCATCTTTTGACTTTGAAAGCTTCTTGCAGACAGCTCACTTATCTGAGAGTGAGTTCTTCTCAGACACGGACGGCCCCGACTCATCATCCCAGAGAGGACGGACACAAAGTGCGGCGAGAAGGGTGCATTGGGAAGATGAGACACAACATCCTCACGCTGAAAGCACACAGAATCAGGAAGAAGCACAAGGGAAGGAATTAGAGGAGAGTGAGGAGGAAGCTCCTGCCTACACGGCACAACTTAAACAACTATACAAAACGATCAAGCAAGTGCAGAGGAGGCATAAGATGTCAGAAGAGGCCAATAGAGCACTGGTAAACCAGATGCTGCAAGCGGAAAATGTAGACCCTCAATTTGTAGAATCATTGAACCTTTTAGCAGATACCTATGGGATAGTGGAAGCCATGAGGACCATGGTATATCGTAATACCCCACAATATGACCAACGAAGGATTGATACGTGACCGCGAAGGGGCAAAATGATTCAAATGGAAGTCTCTACCGCACTTCCTACCACCACTAAAGAAGATGTTCACATGGCCAGCCCATCCAATAGTGATGAACCAGATGTACATATCCAGGTACCATCTCCACCATCACCTCCCCTCCAGCCCTCAGAACTCCTCACCACTAGCCATTCTGAACAACCAATATTAGCCATTAGTGAAACTATAACACACACCACCATATCTCCATCCGCCCCTTTACCTCCACCCACCAGTTCCAGCCAACTTTTTGAACCCCATATAGGTAACCCTTCATATTTCCCTACCCTCAGACAACCACTTGCCACTACCCAAACCTTAACTCACCCATTTCCATTCACCAATACTATTCCTCTTTCCCAACCCCGAACCATTGAACCCCTCTTGACCTCCGCAGAGCCTACACGAGTCACCCTACCTCCGTTCTTGGCAAACCTGGTGGAGCAAATTGAGAATTATAGGAGAAAGGCCCATTCCCACCCCACCTCTCCCACATTCATGGCAACTGACCTACTGCAGCAATACATTCATCAAACCGTGGAGCAGAGGTATTTCAGAGGCGACAGACACTAGGGGGGGGAGAGTGTTGGCATCATATGGGAAGACGCCAAGTACGAGCATGTATGCGGATCTAGCACTAAGGCAACCCATCAATTTTTTCCAATCCTTACACATTTTAAAAGTGATTCTCATCACTAAAAACCATTGCAAATACCATTTCCCTTTTTTGTATCTCCATTTTGTACAAGCCGAGGAGTCCTCAAGCTTGAGGAGCCTTAGAAGTAGTTGCCTACCAATTTTCATATTGTTTAGATCTCGTTTAAACCCTCAAATAAGCCTTGGAACCTAATTTTTAACTAGGCCGAACACTAGGTCTGGACAGGGCCAAAGCTAGTCAAAAACTATAAATAGAGCTAGAGAGCTCATTTTTGTGGTAGCTTCTTGTAGTTTTGAGCTTGTATGAGAACTTGGTTATAATAGAAGTGATTCCATTATCTTACTCTCTTTGTTATTGTCGTGTGTGCGCGTGTGTGTGTGTATGTGTGTGCATGTTTGTGTGCTTCTCACTCACATATTTGTGCCTTCACTTGCTCGAGGTCTTCATACCATCCTCATGTCTTCCCTGATTGACATTAAAGGAGGTGCTACTCATCACTGAGCTACACAGACTTTGCGTGATAGCAAATTAGATGCACCTCTGGCATATCGTACTTAATCAAGCTCTCATAATTCTGCTTTTGCATCAGATTGCTATGCTATGGTTGCATCTAGTCTCTGTGATGAGAATGATCGTGTTTTGTTTGATGAAGCACATAATTTAGAAAATTGGATGGTTGCTATGCAATCTGAATATGATGCTATAATAAAAAATGGTACTTGTTCTTTATGTGACTTGCCTCTTGGCAAAAAGGCCATTAGCACTAAGTGGGTATACATGCTGAAGTGTAAGCCTGATGGAACAGTTGACAAGTATAAGGCTAGGCTTGTTGCAAAGGGTTATCCACAAGAAAGAGGCATTGATTTTGATGAGACCTTTGTACCTAATTGCCAAACGACTACTGTTCGTAGCATTTGTGCACTTGCAGCTCATCATGGTTGGAATGTACATTAGTTGGACATTAAAATAGCATTTCTAAATGGTGACTTGCATGAAGAAGTGTTTATTTTTCAACCCCCTTGCTTTGTGTAGAAAGGGCATGAAAACCATGTGTGCAAGTTAAAGAAGATATTATATGGTTTAAAGCAAGTAACCACGTGCTTGGTATGAAAATATACATGTCTATCTGATTGCACATGGTTTTGAGAACAATCCAACTAAGAACACCTTATATGTTAAGCTTGCTAATGATGTGCTTCTGATCATTGTTGGCCTTTTTGCTCTATCATAGTGTAGTGTCTCTCACACTATTTCATTTTCGATTGACATATGCAATGGGGAAGTCATATTTCTTATCATTAGTTGTTTGGACTAATATACATCCTATCTCATTATTTGATGCATCCACATGAATATGGAATGGCTCATTTTAGTCAAGGATATTTATAATCAATGCTTATATCAAGCATCTTTTCACTTCTTGCATTCCTAGGGAAATCTTTGATAATATGATACATGATTCTTTGAAAGGTAACTAGTGCATTAGTCTAACCAAATGGCATGAATTTGAATGCAAATATACCCCATTGCATTGAAATAATATATTTATTTTGATCCTCACAAGCAATGGATACTTGATTGTATTATGAGAATCCATCTAAAAAGCTACATAATTCTTTTCCTACCATCCATTCCAATAGGTGGTCATTTATCTGTAATGGATAACAATATCTAACTATTGCTACATTGGCTTTCTTCAAAATGATACACACAAAAATTTTCATTCTTTTTTGGTACTACCACCACTAGAGAGACCCATTTAGTGTGTTTAATTTCATATATGAAGCTGTCTTCAAGCAACTTGCAAATCCCTTGATTGATCTTCTTGGAGTATTTCTAGTTATAAGTGTATGGTCTCTTCTGGACCACATTGGTAGTGCTCATTATGGGAATACTATGAGAGCATATATTTGGATCCACTCCTTTCAAATCCTTATAGAAGCAAGAAAATGCATTTCGTATTCTCTCAAGTCTAAGTATACTTCTTCCTCTGTTATGAGGTAATTGCAAGGAGAGTGCTTGGATCCTCACCATCCCCATGGCTAATGTCAACCTTTTTCTAGATTCTTTGTGATTGTAAGATTGTCTAGCTATAGTCTCTCACTTTGATAGTCCTTTCTTTGATTGAGTATATCTTAAAGTTATTTGGGACTTCAAAGACTCAACCTTTGTGCTCTTCTTTTGACTCTTCAGCCTCTGATCTAGATTTCTCCACTTTATAGATTCTTATAGTATTGTAGTGACTTAGGTGTCCCTCTAGAGCCCATAAGTCCAACCTTGGTGAAGTACTTTCTATTCGATATATAAGGAACATCTTCTATGAATGGTAACTACTTACATCCTCTTCTTACAAGTTTGAGTTCTTTTTGTCTCAATAAGATATTCTCTTCATCCTTCACTTGCTCATAGATGAGGACTTACCACGGTCTATTTCTTCCTCTTCATCCTCATACATCACTTGCACCATGAAGAGATGATAGCTTTCTTCATCTTGACATGGAGTGAGCATGTGCTCATTAACTCTCACATCCAAGGTAGAAAGAATCAAAGTGCAAGAATATGGCTCGAAATCCTTATTTTGAAATCTCATGGGCATGTAGGAGGGATCTTGAATAGGTCTATCAAAAATACACCTCCCACATAAGCATTGTAATTATTTTTCCTCCTAGTTTCTTGCCTTTGCATGACTCTGCACATCCACAAGTGATGAGCATCCTCATGATTCCAATGTCTGCTCTCTAGTTTAGAATCACTAGATGATTCCTTTTTCGTTAATGATTTTTATTATCGATAACCTTCCATTATAGTGGTGAAACATCTCTATATGAATTGGAAGTCTATCTATATTGTGTTTCCTTGATGTTGCAGATATATTATGTTTCCACCCCAATCTTGCACCGCTTATAATTGGTGAAAGAAGGAGTCCTAATAATAGCTCATAATTACTTACTTTTTTGAATTCACAAATGGCGAGAGTTTGCTCAAACTCAACACCATAGGTTCTTAACATTAAACCTTCTAGTAGTCCTAATGATCTGTCTATATATCTATCTATGATTTGTAACTTTATTCTCATTGGCCTTAAAGCCGATTTACCCCATTTGATCCACAAAGACTTAGTAGCAAATGCAATTCCTACCTTGGAATCAGTTATGGATTTAGTGGTGACATTATTTGGGTGATAGAAATACAAGTATTCCCCTCATCGCCTTCACTATAGTCCCCAACCTACTCAAGGGTACTTTCTTGGATTAGTGCCCAATTTCACTTTTGTGGGATCTAGAGTAGCTTGCCTATCGATGTCCTCCCAATAGTGAGGTTTCAATTTGGTGAATTCTTCCGCTTTGAGAGTATATTTCACTCTATCTTTCTTGAGCTTTGCTAGTGTTCTATGGGAACTCTTTGGATCAATCTACTTTGAAAGATTTAGTGGTGTCTTTTTGCATTTTCAAGTGTCTTCATGTGGTCCTAAAAACCTTGGTAAACAATTTAGGCTAGCATTCTCACATTCAAACATTTCTTCACTAGCAAGTCCAAAGCTTTGGACCTCTAGATCCTTCATTGTAGTGAAGGCTCTTACATCAAACTCATTGAAGGGAGGCATTGAAACCCACCACTTCTTTCATTTTTCTTCCTACACTTCTTTTCAAAATTTATCTTTCCAAGACTCAGTAATATTTGGGATATGGAGTCAAAGACCTCTTCTAGATTCGGCATTTTGGCCTCATACTTAGCCTCTTCTTGATAGCTCAGCTTTTGCATTGCATCCTTTTTTGGAACTTTAGAATTATTGAGTTCCATGGTGTCTTGAGAGACTTGGCCTAGGTTGCCCTCCTTTGGATTAGTCGAAAGCACCTCGAGCTCCTTATGTGGAAGCATTCTTACTACTTCTAGAGAGGGTGTTGTTGATTCCATGTGGGCAAACTTTTCAACTCCACTATCTAAGGCTGTCTTATGAGTGTACATGTTAGGAGAATTAACATCTTGAATGAAACCATTTTTCTTCACTAGCTCTAGTTGTACCCCATTTGACGGTGGAGGACACACCATACATTGAGAGGGTAGAACAAGAATTTGAGGATAGTTCAATAGAAAGTCATCTATTGGAAGCAAGGCTCATGCATTTGCATGTTTGAGAGAGGATTTGGTATCTTATCTAAAAATTTTTGAGCCACCTCAATCATTCTTCTATACATATCCAACATTTCTCTTTTTATATCAACTCTTGGATAACAGTTCTTGCAATTCTCAGTCAACAATCCTACAACTATCCTATCTTGGTAAGCTTTGAGGAGCATTTGTAGTTCCTCATGTGTTTGGGTCGCCCATAGCCACCTTGCTATATCATGCTTGTGTCTTAGGTTTTGTCTTTCTCATTGAGACTAGATTTTTCTCTTTCCTTGACTCTAACTCTAAGTTCAAGCTCCTTGTTGTGAAGTTGGTAGTTCATTACGGATAGGGAGTTAGTCATCTCATCAAGTAAATCTTTTAGCAAATTAACTTTTAATCACTTTCCTCTTTCCATGTAGGCTTTTTCTTGTTTTCTCCTTTAGATAAACTTGAATCTAGAACTTGATCCTTGGAAATCTTCTTTGAATTGATGTTTCTTTGTCTTTGTCCTTGAGTTATCTTAGGACTAGATATATCAAAATATTAATGTCTTTGTCCAAATAGGGATCTCCATTCTTTTCCTATTCCTGGGAATTTCTCTATGTCATTGTAAATATCTCAATGGGCCCTAGTTGATCACTCTCAGTTCTCAAAGGAATATGTGATACCATGCTTAAAGGAGTTATCTTATGGCTGATGGAGTTTTAGGACAATCATTGAATACACGGTCCACACAATTAAAAGCAATATCCAAAATATTTTTGTTTTGTATTAGAAATGTTATTGGCTTGGAAAATAAGGAATCGGCTAAAATTGATTCATGTTTCCTTAGGAATTGATGGTCTAAATGGTGGACCACTTTGTCTCAAAATTTGTGGTGCTACATTAGCATACCATAGTCCCATGGATTTTGGAATATCATAATCGTATGTTCCTTGATTCTAATTCCAAGGACATTTATGTCCTTGGGTGCAATCCTTATGTTCTTCTTGATAGGTATCATAAACATGGTTTCATGATGTTTCATTGTTCCGTGAGTTAGTTGGCAGATGAAATGGCACTAGTTTTATCTCAAGGTTCCTTTGCACTGTATACTTTAGTGGAATGGCCTAGTTAGGTTGAGGAGGTTGTTGTCCTAGTAGGGTTTATGTTCGATTCTTTCCATAGAATCTTTTTGGTGGCCCTTGAGCCAATTGTTTTTTCCTCTAACCACTGGTCTTGGTACTTGCGCATTGTATTGTGGAATTTGATTCCCATTTGGTTAATATTGTGCTTGATTCTTGTAACACTATGGTGCACTCTAATAGTTATAATCTCCCATCATATGTTATGGCCATTGTGCATCTTTTCTCTTATAATAATATTTTATAATAAGAGATATTAGTAATTTTTTTGTTCATTTTTACACCACAAAAAATTGTTTCGTGATTGTGTTGGATGAGTAGGTCTAAAACCTTGGTTTTGACTAGGATAAAAACTAGTTATATGGTAACCCCCAAACTATTGGAAATATCAATTATGGTTAGACCTCTCATTCTTTTTATCACTCCCTTATGGGAGATTCAATTTCCTTTCCACCTTATCTGTTAGATCATCAAGGGATGAGTTTGATTGAACACTAGCAGCACTACTCTTTTTTAGAGTTTCTTTAGCTAACTCCTTGTTATCTTCCAAGTCAATATACTCCTTAATGCATTCATCTATAATAGATGGTCTCTTGATGAATACTAAATTTCACACTTTATGATTAGTTAGTGCATCTATAAATAGGGATACTATCTTTTCTACTGAAGGAAATTCCTAAGGAGTTTGACTCTTAGCTTCTAAACTTCTCCAATAAATTCGTCTATCAATGCATTAAAGTTTTCAAAGTTCTCAATTCTTAAGGGTTGGAGCAATGCAAGAGAAAAACCTAAAGTAAGCCCTGCTTAGAGAATTTTTCTAAATTCCACAACACAATCATAAGGATCTCCATGTCCATCATATGACTATCTCATGCAAATGGAAACTTATGTGGGCGTTAATATCCTACCCAAATCAGATCTTTAGATTGGAATTTTTTTCCTCTAGAGGATATTGACTTTGTGCATTGGGCCTTCGTGCACTTTGCATGTGTGAATGTGGATTGATGTTTTTGTTTGGATTGAATATTGAATCCCCTTGGTCTTCAAGAGTTCTCGATTAGTGATTAGTGAACCTAGAAGTGATGGTTTCTAGCCTTAGAATACCATTCATAAATACAAGGACCCCCTTGTTAGATGTTTATTAACTCTCTTTTCATTGGATCCTTGTATGTTGACATAGTTGGAGTCTTAAAAGACCTACATTCCTTGATTTTTAAGAAATATTCACCTTGAAATACACTATTAGGACCACCAAGTGATTGGTAGATGAATCTCCACCCAACTTTATGCCTCTTTATATAGCTACTCGAATCAATGAGGACCACAAATGTAATTGGAGACCACAAGTGCATGTGCAATCTCCAACACACCTTTAGTGCCACAAAGAAGGAGATAAGGAAGAGAGCTCACTCTCACTCGCTCACACTCAAAGAGGTGCACACACAGAGATTGAGGCAAGGAAGAATGATGTCACCCTTCTTCTATTACATAAAATGAATATATAAGAAAGACCTAAAACAACAATACATAAGGAAAGAACAATACATAAGGAAAATCCTATTAAGTGTTAAAACCCTTTTACTGTTAAGGTTTAAGTTTAATTCACAACTGGATTCTTGGGATGGTCAGGGGTCTGTAAACAGAGGCCCTATTTATATTTTCCCAAACTACAATTAAGATTATATGACTTCATTAAATTGAGCGCTAAACATATCATCTTCTAGTACTACTCTGAATACATTCGTTAACGCACTTTCACGTTAGAAAGTTACTGTGTAACTCCTTCACTTAGCGCGTTAGTCAAATTACTTAATAATTCATTAACTTCACTTAATGATTAAACTTAATCAACAAAATAGACTCAGTTACACAGAGTTCTGCAACAGTGCTCGCTTCCGGCTCCTCGCCCAGACAAACAGTCTGACGGGTCTACCTTTTGCTTTACGCGACTCTTTTATTAATCTTGTCAAAGGGTACAACGTTGCGCTACGCCTTTACATCATGCGTGCAACTTTTCAGGATATATTTTACAAGAAATATGAGCTCCTTTCCGGCGGCTTACACTGGCACGCACGGTGGACTCGAACCCAAAAAATGGAAATTACAGTTGAGGCCCATCAATGATGCCCCTGATATACAGAGTTCGAGCTAATTTAAAGGTTCGGGTAATCTTCTGCTTTAAGGAATCTAGAATATATTTCAAAATGGTAGGATCGATAAGTTGTGCATCAGTCTTAACAAAACTGGCAGCAATGACCTGACTCATTAATAAATCCGTCTGCGTTTGCAAAAATGATTCTTGAAGGTAGAACTCATTGGCGATGGCAGCATCTCTTCTCAGCTTCATTTCAGCTACCTCGACATCAATTCGAGAAAGCTTGTCTGCTTGAACGCCCAATTGCTTTTCTCGTCTTTCCAGCTCTTGAGCTTGAAACTGAATAGTTTTATAATAAGCATCTCGCTCTCTTTAATAGCTTCCATCTCTTTCTTTAACTGAATAGTCCGGCCAATCTCTGCTTCCAAATCATGACTTTTCTGGAAAAGTTCTTCAAACACCTTTAATTCTTCAGTGTTCTGCATAACAAGGTCTGCCATTTCTTGTCCTTTCTACTCTACTAAAGCAAGATCCGCACGTGTGTCCTCCACCAGATTTCCAAGCGCAACTCCGACATCTTCTTTATCATGTACCATTTGTTCCAATTGCGAAATTTCTTCATCGCGAGCAGCAAGGAGAACGTTCTTCTCCTTCAATTCAGCAAGTGCGGTATCTCGTTGAGCAAGAATATTATCTTTCTCTGCTAACTGTTCTTGGAGTTGCTGGAGCTGAGTCTGCAATGCATGATTCTTGGCTTTGACTGCAAGCTTCTTCTTGAAGAGGAGCAATGTCTACTTCGAGAAGGTCAACCTTACTCTGCAACTCTTGTTGAATGTTTTGAGTTGCGAGCTTCATCGGGAGGGGAAATTGCTGGGAGAATTGGATGAGAAGTTGGCCCATGGATGCCAATTCCTTGAACATTACTACTGGAGGGGGGAGAGAAGGAGGAGGTTGTGATGATGAGGAAGAGATCAGATGCGGTGAGGAGAGTGGAGAGTAATCGGGAGAGGATAGAAGATGGATTGATGCCTCATGAAGGGCAGTTGAAGGCGCAACGAGAAGAACGGCAGCAGTATCGTGAATGGTAGTTGGAGGAGGAAGAGGGATAAGGGCAGTCGGGACCAAAACTGTTCCGGTCTCGATCTGTGGTTCCGCCAAGGCGGCTTCAATAACTACCTCTACATTCCAGTCATTTGATTGACTGCATCTGCTTGGGCGTCGACGGTTGGTGACGAAGGAGATTCCTCCCACGATGAGACTTCAGCTACATCTTCCATGATAACATCTTGATCCGGCTCCTTGAGAGGAGAAGATGGGATGGACTCTACCTGTAAGGAGGTGGCGGTGTCATGGAATACTTCAACATCTTGTACTGCGGTAGAACCCTCCACCTGACTTTGTGATGGGCTAATTCGACGGCGTTTTTGTTGGAAGAAATGAAGCAAATCTTCATCATCGTCGTCATCAAACATCTGGGTAGATTCTTCATGTAGCAGCTTGGTAGTCGTTGGAGGTGGTTGCATGGCTTGTATCATCGGAAGGTGAAAGGTGAGGAGGTGGGGCAATCAGGTATGAGGTATATCGTTCTTAACGAGTTGTTTAGTGACGCTTAAGCATTCACAGTGAATGCGCTGGAAGAAAAAAGATGTGAAATTGACACCCTCTCATGAGGCAATATCAATCATCAAGTAAAAGGGTTTGGAAATGCCATACGTGCATTTTTGCAGGTTTAACGCTGCTACAAGAAATTGTAGAGCGGTACGCTCTGGTTCGGGTCGACAAAAGATGGCAAACTCATTAGATGAGTGCCGGGGAAACAATTCCTTCATGGTTGCGATTGGAAGGAGTGGTCCATCAACCAACCCTTCCCGAGGGAGACGAAATCCCTCAGCAACCGTGTTTAGAGTAACTACGACATGGGGGTTTAAAAACATTAATATCCAACACTGCTCTGTACTAGGTGTGGCGGCGATGGCAGAAATGATCTGCGCATGGAAGGGGTGACACTCCACTGAATGCCAAGGCAATTCAGCGAAGGCCAAAAGTCTCCGAGCATGCAAATACTCACTCACATCTGGAGTGAGACCGGCACGGAAGGTTACTATGTTAACAAGAGCTTCCATGGCGCACTCAGAGATAAACGAAGACACAGAGCACACATAGGTCGCAAACACACAAAAAAAAACACAATAGCAACTAACAGCGAAAGGAAGAAGCTTAAGTAGAAACACTACAAAGAAATAGGCGGCAAGAACCCTAATCATAAGGCAGTATTGGAAATATATCGACATAATGGTGACATGCATGCATTAATAGAAGTAGCGTCCTAGAGGAGGCTATTAATCATGGTTAGATAAGAAAACGGAAGGATTAAGGTCAATTGGTCAACCGAAACATAGAGAGTAGAAAGAAAATCAAGTGACAAGCGAAAAAGAGTAAAAATACCGAAGACACCTCATGAGTTGGTAGACGGCGGGTGATAGGGGCAAAGCTTGAAGCCATTAATCGCTTTTGGAAGGAGGAAACCAGTTAAGGTTGCCAACGGAAAAGTTGCAGGTTCCACTTGTTCAGCAATATGATAAGGACCGAACCAATGAATTTAAACTTTCTGGCAGATCTATTAGACTTCACGTTATAGAAGAGGACCAATTGGTTTACCATAAACACGGGGGTTTTGAGGAAGCAATTGTGGGTTTTGGCTTGTCTCAGCTGCATGTCTTGCAGCACTAGAAAACTCTCCAGATGCTATTCATTCAGGGACCGTAAGGCCTCAAGACTAAAGGGAAAAGATTCTTCTAGTAAGAGCTTCTGTTCGAGAGCCACACGCAAACTGGGAACCACCAGTTCCATCGTAGCAATGGCTTCCAATCCATACGCCAACTTAAAAGGAGTTGTTTCGGTCGCCACTTTGTATGTAGTATGATAAGCCCATAGTACAGCAAGGAGAAATTGGTCCCATCTCTCTGGGCAATCTAACACCAGTTTCTTCAAGATATTTAAGAGAGATTTGTTGGTACTCTCAGCAAGTCCATTTGCTCGTGGCTAATAAGGAGAACTGAATTTGTGCACAATTTGGAATGTTTTCGTAAGCACTTGCATTAATGTATTTGCAAAGTGCGTACCTTGATCAGTGACGATCTCCAAGGGTAACCCGTAACGCAGAAAGATATCCTTCATTAAGCATTTAACAACCACAGCCGCTGTAGCTGATCACAGAGCCCATGCCTCGGCCCATCTAGTTGCATAATCTGTGCATGTAAGAATATATCTATTATTGGTGACTGTCACCGGAGGTATAATCAATCTGATAAAATCCAAGCCCATTTCTGAAAAGGTTCAAGAGGCACCACAGGTTGGAGAGGAAAGTAATGTCTCTGTAAAGGTTGATCGGAATGCTGGCACTCGTTGCACTGTTGTATAGACTTGGTCACATCACAATACATCGTTGGCCACCACAATCCACTCTGCAAAATCTTCCGGTGAGTCAGATCAGCCGCAAAATGTCCTCCGATTGGGGCAATATGGGCCATGTTAATGACTGAAGCATATTCATGTGGGGGAACACATCTGAGTAGTACTCTCGAGTGATCCATATAATATAACTGTCCGACAATCAACCGAAAGCGTCGACTGTACGTGGCTAGTCTTCGTGTAGCAGTTGAAGAAATCATACCAGGCGGACATCCACTAGTTAAGAACAGAAGCAAGGTATCATAGTAAGAAGAGGGTACTGGTAATTCCTGTGAATCACCCTGGATGGTCTCTACCGCATAGATGGCTGGTGTTGTATCATCAATTCCCTCCGGAGGCTCACCGAAATCCAATCGAGAGAGAAAGTTAGCAAGTGTGTGTGCTGACCCTGGTCGGTGTATGACGGAGTAATCAAATTCTTAAAGCAGAAAGACTCATCGTGCCAGCCGTCCTCCCAAATGCTGTTGGTGCACCAGATACACCAATGCTGCATGGTCTACATGGAAGGTGAAGCATCTGCCCAACAGATAATGCTGAAATTTTTTTACAGACTAAACCAAACCGAGACACTCGCGTTTAGTAACTGAATAGTTACGCTCTATCGAGGCCAATCTGCGGCTCGCATAATATATCGGACGAAACCATTTATCCATCTACTACATCAGCATGCTACCAATGGCACTGTCAGAGGCATCCACAAAAACATGAAATGGCAATTCCCAATTTGGTGCTTGTAAAATGGGAGCCTCAGTTAATAGCTTTTTCAGTCAGTCAAAAGAAAGTTGACACTCTTTGGTCCATTGGAACTGACGCGGGCTACTGGTTATCAAACGATTAAGTGGTATTTCCAGATGAGCAAGCCAACGCAGATGTCGCCCATGCCACTGGATTTGGCCCAAAAACCACATCACGTCTTTAGGTGTCTTAGGAGCAGGAGCCTCCAAGATGGCCTTCATTTTGTCTGGATCCACCTGAATGCCTTTTTTGGAAATAACATGCCCGAACAGCTTACCACAGGAAACAGAGAACACCGATTTATTTGGGTTCAAACACAAGCGACATTCCCGACACTTGGAAATGCAACACCGTAAATGGTACAGGTGTGCCGACATATCACGGGATAACGAGAAATCATCCAGATACATGCTCATAAATGTGGTGAGATAAGGGGAAATTTTTTTTTGCATGTAGCCTTGAAATGTACTAGGAGCATTGCGCAGCCCAAACCACATTACAGTACATGCATAAACACCCCAATTGGTAATAAATGCAGTCTTGGGTATGTCCTGCTCTGCCATTATGACTTGATTGTAACCACTATATCCATCTAGAAAGGAATGCATCTCCGGACCCGCCACGTCATCTAACATGGTATCCAGGAATGGCAATGGAAATGGATCAGGTATAGTTGCAGCATTAAGCTTTCGGTAGTCCACACATATCCGCAGTTGCTTGTTTTTCTTTGAAACTATAACAATGGGAGAGATCCATTCTGCGTGCTCAATAGGCACAATAAATCCCACCTTCAACAAGCGATCAAGTTCGGCTTTAACCCGTGCTGCATAGTTAGGATTCATCCTGTAACTGGGCTGTTTGATGGGTCTTACGTCCGGTTTCAGCACCACTCGGTCTTGATAAATCCGTGGGTCCAACCCCTTCATGTCCCTATAATCCCATGCAAACACATCCGTGAACTCGCGTAGGAGCTGCAACAAGTGCTCTCGGAAAGTCTTGGACAGTCCTGCCTTTATTTTTACTAGTCGTGGGTTGGTTTGATCACCTAAATTGCAGGTGATCAACTGATCTTTCGGTACATAGAACTGTAGGGGCCTTTCCTCATCATCTCTGGACTGGAGTAATTGTTGAAGCATCGCATCATCCAAAGTCTGTTCGGTATTTGACTCATGCTCTTCGGTCAACGGTACCACCGTGCAGGCTGTCGGACTCTAGTTATCAGCCATTGTTTGTAAATCTATAGTGCCAAGTGCCATCAGGTCTTTATTGGCTCGAAGGAAAGTCTCCTCTTCATCGTCGAAGAGACCATCTAGCATGTGTACAGGCTCCACTAAATATGGCCGTGCGTGTAAGTCACAGGGTTTCATATCGTCCAGTGGGACAACATACTTCCGGTGATTATTTTTAAAGACTAATTCATGCGCTGACCAGTCTTGCACTACCTTAGCTTGTTTTAGCCAAGGACGTCCAAAAAGCAGATTGTAGTCCAAGCTTGATTCTGGTAAATCTAGCACAACGAAGGTCATTTTGAAAACAAAACCTTGTAAAGTGATCGGAATATCCCACACCAAGCCCACTGGATGGACTCGAGATTGATCAGCCATACGTACAAAGAATTGAACAGGTTCAATTTGCATCCACCCGAGCCATTTGCAAAGGGCTGCTATGGCAATACTGACACCAGATCCTCCATCAATTACGACTTGTGTGATTTTGTGATTTTTGTACCATACCATAATCAGTGGTACCGTATGGTCCACCATTGGGTCCAATTCTGATTGGATTGTAGCTGTTGCAGGAGCACTCGAGGAGCCTAGACTAACATGTTGTTGGAACTGTTATCGAACTCCAGGGATCAAAGCCAATAATTGACCCAAGGGCAATATTTTAGCTGTTTCCGATATGGTCTCCGGTATGGACTATGGTACCGTATGAGTCAAATTTTGCTTCTCTGGTACCTCGGGCAGGATACTTTGCTGCGTCACCGGAACTGGATCAGGGAAAATAGCTTGTTCCTGCGTAGCCCACTTACTTGCCTTTGTGAACACCTTCTGTTGTTCACGAATTCTTGGTTTGAAGATCTCCATAGCTGGTTGTAGTTGCTTGCCCAATCGTGTTTGTACCATTGCTGCTTGCGTAACCACAGGTGAGATATACACCATATTTTCCATCGGATGTTGCCATTCTTTTTTCTTTTTGTCATACTCCGCTGCATCTTTGCAGAACCTCCAGATATGCCCTATTTCCCTACAGAAATGACATTTAGGAGTTGGATTAGATGTACCTTATCCTGACGGGGCTGCATTCCACTGAGTTTGAGCGAAGTTATTTGTCTACCCTCCTCAATAATTCCTGTATCCCTGGTACGGGGTGTTCCTCATCTGGGGTGGTACATAATGGCTAGCCGGTTGCCCCTGCTCCTGAATGATGGCATTAGCGGCTGCTCTGTTCTGTACCTTGGCATTATACAGACAAGTCTTTGTGGTATGATCTGTTATGTGGCAGATGGCAGAGTACATTTGGTTTAGTGGGCATGTTGAACTGTTGTGCCCTGGGTTTTTGCATTTTTCACAGTAGACTTGTTTCAAAGGGTCCTCGTTACATTGCCTAGATGCTTTCAGCCACTCCAGGTCCTCGATAAATCCACCCACTTTGTTCTCTAATTGTAACGCCATAGCAATTACGACATCTAAAGTCATTCCACCCACACACCTTATGATCATAATCTGCTTCAATTGGGGCTTTAATCCATCGATGAACCATTGAGTGATAACGTCATCTGGTAGATTAGCATGCGCGGGTGGCAACTACCTTAGATGGGTCCGAAATAGCGTGGCATAATCCTGTACAGTTTGGTGTGGTTTCTGCCTATTGTTCTACAAGTAGTCAAAAATTTCGGCGGGGTTCTTCTTCAATCAAAACCGTTGTAGAAAGGCATCCTTTACATCATCATACTGTCGAAAGTGGTTCAAATCGTATTTGGTTAGCCATCGTGTAGCTTCATTAACTAGGGTTGCCTGGAACACAATAGCTTTGTAGGTAGGGTCTCCTCGGTAGTTCAGAACTGCATAATTAATCTCAAAGGTCCGCACATGCGCATCTCGATCATCCCCCGGAAATCCTCCAAATTTTGTATACGTGACCCCTGCTAGTACCAGACGCGGTGGGATAACCTGTTGCTGCTGATGTTGCAGTTGCGGCTGCGGTAGTGTTTATTGTTGTTGTTGTGAGCCACTCATGGTGCTATTGTTGGTGGTGTTGCTATTACCTAAATCTTCGAGAGATTTCTCTTGATCTTCCTGAGCTGTATGGTCAACTTGCTCACTTTCCGGTCCTAAAATGTTGTTGAACCATTTGCTTAACTCCAAGTCTATCAGCCCTTCCTCAACTTTGGTGTCAAAATTAGCTAGACTTGCACCGAAAAGTGATGAACGCAATAAGTGTCCACCGATCAGCACCGCAGTTTCACCGAAAAGCTTTGAATTGCTACCAGGTAATACCGAACTCTCATCAAAACTCGCCGAATTCTCACTGGACCAGACTACACTATCACCGGAAACGTTCTCATCGGATAACGCAAACCTATCACCAAAAGTGACCGAATTCTGACCAAATAATGTGGAACTTTCTTTGCACTGCATCTCTATACAACCAGAAATCACGGTACTTTCTCCCAAAGGTACCGGACTCGCACTGGAATTCATCGAAATCTCATCATGTAGTACCGAACTACCACCGGAATTGCTACTGGCTGGTTGTACCAAACCTTCCGCAACTAGACTTAACTGTCCTGTACTTCTACCACCAGGGGCTATTCCTAATAGGTTCGGAACTGCCCAGGGATGTTGATCTCTACATTACTTGGGGTATGCTTCACTGGAACGTGTTACCGGCATATATCAAAGAATTCTTCATCAATCTTTAATCTTCGGTGTAAACAACTACTCCATTTCCCACAGACGGCGCCAGTGTTAAGTGTTAAAACCCTTTTATTGTTAAGGTTTAATTCATAACAGGGTTCTTGGGATGATCAGGGGTCTGTAAACAGAGGCCCTATTTATATTTTCCCTAACTGCAGATTAGGATTATATAACTTCACTAAATTGAGCGCTAAACATATCATCTTCCAGTACTACTCTGAATACGTTTGTTAATGCACTTTCACGTTAAAAAGTTACCGTGTAACTCCTTCACTTAGCGCGTTAATCAAATTACTTAATACTTCATTAACTTCACTTAATGATTAAACTTAATCAACAAAATAGACTCAGTTACACAGAGTTCTGCAACAACACTCGCTTCTGGCTCCTCAGACCATTCAACACCTAAGACTCAATCCATAAGGAGCACACGAGGACAATTCTCATCAGTAACAAGTCCCCAATTTGAAAGAAGGTGGAATTGCATCCATAGGCTCAGATCCTTCATGGACGTAGGAGGAGAAACATTTATGGATGTGAAAGGTCATAGCAAATGAGGAGAAGAGGCCAGAAGCCAGAAACTTAGGTGCTACACAACACCCTAGACCCATCCAACACCCAACCTATGCACCTATGTTATTCCAAAATGAAGACTTCAAACCTCAGAGTTCAGCAGAGATATTAGCCACCATGGACATAACAATAAATGAGGAACAATGGACACCCCATTGTGATGAGGATGGTTATGATATATCAATCTTCATGATAGAGCCTCTTATGTTTGAGCCTCTCCTAGAGAAATGTGATTGTGTAACAAAGAATTCAATAGGAGTAAATGATGAGGACTTAGAATCCATCATCATCGAGCCCTTTTGTTCTTCAAAAGATGAATATTCATACTTGGTAGAAGCCAAAAATCATGCTCATGTTGAGTGTAACTGAGAGCAGACACTGATTGAGCTAGTAGAGACCAAGTTTGAGAAGAAGAAGGAAGAAGAAAGCCTCCCACATAAGAGGAAGATCAAGAATCACTATTTGAGGTGCCAAAAAATTTCAAGAAATATGAAGTTGAGGATAGAAAGCTCATGATAAAAATGGCTGAAAGAGAAGCCATCACGGGAGAAGCTTTTGATAAGAGAGAACAAACTATGAAAATTCTATTCACAGTTGAAGAAGGAGAAGAAAGTTGCTCATATGTAGGACATGATTTAAGTGAAGAAGAAGAGCAAGAGTTTAGCACATCACTAAGGGAATATAGAGATGTGTCTGCTTGGAGCTATGAGGATTTAAAAGGATCGGATATGGACATTTGTTCTAACAAGATCCCCATGACACTAGAAGCCAAGCCAACTAAATAGAAGCCTTATACTTATAATAACAACTATGCAACAAAGATGAAAGAAGAAATTGATCATTTTATTGAAGCAAGGTTTATCTATGAAATCAAGAGGTTTATCTATGAAATCAAGCATACATAATGGGTATCCCCCATTGTTGTGGTCCCCAAGAAGAATGGGAAGCTGCATGTGTGCATTAACTTGAAGATAGTTAACACTACTACCATAGGAGATACCTATCCACTGCCAATCATCAAGCACTTGTTTGAATGTGTAGCAGGCATGGAAGTTTATAGCTTTGTTGATGGTTTTACGGGTTACAATCAAGTGGCCATTGCCCTTGAAGACCAACATAAGATGGCTTTTGCCACTGAGTGGGGTATCTTTGCATTCAGTGTGATCCCATTTGGCTTCACAAATGCACATGCTACCTTTCAACGCTTAATGTGTCATGTGTTTAAGAGCTTTTTGAGTAAGAATTTTATTGATAGACGAGGATAAACTAAGAGTGATAGCTGAATTGCCTAGACATAGGAAAATTAAGCAAGTACATGCTTTTATGGGACATTGTGTGTACTACCAATGATTTATCCACATGTATGCGATTATCACTAAAGCTCTGTACAACCTCTTCACTAAAGTTGAATAGGCTGAGGAATGTGAAGCTTCTATTAATGAGTTCAAATGACTCTTGTGCTCAACTTCTATTTTGACAACACCTAACTAGAATAAACCATTCCATGTTCATGTTAATGCTTCCAATTATGTGATTGGATGTGTGCTTGCACAAGCGACTAAGGAAGAGAACATATATCTCCCAATAGCATATGCAAGTAGATAGTTAAACGTTATAAAAAGGAATATCACCACTATTGAGAGAGAAGGTTTAGGTATGGTTTATGCAATTAAAAATTTCAAACATTATGTGTGTGCAAATAAGTTTAAATTTTTTTACGGACCACCAAGCATTGCTCTACTTAGTGAACAAGCCTTGTAACACTGGCAGATTAGTAAGATGGTTCCTCTTACTAATGGGATATTATTTTGAAGTGGTAGTCAAGAAAGGAAAGACTCACTTTTTAGATGATCATCTTTCACGACTGACTTTTGGTGAATCCCCCCAAGGAGTGTCAAACAAACTCCCTTATGCTTATCTATTTCATAGAGAAGTAGTGCTAGACTAGGCTAAATTACTTGTTCCTATCTCATGTATGGACCTAAGAATTTGAGGGTTAATACAAAGGAGAATGAAATAGTCTAATCATAGAAATATCAAATGCTTGAAGGAAGCATTTAAAAACAGAGTGATCACAGAATCCTAGCTTGTTGTGTGGAAGAAGAGGAGCACGATAAATGGTTGCAACTTGCACATATAGGTGCATTAGGGCAACATCATTTGAAGCATAGAACTTTATAGGCACTCAATCGATTAGATGTTTATTGTCCAATAATGGAAGCAAATGTTTATAGGTTGGTCAAAGAGTGTCAAATCTACATTAGTAGACCTCTTGTTGAGTATGCCACATACCATTTGGCTTTAGTGCCTTATTGGAGTAGTTTGATAGTCTTATTCCTAAGATAAAAAACATTCCCACTAGAAATGATAGTATCAAGACAAACAAGTCTCGAGCAAGAGGCTCAAGACTATAAACGCATTGGTGATAATCCGTACAAATGTGGGCAAGATGGATACCTAAGACTATGTGTCCATGAAAGCGAATACCGAGAGATTTTAGAAACTGCAAACTATCTCCTTGCATAGAATTGAAGCTTTGAGCATTGGAGTCATTTTCTATGATCAATGGGGACATTGGAACTAATGCCCTATAGAGGTTATCCTCGCTTGATGCATACTTCATTGAGATTACATTGGAAGGGGGTGGTTGTTTTTTACCTAACATTGGTAGGGGTCTAGGTGGTGCTTGATAGTGTGGCTCATAGTTCTGAGGGGGTTGGTAATAAGGTTTTTGTTTGTACTAGCCTTGATATCTACCTATCTATAGATAAGGCTAATCGAAGTTTTTCCTAACTGCTTACTTGTTATAGGGACAATCTTGATTTGTGTGGTATGTATACTTCCTCTCAATTGAAAAATATTGGGCATTCAAGTTTCTTGGGTCCTAAACAATCAGTGGATGCACATTGGCCATGTGATCCCCTCCACAACTATAGCACCTTTTTGTAGAAACCATTCTAGGGGTTTGCTTACTTGACACACCGAACTTTTGAGCCACTCATTTTGCCAAATCTTTTATAGAGGTAGAGGTTTTTGATGTGAGATTGGTTGAATAATCTAAATCCTTCTAGATTTTAGAGAGCTCAAACTCATCTCCAAAATTATCCTCTATATCTATACAAACATTTCTTTATGGTCTTGGGCTCTTTAAGGTAAACATATGATCGTAGTTTCCCATTCAATAAGCCATCTAGAAATAGCAAAACTTCTTTAGCTTGAGTAGGTAGCTCTAAAATGGGACATGTCTCAATGTATTGTCTAAATCTACATGCTACTTGCCTCATAGTTTCCTAGGGTGTATATTTAAAGGTTTGGATCAATGAAGAGGTATTGTGTCTAATTCTCCTCTGAGAAAAATCTGTAATAAAGGCTTCTGGAAATTAATGAATATCCCTAAATTATCCTTGTTGCAGAGGTTGGAACCATGCCAAGGTAGTATTCTTCAAGGTTAGTCCAAATACATTGTGTTGATTGAACAGGTCCTCAATTTGTTCGACTCTCAACACTTTCTTGAATTCCGCTATGTGATCATAGGGGTCGCTAGTACCATCAAAGTACATCTTCATGATTTCATGTTGATATATTTAGGTAGTGATATGTGTGAACACTCTAGGACCACCGGACACTTTTTCCCCTCTTTAGGAGGTTTTTTTCCCCCGGCTTGTATATACACCTATTGCCCTAATGGGCTACTTATCTTTGTACATTCTAGTGGTAATACATTCAGTATTGTGTTGTGCTCAAAGCTTCTTCTTCTTCCTTGTGCTATTCATGTGCTTCCGCAGATGTCTAACTCCAACAATTGGTATCAGAGTAGGTCGTTGCTTCATCAGAGCAGGTCGCCACTTCATCTTGAGCTCATTTTGGCCTCTGAATGCAGTATCGCAATGCTTGTAGTCTATTTCATCTTTTTGTGCCAAAGGTGTATACCGATTTCAGTTCACTGGTAAAAGCATCTCGAAGTGTGCTACAGGTTTAGTAGAATTTGTCTCGGCACTTTTGTTCAACTTTTTGAGATACAGTCAATTTTTTGCATCAAGCTATTTTAGTCATCGGCCATGGCTAAAATCAATGATGTATTCCGTATGTTGGTTGTTGAGGATAAGTTGGATGGTACCAACTACCCGATATGGGCTTATATGATGCGACATGTATTGGTTGCAAAAGGATTGTGGAACATTGTGTAGGGTGTTGAAAAATGCCCTATCACACTTGCAATTGTTACAATTGTAGGTATTGAAGCTGATGCAGATGGTGTCGAAGATGGTGATATTCTGCAGATTCTTGTTCGTGCTGTTGTTTCTATTGTAGCGCTATAGAGCAAATTCACTAGGATGGTAGAGATGCTAAGGCACATGCATTGATAGATTTGTCTATCAAACATACCATTATTCCTCACATTTGCTCTTGCAGAACAGCTAAGCATGCTTGGGATACACTTACTACATTGTACCAGGCTAGGAATGAAGCTCATGTTGCTTACTTCCAAAAATAGTTGGAGAGTGAGCACATGAATGAACGTGACTCTATGGATAGTTTTTTGAAAAAGATCAAGGATTTGAAGGAACAGTTGATTTTTGTTGATGAAATCCTTCCTGATAGTTCACTTGTGCAGGCGATTCTGAATGGTCTTCCTAACTCATACCAGATTTTTTCTTCTACTCTTCGTTTGATGATGAAAGGCAATCCAAATGCCTTAACAATTGAAGAGTTAGTTTCTGTTTTTTTGCAGGAAGACCAATCTAGGCAGAACAGGTCTATTCTGCGTGTTGCAGATCAAGCCTTTCCTGGCTATTCAGAAGGGCAAAGGTAAATGGAGCTCTTCTACTAGTAAGCAGAAATTTGTAAATGCTACGCATTCGAAGAAGAAAGACAAAGATGAGAAGAAATCAAAATAGCAGAAATTGTTTTGTAAATACTGTAAAGTGAATGATCATGTCATTAAGAGTTGTCCAAAACTGACTACCAAAGAGGCAAAGAAGGAAGAGGCTCAAATGGTTGTTGCAGAGGCCTCTACACCAAAAATAGAGTCTGCTAATCTTGTGCAGGAAGAAGAATGGGTGTCTACTACTGTTTGTAGTTTTGACCCATGTTCTCATGAGCAGTGCATGTCTCTAGTAGACTCAGATGTTTGGAACTTTGATAGTGGGGCGACCAAACATATTACCTCGTAGCACAATTTTTTCTCTTCACTCGAGCCTGCCCCTACAGGGAAAACTATTACATGCGCAAAAAAATCCTCTTATCCTGTTATAGGATTTGGTAAGATCATTCTGACTACTGCTGATGGTAGTTCTTTCACTTTATCAGATGCTTTATTTATGCCAAGGATCAAGAAGAATCTGTTATCAGTTTTTGCATTAGCTAAGATTGGCTTGGTTGTGAGATTTGTTGATGACAGATGTACAAGTCATGATCTATCAAATGGCAATGTGGTTATTGCTTCTGGCATTTTATGTCATGGTTTGTATAAGCTCATAGACTATGAAAGATCCGTGAATGATTTGGCATGTGCAGTACATGATTGTCAGGCTATTTCACATGCAAAGCTTTGGCATGCACGCTTTGGTCATTTGAACTTTGTTAGTCTACTGGCCTACAGAAATCTGAAATGGTGTCCTCTTTGCCCAAACTTGAGGCACCCGGTAAACATATATGTGAAGGCTGTATTTTGGGCAAAATGCAGCGTTCCTTATTTCCAAAAGATGGTTCAGTTTGGGCTACGCAAAAATTGCAACTTGTTCATAGTGATGTTTGTGGTCCTATGTAGACACCTTCTTTTGGAAACTATCTTTACTTCGTGACTTTCATTGATGATTTTTCCAAGCATGCATGGGTATATCCACTCAAAGCAAAGTCCGAGGTGTTTATGTGCTTCAAATAGTTTTTGATTTTGGCTGAAAATCTGTCAGCATGTAAAATGGGCACCCTCCATTTTGATGGAGGGAGGGAATACATGTTTTTTGACTTTAATGCATTTCTGGCTAAACGTGGGATAAAACACCAGCGTACAATGCCCTATACACCTCAATAGAATGGAGTTGCTAAATAGAAGAACAAGTCACTCATGGACATGGCGAGGTGTATGGTCAAGAGTCAGGCTTTACCACATAGTTTCTGGCTTGAGGCTATCATGTGTCCAGAATATGTACTTAATAGGTGTCCCTCTAAAGCATTGCACTCTATCACTCCATATGAGGCTTGGCATGAACGCGAGCAAGCTGTTGCTCATCTACGTGTTTTTGGTTGTTTGGCATATGCATTAGTGCCTGAACAACATCGTAGAAAATTGGATGATAAAGCAGTAAAATGTATTTTTGTTGGGTAGAGTTCTGAAAGTAAAGGCCATATTCTATATCATCCATAGACTAAACGCATTCTGATTAGCCGTGATGTTGTCTTTGTGGAAGAGCTATTCAGCCATTGATTTCATGTACTAAGAAGACAA
Source organism: Ceratopteris richardii (assembly GCA_020310875.1). NCBI lineage: Eukaryota > Viridiplantae > Streptophyta > Polypodiopsida > Polypodiales > Pteridaceae > Ceratopteris > Ceratopteris richardii. Next base: position 196,349,733 of record CM035417.1, on the reverse strand, counting down.
CTATTAGCTCCAAAGACATGTATGATACTTTGCTACCTCTTTTTACAAGTGGATAGCCTAATGCTAGTCCTAATGAGGCAACTTCCCAGCCTTTGCAGGTTTCATGTGATGATGCTGATCATCCCATTTTTTATGCAGATTTACATGATGCACTTGTTGATGAGAGAGTTGATATTGAGGAGGCAAAAACTATGCCAAAATGGGTGGTGTAGTGATGGAGAGTGTTAATCTCCAAAAGAACAACCTACTCTTGAATTTAGAACACCTCTATATCAAGAGTAAGTCAAAACCTTCACCAATTTAAGAGATCTATGACCAAATATCAATTTCTTGATCAAACTATGAAGAAGGAAATTACTCAGAAAGTCTGCTGCATATATCTTGCTCATTGACTGAGTAAATGTGTAAAGTTTTCTATGAAACTTTGCACAAGGTGTCACCTAAAGATTGTGCACCTCCTCCAAGTCAAATCACTCCAAAAGATTCAGTAGATCTTGAGAAATCTACTTACCAAGTTACCTATGTCTAAATCTGCACTTCTGATAAGTCGATTTGGACACCCCTAACTTTTAACACATATTTCTCTCAATATAGAACCCGTTTAAGCAAATGCTTTTAGCCACGAGTAGCACTTAAAGATTAAGTGCTTACTTGCACAAAACTTTAAACTGTGGAGTGAGAAATGATCAAATCATTAAGATCAAAATTTGCGCCTGTTTCAGGAACCAGTGAATACTTTCTCACATGTAAATGTTCCTACACACAATTCTCTTAGCCTGATCACAATTAGATTCTCAAACTCTAGCCATAGATTGATTAGCTATGGACTTAGACATCTCCAAAAGGAATTCACAAAAGATCTACTACACGAGGAGAAAACACAGAAACATCGGGTGCAACTTTTCTGCTATTCTTCAGAAAATTACAACTGAGTTGTGAGAGAGACTTCTTCTCATTCCTATGAACTCTATTGAGTCTTACAACTTACAAATGCACTATTCTCATACTCTCCTATTGTCTCCTCTTGTCTCTCCTTCTTGCCCCGACAATTTTTCAAAGTATTTATAGGCAAATATGTACAAACTTATGTCAAAGCATAAGTATAAGTAACCTATGTCTTAACTAATGTACATATGTGTACATTTCTTTCAACCTGTGAATGTAACCATCTTCTAATCTTCAAGAATTGATCTTATCTTCATCTTTTGTCTTCCAAACTTCAATTGGTGATTGGTCTGCACCAACAGCTCCCCCTCAATCATCAATTGAGGTTTCTCTTATCTTCTTTATGCCTGCCATGTCTTTAAACTTCTATAACTTTGGTCCATCCAAAGTGATACTGTATCTCAATGTGTTTGGTCCTGGCATGAAAAACAGGATTAGCAGCTAGATATAATGAACTCATGTTATGACCATAAATGATAGGTATGCTCTGTATAGTGTCAAAACTCTTCATGAGAGTCTTAAGCCAAATCACTTCTTTTGCAGCTTCAACCATGCCTTTGTACTCTACTTCTGTAGATGACAAAGCAACTGTATGTTGCTTCTTTGAGCACCAGGAGATTAGCTTATCTCCCACATAACACATGTATCCATAGGTTGACCTTCTATCATCTGGATTACCTGCCCAATCTGCATCACTATAGATCTTGATATTTGTATCTGATGTAAAACCATAATACAAACCTTCTTTGAGTGTACCCTTAATGTACCTCAACACTCTTTGACCTGCAATCCAATGCTCTTTCCTAGGACAATGCATAAATTGAGACAAAACCCCAACTGCATATGATAAATAAGGTCTAGTTAATGTAGCATAGATAAGACTACCAACCAAACTCTGATATTGCTTCATGTCCTTGAACTCTTCACCTCCAAATCTGCTTAATTTGTGATTCACCTCCATTGGAGTAGGTGCTACCCTACAATCATTCATTTTAAACTTGATTAACAAGTTTCTCAAATACCTTTCTTGAGTCACATACACTCCATGTTGAGTGTATGAAATTTCCATGCCCAAGAAGTATGATAAGTCTCCCAAATCACTTATTTTGAACTCTTTCTCCATTTGCTTCTTTAAGCTTTGAATGCCTTTCTCATCTGTACCTGTAAGAATGATATCATCAACATATATGCACATATAAATAAACCCATCATCACTTGCTTTGACAAGCAAGCTACTATCTGCTTTTGATACTTGAAATCCAAGTTCTTTTAGGAACTTTACAAGTCTATAGTTCCATGCCCTTGGGGCCTGCTTCAAGCCATATAAAGCTCTCTTGAGCTTACACACATAATCTGGATATCTTCCATCTCTGAATCCTTGAGGTTGCTCCATGAAAACTTCATCTGAAATATAACCATTCAAAAAAGCATTCTTCACATCTAATTGACACAATTTCCAACCTTTACATGCAGCAATTGCTATAAGTGTCCTCATGGTTGTCATCTTTGCCACAGGACTATAAGTCTCATCATAATCAATACCATATGTCTGAGCAAACCCTTTCACAACAAGTCTAGCTTTGTACCTAGACACACTTCCATCTGCAAATCTCTTTGTCTTATAGACCCACTTGCATCCAATGATCTTCTGACTATTTGGTTTTGGAACCAAATCCCATGTTTGATTCTCCATCAAAGCATCATATTCTTCCTGCATAGCTTTCTCCCAATTTTCTTTACCTTTTGCCTCTTCATATGTAGAAGGGTCTTCATCTGCTTTTACCATGTAAGCATAATCTTTGGTAGTCAAGAATGAAGTATCATAGCTATACCTTGTAGGTTGCCATTTGTTCCTTGTAGACCTCCTAAGTTCTCCACTTCTTGAGGTTTCTGGTTCTTCACATTCAGGATCAAATCTTGGTGTCTCTTCCACTTCAACCTGCACTTCATTATTCTCTTGCTCATCAAATATCTGAACCTTTGATTTACCTTTCCTTTGACTCACAATTTCTTCATCATTTGTATTAATATTGATAGTACCTGCATACCAAGTACCTTGCTCATTAAATGTAACATCTTTTGATACAAGAAAATGTTTTGTGGATGGATTCCACAACCTGTATCCCATCTGCTTATCATCATAACCAATAAACACATATTTTTCAACTTTAGGTTCCAATTTGTGCCTTAATTGTGATGGCACATATGCATAGGCCAAACATCCAAATACTTTGCAATGGTCTAGTGTAGGTCTCTTACCCCACCATGCCTCATAAGGTGTCATACCCTGCAAAGCTTTACAAGGTAGCCTATTGACCAAATAAGTAGCTGTATTTACAGCCTCAGCCCACAAATAATTTGGGCAATTTTTCTCCTTCATCATGGACCTTGCAAACTCAACAAGAGTCCTATTCCTCCTTTCTGCTACACCATTTTGTTGAGGAGAGTACCTGCAAGTAACCTCTCTTTTTATACCTGCATTCCACAAGTAATCACTGAACTCATTAGAGAAATACTCTCCCCCTCCATCTAACCTTAGTCTTTTCAACTTATGTCCTGTAATTCTCTCTGCATACATATGATAATGTTTGAAAGTATTGAATACTTCTGACTTATCTTTAATCACATAGATAGTGATCCATCTGGTAGCATCATCAACATAAATCACATAATACCTTGAGCCATTGATACTGAAGTCCTTTGATGGTCCCCACACATCTGTGTGTACCAACTCAAGTTTCTCTGAATACATAAACCCATGCTTAGAATAGGATTGCTTATGAGCCTTACCTAATTGACATGCCTCACATCTGTATGTCATATGTTGACCTGCAACATTAGGCAATCCAAGCACTGAACCATTATTAATCATGTCTTTAATACCTCTTTCATTGAAATGTCCAAGTCTCTTGTGCCAAAGATCTAACTCAGAGATCTTATGTCCTCCATAAGTGAACAAGGCATGACCAACATTACCTTGAATCTTCAATGTGAACAATCTTCCTTCTTTCTTCCCTGAAACAATTTGTTTATACCCATTGCTAGGGGTCTTCCACAAACACTCCTTCATTAGTGAATCTTACTTCATAACCTTTTTCCACAATTTGTCCTACACTTATCAAATTCTTAGGAATTGTAGGAACATACAAGACCTTACTCAATAAGGTGCTACCATCCTTGGCCTTCACTGATCCAATTGACTTCACATTGTGCTTTGTGTTGTCACCTGTTTTCATTCTGCCTTTCACAAGTTGCATTCATTATCAATGTTGAATCTTCCTTCTGATCTGAAGCATAATTGTAGTAGGTATTGTTATATTGTTGACTTTGAAAACCTCTACCTGCATTTCTTCCAAAGTAACCCCTACTACCTCTACCTTTGAAATTACCTCTTTGATTTCTGCCTCCTCTTCCTCTTGAATTATAGTTCTGATTGTATCCTCCATTACTTTGATTATTATGCCAACAATCATTAGCTAAATGATTTGTCTTACCACAAATCCAGCATGATTTGGCTCCATCTTTGTTGTTCCTGCCTCTTCCTCTACCTTTGCCACCTCCTCTACCTCTTAGGAAGTTGGCTTGACTAGTTGTGCCTTCATCTTCACCTGATTGTTGCTTTCCTTTGTTAGCTTTCTTCTTGTCCTTTGAGTACATTGCATGACCTGTACTTTTGTCACCATCTCCTTTAACATCCTGCTCAAATGTTAGCATATGACCTAGCAACTGATTTAAATCAGGAGTGAAATGATCAAGTGATAATTCTGTAGACAAAATGAATGGCTTCCACTTGTCATCACCTCTCAAACCTGTAAGGATTTGCCTTACCAATTTATCCTCCTCAATATCTTCATCAACAGCTCCTAATGCATCTGCAATGTCTTTCATCCTTGTTACATAATCTGAAATTGATTGAGAGCCTTCTTCTTGAAAGTTGTAAATTCTACCCATAAAGATGCCTTCCTTGACTTTGTGGTGTTTTGGAAATGCTCTTCCAAAGCATTCCATATATCACTTGCACTTTCAAGACCTCTAATGTGAGGTAGCAAGTAATCATTGACTGCCATATAGATAATGCTCCTAGCTTGAGCATCTTTCTTCATCCAATTCTTCAAATCTGTTAATTCCTCCCTAGTTGGAACACTAGGATCTCTAAATTGTGGTTTTTCTTCTTCACCTGTAATGTAAGCTATCAAATCTTTGCTCATTAGATGAGCTTCCATCCTCATTGACCATGCAGGATAGTTTTCTCTATCCAACTTCTCTATTTGAAGAGAATCTCCCATCCTTCTTCACCTGTATATTGAATTCTTCAACCTTTATAAAGTATAAGGTTACCTTTACTTTGAATGACACTCCTTTTGACTTCCTTGATGTCGTATGATCTCCTTCTCAAGCTTTTCCTTCAGGCTTTCACCTTTTAATCCTTCAGATGTTGAATTCTTTGCAACTGCAGCAGTCGGGATCCTCCTTTTCTTCAATTCTAATGCTTCCTGCTCTGATACCACTGATGGAGAGTGTTAATCTCCAAAAGAACAACCTACTCTTGAATTTAGAACACCTCTATATCAAGAGTAAGTCAAAACCTTCACCAATTTAAGAGATCTATGACCAAATATCAATTTCTTGATCAAACTATGAAGAAGGAAATTACTCAGAAAGTTTGCTGCATATATCTTGCTCATTGACTGAGTAAATGTGTAAAGTTTTCTATGAAACTTTGCACAAGGTGTCACCTAAAGATTGCGCACCTCCTCCAAGTCAAATCACTCCAAAAGATTCAGTAGATCTTGAGAAATATACTTACCAAGTTACCTATGTCTAAATCTGCACTTCTGATAAGTCGATTTGGACACCCCTAACTTTTAACACATAGTTCTCTCAGTATAGAACCCATTTAAGCAAATGCTTTTAGCCACGAGTAGCTTACCTTCCAACTTAAAGATTAAGTGCTTACTTGCACAAAACTTTAAACTGTGGAGTGAGAAATGATCAAATCATTAAGATCAAAATTTGCACCTGTTCTAGGAACCAGTGAATACTTTCTCACATGTAAATGTTCCTACACACAATTCTCTTAGCCTGATCACAATTAGATTCTCAAACTCTAGCCATAGATTGATTAGCTATGGACTTAGACATCTCCAAAAGGAATTCACAAAAGATCTACTACACGAGGAGAAAACACAGAAACATCGGGCGCAACTTTTCTGCTATTCTTCAGAAAATTACAACTGAGTTGTGAGAGAGACTTCTTCTCATTCCTATGAACTCTATTGAGTCTTACAACTTACAAATGCACTATTCTCATACTCTCCTATTATCTCCTCTTGTCTCTCCTTCTTGCCCCGACAATTTTTCAAAGTATTTATAGGCAAATATGTACAAACTTATGTCAAAGCATAAGTATAAGTAACCTATGTCTTAACTAATGTACATATGTGTACATTTCTTTCAACCTGTGAATGTAAGCATCTTCTAATCTTCAAGAATTGATCTTATCTTCATCTTTTGTCTTCCAAACTTCAATTGGTGATTGGTCTGCACCAACATGTAGACCATGCGTGATAGCAAATTAGATGTACCTCTATCATATTGTACTCGTTCAGGTGCTCATAGTACCTCTTTTGCATCAGATTTCTATGCTATGGTTGCTTCTAGTCTCTATGATGAGGCTCTGATGAAGCACAAAATTCAAAAAATTGGATGGCCGGTATGCAATCTGAATATGATGCTATAATGAAGAATGGTACTTGGTCTTTGTGTGACTTGCCTCCTTGCAAGAAGGCCATTGGCACTAAGTGGGTTTATAAGATGAAGCATAAGCTTGATGGAACAGTTGACAGGTATAAGGCTAGGCTTGTTGCAAAGGGTTATGCGCAGGAAATAGGAATTGATTTTGATGAAACCTTTGCACCTACATGCCAAATGACTACTGCTCATAGCATTTGTGCAATTTGTTGATGACATGCTACTCATTGGTCCTCATGAGAAGCATATTGCTGGTTTTAAGGCTGATTTGCATGCCTCATTTGAGATGTCTGATTTGGGGCATTTGCATCATTATTTGAGCATTCAGTTTATGCATGTTGATGGTGGAATGACCTTGTGTCAAACGAAATATATTGACACATTATTGCAGTGTTTTGGTCTTGAAGACTGTAAGCCTATTGCCACTCCTATGGAGATAGGTTTACGATTGAGTCTTCATGATGTTGGAGATGCATTTGATGTTGTTCTCTATCAGTAGGTTGTTGGATGCTTGATTTACTTATGCATTACTCGGCCAGATATTCAGTTTGTTGTCTCATAGATGAGCAAGCTTATGCATTGCCCACGTGTCAAGCATTGATAGACCGTTAAGCGCATCTTTTGCTACTTGAGTGGTACTCAGGTACTTGGGTTGTTTTATCCCAAGGGGGATCACTACCGCTAGATGTGCATGCTTTTTATGACTCTGACTAGGCTGGAAGCTATGACACTCATGTGTCCACTAGTGGTTTGTGCTTCATGCTTGGTAGCTCATGTATATCTTGGTTGAGCAAGAAGCAACCTACTATGGCCACTTCTAGTTGTGAAGTTGAGTATAGGGCAACTTTCAGAGCTACTATTGAGTGTGTGTGGCTCAGATGCCTTATGGCTATTTTGGGTGTTGGTTTGTCTTCTGTCACCACCAAATTCACTCACAGTAAGAGCGCATTGGTAGTTGCGAGGAAACCTATGTTCCATGCTCTCACTAAGCATATTGAGGTGCATTATCATTAGGTTACAGAGAGGTTCTATGTTGGGGAGATCATCTTGGCATATGTGCCCACATAGGAGAACATTGCAGACCTTTTCACGAAGGCTCTGCCTATGGAGAAGTTTGAAGCTTTTCGCAAAGCTTTGGGCTTACTTCGTTTTAGGGTTACCCACCTAGAGAACAAGCTAGGGAGGCTCCAAATATGCCCCATATCAAGGACCTCAAATGGTTCAATGGTCATATGAGCATCAGGGATACACTCACCCTCAACAAGTGTTAGGACAACATCTGACCCACACTTGGAATGTAGTAATAATAAAGTACACATAACCACAAGAGACTCTCAGACTTCAGTTTTCACTTCTACATACAAATGTTCCTATTGATCATTCTCACAGTAGGAGAGGAATTAGATCATGAAACTCTGAACATAGCTTCATTAGCTTCTCAATTAGATGTGTACAAAAGGAATCTTGATCCACATGATCAGACAGAGAGCACTCAGAGAAAAACCCGTCGCTATTTTCTGGGAAAAAACTCTCTACACATCTCTAGACATTTGTCATCTACAAATGACTCTCACATACATTTCTTATCATCATTAACTTTTATATACATGATTTTAGACTTATTCCGCGTCTATGATATTAGTCCTTATCATCCTAAGGGTTTAGCTCTACTCAATTACAAGGATTTCCATTTATATGTACATATGTGTACAAGACATCATTCTGAAATCTCCTTCACTTTCTCAAGTGTCTTCTTTCACTTCATTCTGACCATAAGCCTTCTTCAAAATCTTTATAATCACTAATTTGTGATTGGTTTGTTCCAACAGCTCCCCCTCAATCACTAATTGTGATTATTCCATTCTTCTTCACTCCTGCCATCTCTTTGAATCTCTGTAGCTTAGGTCCATCTAAGCTCTTTGTCATCATATCTGCCACTTGTTCTTTTGTTGGAGTATACATCACTTCAATCTCTTTATCAAGTACCTTTTCCCTCAAGAAATGATACTGAATCTCTATGTGCTTAGTCCTGGCATGAAAAACAGGGTTAGCTGCCAAATACAAAGAACTCATATTATCTCCAAAAATAATTGGAGTACTATTATCAGTTTCAAAACTCTTCATCAAGGTCTTCAACCATATCACTTCCTCTGCAGCTTCTACCATTCCTTTATACTCAGCTTCTGTGGATGATAAAGCAACTATATGTTGCTTCTTTGAACACCAAGAAACTAATTTATCTCCAATATAACAGAGATACCCATGAGTAGACCTTCTATCATCTGAGTCACCTGCCCAATCTGCATCACTAAACACTTTGATTCTTGTGTCAGAAGTGAATCCATAGTACAAACCTTCACTTAGGGTTCCTTTGATATATCTGAGTACCCTTTGAGCTGCAATCCAATGAGTCTTCTTTGGACAATGCATAAATTGTGACAACACACCTACTGCATATGATAAATCTGGCCTTGTCAAGGTAGCATAGATTAAACTACCTACCAAACTCTGATATTTCTTCATATCATTGAATTCTTCACCTCCATACCTGCTCAATTTATGATTTACCTCCAATGGTGTAGTTGAAGTCTTGCAATCTTCCATGTTAAACTTGACTAGAAGATTTTTCAAATACCTCTCTTGTGAAACATATACTCCATGTTGAGTATACACAATCTGCATTCCTAAGAAATAAGATAAGTTACCCAAATCACTTATCTTAAACTCCTTCTCTATTTGCCTTTTAAGTTCATTGATTCCTTGAGCATCTGTTCCTGTGACAATAATATCATCAACATAAATGCACATGTAAATGTATCCATTTTCACTTGCCTTCACTAGCAAGCTACTATCTGCCTTTGATGCTTGAAATCCACATTCATTCAAGAACTTGACAAGTTTGTAATTCCAAGCTCTTGGGGCCTGCTTCAACCCATACAAAGCTCTCTTGAGCTTACACACATAATCTGATCCAATTGAATTCATAAAACCTTCTGGTTGCTCCATGTATACTTCATCTGCAATGTATCCATTTAGAAATGCATTTTTCACATCTAATTGTGACAACTTCCATCCTTTACAAGCAGCAATAGCAATCAATGTTCTAATTGTAGACATCTTAGCAACAGGACTAAAGGTTTCATCATAATCTACCCCATAAGTTTGGGCATAACCTTTGACCACAAGTCTAGCCTTGTATCTAGACACCTTACCATCTGCAAACCTTTTGGTTTTATATACCCACTTACATCCAATGACTTTTTGATTCTTTGGTCTTGGTACTAATTCCCAAGTTTCATTTTCAAGTAGAGCATCATACTCTTCCTGCATTGCCTTCTCCCAATTCTGTTTACCTTTGGCTTCTTCATAAGTGGTTGGATCTTCTTCTGTCTTCACAATGTAAGCATAATCTTTTGTTGTTAGAAAAGATGTATCATAACTATACCTTATAGGCTCTTTCCTTTCCCTTGAAGATCTTCTGATTTCTGCACTTCTCGAAGTTTCAGCCTCATTTGATTCTGGATCAAATCTTGGCCCATCTTCTACATGATCCTGCAATCTACTTTTAGAGTCAACATCATCAATTACTTTCTTCGTACACTTTTACTTTTGCCTTCCCTTTCCTTTGTATCTCTTCAACTCCTGCATAATCATTTGCTGATCCTGTATACCATGTATTTTGCTCATCAAATGTCACATCTTTGGTAACAAGAAATTGCTTTGTGGATGGACTCCACAACCTGTAACCCATCTGTCTATCATCATATCCAATAAACACATACTTCTCTACTTTTGGTTCTAGCTTATGTCTTAATTGTGAAGGAACATAAGCATATGCTACACATCCAAATACCTTACAATGATCAAGAGTAGGTTTCTTACCCCACCATGCTTCATAAGGGGTTCCTCCATCCAAAGCTTTACAAGGTAACCTATTCACAAGGTATGTTGCAGTATTAATGGCTTCTGCCCATAAGTAATTTGGACAATTCTTTTCCTTCATCATTGCTCTTGCAAATTCTACAAGAGTCCTATTTCTCCTTTCTGCTACTCCATTCTGTTGAGGAGAGTACCTGCAAGTTACTTCTCTTTTTATACCTGCATTCCACAAATAATCATCAAACTCTTTAGAGAAATACTCTCCCCCTCCATCTGACCTTAACCTCTTAAGCTTTTGCCCTGTGATCCTTTCTGCATAAGCATGATAATGTTTGAATGTCTTGAAAACTTCTGATTTATCCTTGATTACATACAAAGTAATCCATCTGGTTGCATCATCAACAAACAACACATAATATCTGGATCCATTTATGCTATAGTCCCTTGAGGGACCCCATACATCTGTATGAACCAAATCAAGCATATTTGAATGCTTGTACCCTGATTTGTTGTAAGAACCTTTATGTGCTTTACCTAATTGACAAGCTTCACACTTGTACACCATATGTTGCCCTTCAACATTTGGCAATCCAAGCACCACCTGATTCTTTGACATTTCCTTTATAGCTCTCTCATTGAAATGACCTAGCCTTTTATGCCATAGGTCTAACTCAGACACCTTTTGACTTCCATAAGTAAATAATGCACATTACCTTGGACTTTGAGAGTGAACAATCTTCCTTCCTTTTTTCCTGCAATTATATTTCTATATCCCTGATTTGGATCTTGCACATAAACACCATCATTTGTGAATCTTACCTCATATCCTTTCTCCACAATTTGCCCTACACTTATCAAATTTTTAGGAATAGTAGGAACATAAAGTACCTTGCTCAAAAGTGTACTTCCACTCTTTGTCTTCACTGATCCAATGCTCTCCACTTTATGTTTGGTATTGTCACCTGTTTGAACTGTATGTCCATTCACCTTTGCTTCCATATCAGTCATCAAGGATAGATTCCCACTCAGATGGTTGCTACATCCTGAGTCAATATAAAACACTCTTTGATCTTCTCCCACTGATTCATGAGTTGCATTCAAGATAAGAGTCATATCATCCTTCTGTTCTGATGCATAATTATAATAGTTGTTGTTGTAGGACTGAGATTGGAAGTTTCTTCCACCTCCTCTAGCATATGATGTCCTACCACCTCTTCCTCTGAAGTTGCCTCTTTGGTTTCTGCCTCCTCTACCTCTTTGACTAAAATTCTGATTATTGCTTCCACCATTTTGATTGTTATACCAACAATCATTTGCCAAATGATTTGTTCTGCCACAAATCCAACAAGCTTTAGCATTATCTTTGTTCTTACCTCCTCTTCCTTTACCTCTGAAATTCATCTTTCCTTTTGTGAAGTTAGCTTGACTTGAATTCCCTTCATCATCAGTCGATTGCTTTCCCTTGCCATTCTTTTTCTTGTCCTTGGAGTACATAGCTTGACTTGCACTTCTATCATTGTCTCCTTTAATGTCCTGCTCAAAAGTTAGCATGTGTCCTAGCAATTGATTAAGATCAGGAGTAAAGTGATCAAGTGACAACTCTATGGACAATATGAAAGGCTTCCACTTCTCATCTCCTCTCAGACCTGTAAGTATTTGTCTTACCAACTTATCCTCTTCAATGTCTTCATCCACTGCTCCCAAGCTATCTGCAATATCCTTCATCCTTGCCACATAATCAGAAATTGATTGTGAGCTCTTCTTCTTGAAGGTTGTGAACTCAGCCCATAGTGAGGACTTCCTTGACTTGGTTGTATTTTGGAAATGATCTTCCAAAGGATTCCAAACATCTGTTGCACTTTCCAATCCTCTAATGTGAGGTAGAAGATAATCATTTACAGCCATGTAAATGATACTCCTTGCCTGAGCATCCTTTCTCATCCAAGTCTTCAAAATTGCAAGTTCTTCCCTAGTTGGAATACTAGGATCTGCAAATTCAGGCTTTTCTTCCTCTCCTGTAATGAATGCCATCAAATCTTTACTCATGAGGTGTGCCTCCATCCTCATGGACCAAGCTGGATAGTTCTCCCTATCTAGCTTATCAATCTGCAAGCTTTCTCCCATCCTTGACCTTCTGTATTTGCAATTACTATGGTTTATGAGGATAAAGTGTACCTTTGATATGAGCTTTGTCCTTCTTGATTCTTTTCAAACTCGTGCTTTGAACTTCTGCAGGTTATCTTCAATAATTTGTCCTTGTCCTCCTTTGATTTGGAAGAACTCCAATATCTGCACCAATCAGAACTTCAATTGTCTTTTCTTCTCTTGTATTGCACCTTCAGCTCTGATACCACTGATGGAGACTTCTTAATCTCCAAAGGTTTGATCTATACTGACTTAAGAACACTTCTATGTCAGTTATAAACCAAACTTTACACAAATATTGTTCTTCTTTACCAAAACTTTCATTAACACTTCTCTGAGTGAAGAAGTGTTTACTTCAGAAAGTCTGCTTCAGAAATCAACTTCATTACCTGCACATAACTTCAAATTTCTTCAAGTAAATGATGCACAAGTATTTGCAATACCTTTGCGCAATCATACCAATCATTAGTTCTCAAAACTAATCATCAAAAGTTTAATTTGATCCTTAAGATCAAAGGTATGTCATAACTGTCTTCCAGAGTTAGCGCCTTCGACATGGTCAACTCATTAGGGCGAAAAACGGCCGAAAAGGGGCTGTTTGCTAATGAGAGATTAAGGAAATTGACAAATAGAGTCTTTCCACGTGTACAAGAATATAACATTGTTGTCTCCTTTAACCGTATAAAGAAATTCTTTTTTTAAGAGAATATGATCTAAAAGCGCCGCGAAAGTGATGAAGATTCTTGTATTCAGTGTACAATTTCTTGGTTTGATGCAAAAAAAGATATTTTTGCACATCACACAATGCATATCTTTAAAGTTCCAAGAAGGAAATGATTTTTGAAGATACGAAATATTTTTGGGTTCACGAAATTCCATGGTCATTCGGCGACAGGGTTTACATCAAATCAAAAGTTTCCACGTGTACAAAGCCCTTTTATCTATAAATGTTGGCAAAGTTTGTGAATGTCGGTTTCTCGCTTTGAGCATTCTTCTTCTTCTCGATTCTAATGGCTTCTTCTTCTTGTCGTCCTTCCAATCGTGTAACCTCATGTGAGGTTTACAACAGAAGAGAGGATTCTTTATGGAAACCTCTTTCTGTGAAGTTAAATGAATGAGTAACTATGCTTCCTAGCTATAGAGGTGCCCATAAAGTCAAGCATGCTAAAAGAGACGACACAAGAAACCATTGCAGGGGACTTATTCTTAGTTTCAAATTGAAGAGATGCGGTTGGTTTGCAAGAGTACAACATGTGTACAACGCTAAGGATCTTGTTCTGGAAAAGCATATGCAATTCCCTTTGTACTGTAAGTGAAGTTTTACAATGATCGTCTATCATTTCAGTTGGTTTTGTATAACAACATATATGTTTTTGTATTGCAGATATTTTTCCTTCCAATATTTTAGAGTGGCAACCTCTTGAATGTTTAACACGAACATTCAGAGTTCTTCGTAAGGAATATGAAGAGCTTATGTATGCAGACAAGTCCGCTCAAGTTTTCAATAGCACAGAGTTATTTGTCCATTTTGCATATTATCAGGTGCCATTAGGGAGGAGCTCTTATGGAAATCTTATACATTTGCCTAGTCCTTGCATCTCTTCATTAGATTGGGATGCTTCTGATCATTCAACAAAAGGTGGAAAAGAAAGCTTGGACTTTGGATAGCCTTGGACTCAGAGGAGAGCTGTCCAGAAGTATTGATTCATCCAGATTTTCAATCTAGAAAGATAATTGTCACTGCAAATTGGAAATTCAAAAATGTAAGGGAGCTCTAGAATACCTTGATGAGGCATCATCACAATTCAAATTCTCAATTGATGATGCAATAGTTAACATTAGATTAGAGAAAAAACATTATCTTGCATCAAGTTGCAACCCTTTAGATTGTAACAAGTCTCCTTCTTTAAGAAGCTTTTTTTCAAACTTCCATTGATTTTTCTTTGCAGAATGGTGACTAAGAATGTGACTGATTACATCACTTCAATTATGTCTTTTTATGGACTATATTCATATTGGCATTTTTTTGTTTAATTTCAAGATTCTGAAGAGGTTTCAATGGTGCAATGATTATACAGGAATTTGCATATGACAAAATGGAAAAGATTGGATGACACGACCGATACAAGCGATACGGGCCATCCGAAATTCTCCGATTGCCCATATCGCTTGCATCGGTCGTGTCATAAAAACTTCTCTATCCTCCTCACATTTAACTTTTCTGCAGGATGGTGACTAAGAATGTGAATGATTACATCACTTCAATTATGTCTTTTTATGGGCTAGATTCATATTGGCATTTTTTGTTTAATTTCAAGATTGATGAGGTTTCTATTGTGCAATGATTATAAAGGAACTTGCATGAGTAAATTCTAGGTGATTCAAGAATATAAACCAAGAAATTCTTACATAATATATCTCCCCTTTTAGAACCTTTTTCCATACTTCCATTGATTTTCTTTTGCAGGATGGTAACTAAGAATGTGACACATTACATCACTTCAATTATGGCTTTTTATGGACTATATTTTGATTGGCAATTTCTTTGTTTAATTTCAACATTTTGATGAGGTCTCAATGGTGCAATGATTATACAGGAACTTGCATATGAAAAAATGGATGGTATGAAAAAATGGAAAAGACTGGATGACACGACCGATACAAGCGATATGAGCCATCCGAAATTCTCTGATTGCCCCTATCGCTTGCATCGATCGTGTCATAGAAACTTCTCTATCCTCTTCACATTTAACTTTTCAACAAGAATAAAGCAAAAACCACACAAAATAGACATTTTGATGATAAGAACAATTCAATTTTGCTTGAACCATGCAATGAAGTCACTTTTGCTTAGTTCTCAAGAGGATCAATTCAACATTACATTACTCAAGGCATATAAATATATTACAATGTATCTATGTACATTTCATGAGTAATAAGCTTTGAATATAAATATATTTAATCCTTCTTGAGCCTTTTGAATGAACTTGTCTCTAGAAAATCTCCTCTATATCTGAGGTACTCTTTTCTCCTGTAGACAATAATACTTTGAACATATGACACCCCTACAGCCATTGCATAGCTTGAGTAACAAAGAAAGTAGCCTGCCCTTGAAGCATTGAATCCTGGGGCATATCCAAAAATTCTTAATGCACCTGTTCTTTCAAGTAGAAAAACTCTGTATGCATTAAAGGGTATTGAAGTAAAACCCATGTATCTTGAAAGAGTCCTCAAGGAGAATAATGAAAAATCTGCCTCTTCACTATACTGCTTATGAATAACACAAAATAATTTTGGATTCAGTTTTGGAAGATAGTGGATCACTGAATGAATATCCATCTTTGTCTTTCCTTTCTTCTCTATGGTTTTCCTTGTTCCCTTCCCCCTCCCAATGTAGTTGCCTTCATCCAATATAGATATCTGTGGAAAAAATTGAAAATCTAGGTTAGAAAAAGTAAACGATCTTCTAAAGTCATAGAAATAACTGGAAACAGAAGTAGAAACAAAGCATGAGATACGACCGATCCAAGCGATTAGGGTCATCAGAGAATATCCGATGGGCATAATCGCTTGCATCAGTCATGTTTGATTTATCATCCTTAACTTTATAGAAACATATAATTAATGTTGAAAATAATATTTATAAACACATTTAGTTGTTCTATATTGAGCATTCATTCATATAGCTATAAATATGATACTTGATTGGACACAACCAATTCAAGTGACTGGACCCATCAAGGAAGCTTGGATCGTCCTAATCGCTTGAATTGGTTGTCTCCAAAGGAGGTCATCTTAAAGCTTAGATTGCATGTGAACTTTTGTATCTTATTATTGGTTAAGAATTTGGAGAAGATAATGCTACCATTGCGTCCGGAACGTGTCAAAACCCTAAGATTGACTGTCTATTTGCATGATTTCGATACCCAGAGGTCTTGATAAGCCTTTTTGTATTGATTTTCAGACACGAGCGATGCAAGCGATTAGGCCCATCCAACATTTCCAGATGAGCCTAATCGCTTGCATTGGTCATGTCCTAGATTCATGCACAAATAGGCTCATCAAGACCTTTCCATATCAGAATCATACAAATAGACAGTCATTGATAAGCCTTTTTGTATTGATTTCCAGACACGACCGATGCAAGCGATTAGGCCCATCCAACATTTCCAGATGAGCCTAATCGCTTGCATTGGTCATGTCCTAGATTCATGCACAAATAGGCTCATCAAGACCTTTCCATATCAGAATTTGCATGATTTCGATACCCAGAGGTCTTGATAAGCCTTTTTGTATTGATTTCCAGACATGACCGATGCAAGCGATTAGGCCCATCCAACATTTCCAGATGAGCCTAATCGCTTGCATTGGTCATGTCCTAGATTCATGCACAAATAGGCTCATCAAGACCTTTCCATATCAGAATCATACAAATAGACAGTCAATCTTAGGGTTTTGGCATGTTCCTCCGGATGCAATGGTAGCATTAGGTTCTTGATTCCGAGCCAATAGTAAGATAGGGAAGTTCATGACCGATGCAAGCGAAATAAGCTAGTCAAAGGTAGGTCAAACGCATGTAATCGCTTGTATCAGTCGTATCGGGTATGTAGCACAAGTATGCATGGGTGATGAAGAGAGAAATTCTATGAAGGTTGAAAATGTGAAATGGTGAACGGGACCTGTATTTATAGTCGAGAAGGACCGGGTAACGGTCACATGACGTGGACCAATAAGTGAGTGCCACGTGGCAAAAGACGTTGGGAATCACAACGGCTAGATGATGTGGCCCACTCAAATGATGCCACGTGGCATTGTAACGTTGGGATTCACAACGGATAGATGACATGGACCAATCACACATTGCCACGTGTCACCAACGGTCAAATCATCCCAGAGACCTATTTAAGCTCTTCTATTCACTTTTTTCATTTTTTGTGAAACTCCTTGCTACCATCAACTTACCGTTGTCTTCGCGTTTTTACATGCTTTTCAAAACTTTCCATAGACCACATTTTGTGTGAGGGTTTAGGGTCATCATGATCAATTATTTTACAACACGACCGATACAAGCGATTAAGGACATTCGAGGATTTCCCGATGACCTTAATCGCTTGTATCGGTCATGTTTCTTGAGTGCTTTGTGAAAGCTTTTTTAATTAGTTTTTCTGCGTTTAAAATTTGTTCCAAGCTTTTAAACTCTTTTTTGTGCAAGTTGGCTTATTTTGCTTGCATCGGTCATGAATTTCCCTATCTTACTATTGGCTCAGAATTTCAAGAAACTAATGATACCATTGCATCCGAAACGTGCCAAAACCCTAAGATTGACTGTCTATTTGCATGATTCTGATATTGAGAGGTCTGGATGAGCCTATTTGTGCATGAATGTAGGACACGACCAATGCAAGCGATTAGGCTCATCTGAAAATGTTGGATGGGCCTAATCGCTTGCATCGGTCATGTCTGGAAATCAATACAAAAAGGCTTATCGAGACCTCCGGGTATCAAAATCATGCAAATAGACAGTCAATCTTAGGGTTTTGGCACGTTCCGGACGCAATGGTTGCATTATTTTCTTAAAATTCTTAACCAATAATAAGATACAAAAGTTCACATGCAATCTAAGCTTCAAGATGACCTCCTTTGGACATGACCAATTCAAGCAACTAGGACCAATGCAAGCGATTAGACCCATCCGATATTCTTTGATGACCCTAATCGCTTGGATTGGTCGTGTCTCATGCTTTGTTTCTGCTTGTGTTTCGAGTTATTTCTATTAAATATATTTCTTTTCAAAGCTTATTACTCATGAAATGTACATAGATACACATATTTATTGCCCAAAGGGGTACAAGACATTGCAAATATGAAGGATGTAATCTTTTTTTGTGTAATTGATCCATGTCCTAATATTAATCCTTACTGATCCATGATTTGTTTTTCTCTAGTAAAAGTCCTATTTATCTGATGATAATAATCTTTTTTTTGTAGGTTATGGCTAGGACAAAGAAGACAGCAAGGAATTCTCTCCAATCACAACATGGAAACTCCAAAGTGTAAGCCTCACCATACATTTTGTTGTGTTCTATTTTAAAGCCTTGCCATCCATTCTAAATTTAAGTTTACCTTGCAGTGCTGCTAAGCTTCTCAAAATGCATATTGATCAAAACATTCTAGGAATTCCTTCATTGAAAGAAGAAAAAAGGTTTGGATACACTCAAATACATGTGCCATTATAGAAATACAACACCTCGTGTGACTGGAGAGTGATTGCAAATGCAGTAAGGTTCTTGGAAAGTAGGTTTTACAACCCTGAGTTGAACTTGTCAGACTATCCATATGCTTGGGTCATCTTGATCAAGGAGAGAGCAATAAATGCCATTATGGAACATGCAATATGCCCTTATATTTTTGGAATGTAAGATTGTAATCTAATGTGTAACCAACATATGTTGGAAGATTTATTGATGTACAAATTGTATGTAATTATGCGAGTCTTCATCTGGAAGATGGTCATTGTAACTATATTTATATGCCTTGAGTAATGTAATGTTGAATTGATCCTCTTGAGAACTAAGTAAAAGTGACTTCATTGCATGGTTCCAGAAAAATTGAATTGGTTCTATCATCAAAATGTCTATTTTGGGTGCTTTTTGCTTTATTCATGTTGAAAAGTTAAATGTGAAGAGGATAGAGAAGTTTTTATGACACGACCGATGCAAGCGATATGGGTAATCGGAGAATTTTGGATGGCTCATATCGCTTGTATCGGTCATGTCATCCAATCTTTTCCATTTTTTCATACCATCCATTTTGTCATACCATCCATTTTGTCATACCATCCATTTTGTCATATGCAAGTTCCTGTATAATCATTGCACCATTGAAACCTCATCAAAATGTTGAAATTAAAAAAAAATGCCAATATGAATATAGTCCATAAAAAGCCATAATTGAAGTGATGTAATGAGTCACATTCTTACTTACAATCCTGCAAAAGCAAAATCAATGGAAGTATGGAAAAAGGTTCTAAAAGGGGAGATATATTATGTAAGAATTTCTTGGTTTATATTCTTGAATCACCTAGAATTTACTCATGCAAGTTCCTTTATAATCATTGCACAATAGAAACCTCATTAGAATCTTGAAATTAAACAAAAAAATGCCAATATGAATGTAGTCCATAAAAAGACATAATTGAAGTGATGTAATCAGTCACATTCTTAGTCACCATCCTACAGAAAAGTTAAATGTGAAGAGGATAGAGAAGTTTTTATGACACGACAGATGCAAGCGATATGGGCAATCAGATAATTTCAGATGGTCCATATCGCTTGTATCGGTCGTGTCATCCAATCTTTTCCATTTTGTCATATCATCCATTTTGTCATATGCAAGTTCCTGTATAATCATTGCACCATTGAAACCTCCTCACAATCTTGAAAATAAACAAAAAAATGCCAAGATGAATATAGTCCATAAAAAGACATAATTGAAGTGATGTAATCAGTCACATTCTTAGTCACCATCTTGCAAAGAAAAATCAATGGAAGTTTGAAAAAAAATCTTCTTAAAGAAGGAGACTTGTTACAATCTAAAGGGTTGGAACTTGATCACCCTGGGTGGCAGACAAGTTATGCAAGATAATGTTTTCTCTGATCCAATGTTAACTATTGCATCATCAATTGAGAATATGAACTATGATGATGCCTCATTAAGGTATTCTAAGAGCTCCCTTACATTTCTAAATTTCCAATTTGTTGTGATAGTTATTTTCCTAGATTGAAAATCTGGATGAATCAGTACTTCTGGATAGCTCTCCTCTGAGTCCAAGCTATCCAAAGTCCAAGCTCTTTTGTACATTACCTATATTTTGTAGAAGCTTTGGATCTTTTCTTAGATGAACATCACCACCAAGAAATCCCATTTATGAAAGTAGAGATTCACATTTTTTAATGAAAAGGTGAACGATAGCCTTGTGAACGTAGACTTGCGTGCACTTGATTGCACTGCTACCCTTGTAGACGACATTGGTCACTTCCTGCACGGTGCCATAGTGCTCCTGCACATACATAGATAGATGGGCACTACTTCAACGGATGCCGCTATCATCATCACGGGAGTGGACGAAGCAGAGGAAGTGTGATTACCTGATTGATGGAGTCCCAGCTCGTGACAGTTCTGGTGTTATGAAATAGAACAGTCGCTTGTGTAGCTCTCCACATAACGGCTCCGAAAAAAAGTGGTAGGAGCAGTGTACGCAAGTCAGTCGCCATCCTGAAATGTAGCTTCCACTGCCTGCGATATTTCTTTTACATAAGAAGGGATGCCCATGTTTCTCCTAAAAGTCTAATTAGATCATGAAGATTCTGAAAAGGGGTATACCTTCCAGTTTGTGGATCAATTGGATAAACAAATCCATCTGCCCATATGTCGATATGTTTTTTTCCTTCTTTCTGCAATCCAACCACTTTAGAATGTTGAAGAGCCCTTCGGCATACCTTTCTTGTCGTTGCATACTCATGACTAACTGCAATGTTGATATGGAACTTATCACAATGATTTTGGCTGGTTGAAAGGTGAGTGAGAGTGTTTGGGTTGAGGTTCTCCATGGTCTACTACGAAGAGTGACGCGAAAGTGTCTAAAATGACATGAAAGAGAGAAACAAGCCTGCTATCAAAAGTAGAGTAAAAAAAGTGCAAAATGGCATAAGCACACATTATATAGGTCCGTGAACAAGAGGAAAATTCAAATTTTCATGAACGCCTGATGAGCACAAACTTTGAGGCATAAGATATCACACATACTTTTCATGATTATCACACGAGTTTCTCTCTCTTCAAAATTTGCACAAGATACGTTTTAAATGCGCTTACACGGATTTTTTTAAAATGAGTTGACAACTTTAATCCAGATTAAGCACAACTAATTGAAATCCTTACACGGCCCTTTTTTGGCCGTTTTTCGCCCTAATGTTCTCAAGTTGATTTCTCACAGCACACAACCCGTTTTGCTAAATGCTTTTAGCCATAGCTTCCTTATCTCCTAACTTAGATTTTAAGTGCTCACTCATCAAAAACTTTACAGTATACACTGAGATCTAAGCAAAATACTGAGACGGAAAAATGGGCTACTCTCAGACTTCAGTTTTCACTTCTACATACAAATGTTCCTATTGATCATTCTCACAGTAGGAGAGGAATTAGATCATGAAACTCTGAACATAGCTTCATTAGCTTCTCAATTAGATGTGTACAAAAGGAATCTTGATCCACATGATCAGACAGAGAGCACTCAGAGAAAAACCCGTCGCTATTTTCTGGGAAAAAACTCTCTACACATCTCTAAGACATTTGTCATCTACAAATGACTCTCACATACATTTCTTATCATCATTAACTTATATATACATGATTTTAGACTTATTCCGCGTCTATGATATTAGTCCTTATCATTCTAAGGGTTTAGCTCTACTCAATTACAAGGATTTCCATTTATATGTACATATGTGTACAAGACATCATTCTGAAATCTCCTTCACTTTCTCAAGTGTCTTCTTTCACTTCATTCTGACCATAAGCCTTCTTCAAAATCTTTATAATCACTAATTTGTGATTGGTTTGTTCCAACAAAATCTACACCAGCTTCATATAACAATGCATAATCCAAATTAGCACTCACATCATGTAGAATGAAGCTCAAAGCATCTAAATGCAGCTTCGTGGGAACTTGCATAAATTGACTATCACGTCCAATAGTGGGGATTAGATCAAGCCTTGTAATTGTGACATATATCAAACTTCCCAAAATTTTCTTGTACATAGTAACATTGTCCAATGCTTCACCTGATGTAGTGTACAACTTTAAATTCTTATCTAATGGCATAGAAATTGGCTTACAATCAGTGGCATACCATGCTTTTGCAGCATACTTAAGGCATATTGCCTTTGCGACATCCATGTACTTGTTTCTATATGTATAAACTCAATGCCCAAGAAATAATATAGAAAACCAAGATCTTTCATGTCAAATTATTGCATAAGGAGATGCTTTACTCTTTAATGCTTTCTTCATTATCACCACCTACAATCAATTCATCAACATAAGTAGCCACAATCATGATGTTGTCATCACCCTTCCTTACATATAATGAATGATTTGCATCACACATAGAAAATACAATGGTGGTTAAGTAGTCAACAATCCTTGCATGCCAAGCATGAGGGGCTTGTTTAAGCCCATACAAAGCCTTTTTCAACCTACAAATGTATTCTAGATGCTTTGAATCCCCATATCCTTTTGGCTGGTCCATGTATATGTCTTTGTATAAGCCATCATGTAGGAAAGCATTCTTCATATCCATCTGATGCAAGGTCCATCCTTTTCCTGGAGCTAATGCGATAAGTGCTGTGATAGTAGACATTTTAGCTGTAGGGCTGAATATTTCCTAATAATCAATGCCATATGTATGTGCATATCCTTTTGCTACTAATCGTGCTTTATACCTACTTATGCTACCATCAACATTGTGCTTTACCTTGTAAACCCACTTGTATCCTATGGGTTTCTTTCCTTGTGGCAATGGAATGAGCTTCCATGTTTTGTTTCCATAAAGCTTAGCCATCTCCTCATCCATAGCTTTTTCCCAATCTGCATTTCCAATTGCATCTTCAAAACAAGAAGGTTCAACATCTTGTATTATGTTGGTCACGTAGGGAAAATGACTAGCCCTGTAACTATCATACACCAATCATTGCACTGAATTCTACATCCTCCCAAATCTTCTAAGCCTTGGTTCACTTCTCCTTATATATTTGCATGTGCCTTTCTTAATCTTGGAGTCTTCACAGAGGGCAATCCAAGTTCCTCATCAAGACTCTTTTCTGAACCGCTTGAATCTCTATCAATGTCTTCAAAACTTGTAGATGTTTTACTACCTACAGAAAGGTTTTCTTTACCTTTCTTGGATGTATTTATGAATTTTCTTGACTAAAATTTCCATGCAATCTTTCACTCCATGGATTTGAGTTGGAACTATTGCTTAGTGATGCATCTCGTCCACTCAAAATTTGAGATTCTACACTTGATTTTTGGCCATATTCGGAGTTCGGAGCTGAGAGAAATCCTCAATTTAGTGAAAACTACTATAAGTGGTATCGCGATAGACACTTTCTGTAGTTAAGTGAGTTGGAGAGGTAGGTTAGTCTTTTCTCATGCATGTGAGCTGAATCACTTCATTTCGCATCATGTGAGCACAAGTCCTCATACGCTTGGTTAGGTCGGTTCATCGGATTGACAAATAAGCGTGTGTCAATTCTCCACTATATGCACCTGTGTGGCAAATGAGATTTAGTCTCTTTGGCACAAGTCCCTAAGACTTCTTGAATTAGGTACACAATCGTTCTTCACCTTCTTCTATGGTCACAATGATTTTCTTTGTGGTTTCTTTATTGTCATAAGCCACTCCTGTGAGTGCTTCTCATTTAGGCATCCTTATGATGACCTTTCTATCCTCTATCTCATACTTCTTAAAATTTTCAAGGACCTCAAACAAAGATTCCTCCTCATCTGGTGAGACTTCTCTCTTCTTTCTTTTCTTGCCTTCACCCTTTGTGGTTACCTGTGTGCCTAGTCTCACATCATTCATAAGCTCTCCTTGTCCTTGAGGGTGAGCTTCTACTTCGTACACGTGTTCCTCTTCTGATGCACAAAACGGATCCATAATAATTGACACTAAATCTGAGTCACTTGATTGATCAATTGCTTCCATGCTAGGATCACATTCTTTGATAACTGAATCACACATGAGTGGTTCTATAGTGAAAACTGGAATTTCATAGCCATCTTCATCATAGTGTGGTGTCCATTGTTCTTCATTGATGGCTACATCCATTGTCTCTAGGATTTCTACCCAACCATGAGGTTCAAACTCTTCATCAAGAAATACTACAGGTGCATAGGCTGGGTCTTGAATAGATCTATGAATTTCTTTCACACCTACCTCTTTGGCATTTTCTCTTTTCTCTTCTTCTTCTGCCACTTTGCACATCCATAAGTGGGTGTCTTCATGCATCCATGAGGATCTTAATCCTATGGAATGCACTAACTTCATATCATCTGTGGCTCTGTGGATGGGATTCCATTGTATTGGGGGACATCTCTATGAGAGTAATCCTTGAGATTGACTTTGGTTGTCACACTTAATTGTTGCAAATACAATGAATTGGTTCCCCAATCTTGTACTACCTACAACTATCTCATGAATGGCCTTCCCAAAATCATCTCATAGGCTTGCTTTTTGCTAAAGTCACATATGGTGAAAGTATGCTCAAACTCTACACGTAGTGAGATTTATCCCTTTTAGTAATTCTAAGGGTCTTTCTATGTGACCATCGGCCATTTGCAATTTCATCCTCGTTGACCTGAGTGCTGGTTTGCCCCAACGCTTCTATAGGGAAGTGGTAGCGATTGGAGCTCCTGCACCTGAGTCCAAAATAGCCTTGATTGTATAACCTCGATGAGTAATTGGAAGATAGGTGTTTCCTTCTTCACCTTCGCTCATGTCTCCTATCTTGTCCAAGGGTATTTTAGGAACTGTTTGATGTGATCCTACCTGAGAATGGGATTTGTCTACATTGGGTACTTGATTGACTACATGTTTCCACAATTCTAGCTTAACCTTGAGTAGCTCTTCTAAAGTGAGATTGCACTGCACTTTAGTGTTCTTCAGTACTTCTATATTCCTAGGTATGAGAGAGTCTTTGTTCCTTATCATGACCATGGGTGCTCTCATACAGGTGGATTTTGCTTCCCAAGGGCCTCTAAAGTGAGACAATTCTTGTAGGGAATCAGACATGAAGTCTAACCGTTCACTTGACTGGGCATCCTCTTGCTCTCCATAAATGGAAGGGATATCTTGTGGGAATTGATCATGCAAGTCATCCACAATTTCAATGGGAGGAGGATTTTCACTTTATTTATCCCATTTCTCTTCTTGAATTTCTCTTAGAAATTCTTGTGAATATCGAATCATAGAAGAAAAGGTGTCTCGTTCAGTGGAATTAGACACATAGGCTTCCTTGGGAGGAAAGCTCATTCTTTCACTTGCCTTGTCTTTATCTTGTGAGGTGGCTTCCTTGGAAGGAAAGCTCATTCTTTCACTTGCCTTCTCTTTATTTTTCGAGGTGGCTTCCTTTCCAAAGTTTGCAATTAACCTTTCCAATCTTCCCAATAGTCCATCAAAATGCAACTAAGTCTTAGCTTAACTAGAGCAATTGAAGAGCAGACTGGCTTCAAACATGATTTGCACCTATTCTACCATCTTAGCACAAATCTTGGTTCATTCAATCTCTAGGTCAGCCCTAGGGTAACATCCTTGATGATCTATCACATTTGGCCCTTCATGGATTCTGGCCTGATATGCTTTAAGCATCATGTCTAGATCTTCGAGAGTGGGATCTGCTAGGACTGATTCTACTCTATGTGATGGCAGCGGGGTTACATGAGGTTGATTGGATGGTGGTGGTAGTGATGTGTGAGAGTGCATTTGAGATGTGATTTCAATTATCTTGGCCTTTTTTTCTCTTAAGCTTTCCTCAAGTTCACTCATCTTCTTTGAACATTGTCTTTTTATTCGTTCGCGACTTTCTCTCCATGCTCTTTTCCTCTTACTAGTTAAGCTCTTTGTGTCACTAACCTTATAAATTTTTTCTCGGCCTAATTCTTGGTTTTGTCGTAATGCTTCAGCTCTTATGACTACTTGCACTAGGTAGTGGAAGTCATACTTCATGTAGAATCAACTACTAATCCAATGACGTTAGTAGGCGTGATCTTTGGTACATTGCTGGGGTTCTTAGGGCAATCTCGTAATAGGTGCTTCTTCCCACAACTTGGACAAAAACCTTGAATTGTCATTGATTGGGGTTGCATAGGTATAGTTATAGGGCAATCATGAATGAAGTGATCTCCCTAATATCGATAGCATGGTCCTCTAGGAACTGGGGGTCTTATCTTTCTAGATTGGGGCCTAGAGTTAGGATTTGTGTACATGACATTAGCATATTCTGGCTCCCAACTAGGTTTTCTACGATCTTCATAATACTAAGTCTCGTTATGCTTAGATGATTGCATATAGTAAGCCTATGGACTATCTATATGAGTCGAGTCAAAACTATGATCACTCGGGTCACTTTCTGTAATCAATGGTGATGCTAGCACTAGGGATCTATTCAGATTTTCTTTAGCAGCTACATACTTCACTCGGATCATATTGGTTGGAGTTGGAGGTTGTTGAGCTAACATTGGATGAGGCCTTTGTTGAGTTTGATAGGGTGGCTGGTAGGGTTGTTGGGTCCTAACATACTGTTGTGCGTACTAATTTTGGTATCTCCCCTTGTGGATATGGTTGTGGATAATTTTGCCTAACCACTTGCTTATTTTATGGGCAATCTAGTGCACTGTGGTTAGTATACCTCCTTTCTATGGTGCAATATTGTCTGTTAGGGTTCACTTGGGGTTGATTAATGATTGGACACATTAGCCATATGGTCTCCTCCACAGGTGTAGCATCATTTCACTAGGGCAAATCTAGGTATCTATTTGCAAGAGACTCCAAAATCTTGAGCTACCTTTTCCCCAAGTTCCTCTATAGATGTAGCTAGTTTGGAAGTGAGGTCAATAGAGCTATCTGAAACTTTATAGATTTTTGAAAGCTCTAATTACTCCCCTAGATTATCTTCAATATCTATGCACATGCACACACACTCTTCTATGGATATAGGGTCCTTCAAGTAAATATACGATCTCAATTTGGTACTTAACAAATCATCTAAGAATAAAGCCACTTTTTTGGTAGGCGTAGGTAACTCTAGCATAGGGCATCTCTCTAGGTATTGTCTAAACCATCTTCCTACAAGTTGAACAGTTTCCTAGGGTGTCTGCTTGAAGCTATGTATCAGTGAGGAAGTATTATGTCTAATGCCACTTTTGGAGAATTCACTAATGAATGATTCTAGCAACTGGTCTATATTCGTGAACTGACCTTTGATGTAGTGGTTGAAACCATGTAAGGGTAGTGTTCTTGAGTCTTCGACTGAAAGTGTTATATTGCGTGAACAGTTCATCAACTTGCTCAGCTCTCAAAACTGGCCTAAATTTTGCCACATGGTCGCATGGGTCTCTAGTGCCATCGAAGCAATTCTTCATGCACTTAACCAGTTGTGTAGGCCTCAAGGTCCTAGTGTGTTCTCTGGGCCTTGGTAGAGGGAATTCATTTGTATTTCTTTGATTCCTTTAATGCACTTTGATATGCTTTGTTCTAGCATAAAAAACAAGATTTCATCTTAACTGTATGCTACTAAGATTATCACAATAGATGGTGATAGGCTTTTGCACTTCCACACCTAAATCTACTAGTAGCATCTCTAACCAAGATGCTTCACATGCTGCCATTGCAACCCCTCTATACTCAGCCTCTATAATTGAGAAAGCAACAATGGGTTAGTTCATGTTGCTCCATGTAATAGCTGCACTTCCAAGTGCGAATAGAAAGCCATTAGTAGATCTTCTATCTCAAATACTATCAGCCCAATCTTGCAGCATACTTACGGCATATTGCCTTTGTGACATCCATATACCTATTTCTGTATGTATAAACTCAATGTCCAAGAAATAGCATAGCACACCAACATCTTTTGTCAAATTCTTGTATTAGGAGATGCTTTACCTCTTTAATGATTTCTTCTTTATCACCACTTACAATTATGTCATCAACATAAATAGCCACAATCGTGATGCCATCATCACCCTTCCTTGCATATAATGAATGATCTTCATCACACATAGAAAATCCGATGGTGGTTAAGTAGTCAGCAATCCTTGCATGCCAAGCATGAGGGGCTTGTTTAAGCCCATACAAAGCCTTTTGCTACCTAGAAACATATTTTGGGGGCTTTGAATCCTCATATCCTTGTGGCTAGTCCATGATACTTCTTCTTGTAACTCACCATGTAGGAAAGCATTCTTCACATCCATCTGATGCAAGGTCCATCCTTTTGTTGTAGCTAATGCAACAAGTGCTCTGATAGTATACATTTTAGCTACAAGGCTGAACCTTTCCTCATAATCAATGACATATTTTTGTGCATATCCTTTTGCTACTAATCATGCTTTATACCTGCTTATGCTATCATCAACATTGTTCTTTACCTTGTAAACCCACTTGTAGCCTATGGGTTTCTTTCCTTGCGGCAATGAAACTAGCTTCCATGTTTTGTTTCCATAAGTGAAGCCATCTCCTCATCCATAGCTTTTTCCCGATCTGCATTTCCAATTGCATCTTCAAAACAAGAAGGTTCAACATCTTGTATTACCTTGGTCATGTAGGCGCAATGACAAGGCATGTAACTATCATATGTCAATTGTTGCACTGAATTCTTCATCCTCCTAGATCTTCTAGGTCCTGGGTCACTTCTCCTTGTATCATTTGCATGTGCCTTTCTTACTTATGGAGTCTTCATAGAGGGCAATCCAAGTTCCTCATCAAGACCCTTTTTTGAAGTGCTTGAATCTACAACAATGTCTTCAAAACCTATAGATGTTTTACTACCAATAGAAAGCTTTTCTTTACCTTTCTTGGATGTATTTGATGAATTTGTTGGGCTGAAATTTCCATGCAATCTTACACTCCATGAATTTGAGTTGGAACTATTTCTTGGTGATGCATCTTGTCCACTCAAAGCTTGAGATTTTGCACTTGAATTTTTCAGCATTCTCTTTGTCATTTTGTTCAAGAGTAATTCCTTCAATGGCATCTGCATAGAAGCTTGACATTTCATCAAATACCACATATCTACTTACCTTCACGTGTCATGTGAGTGGATTATAACATTTATATCCCTTTTGCTCAAGGGAGTATTCAATGAAGATACATTTTTTTCTTTTGAATCAAGCTTTTTCCTCAACTCATCTAGAATATGTACATATGCAATACAGCCAAAAACTTTCATATGTGATAAGTTTGGCTTCCCTGTGAACTTCTCTTTGGTATAATTTGATGTACAACAGTAGTTGGATTTTTGTTCATGATGTAAACAAGAGTCTGTACAACTTCTACCCAATAGTAATGAGGCATATTCTTCTCATCCATCAATGCTCTTTCTATTTTGCAATATGTCTATTTTTGCATTCGACAACACCATTCTATTGTGGTGTGTACTTGCATGAAAACTGACATCAAATTCCATGAATGTTTAGAAAATTGTTGAACTCATTTGACATGTATTCACCTCCTCCATCAGATCTTGATGTCATAATATACTATCTTGTCTGCTTTTCCACCATACCTTTAAAATTCTTGAAGTGAGTGAACACCTCACTCCTATCTTTCATGAAATATACCCTTACTTTTCGTGTATGGTCATAAATGAAAGTAACATAAAACCTGCAACCACCCATAGATATGTCCAATTCATTTGTGCCAAACCTCTATGTCAGCAATAGCTCCTGCTCCTTTGCAATCATAGCTACATTCATTTTAGGAATTTTCACATTTAAGGTGAACATCCTACCCACTTTGTTTCCTTTGGCAATCAATTGTCCATCCTATTTGTACTCTTCTACATATAACCCATCAGCATTCAACCTGACTTGTAAGCCCTGGTCAACCATTGGTTCAACAAAAACTAGATTATTTGTTATATTTGGAACATGCAACACATCAACAAGATTTTCTACCTTCCCATCCTCCATAGAGAGTGCTATGTTTCTTGTATGCTCGATAGGGTGTGATGTGTCATCACTTGTTTCAACATATCAAAGAACTAGCAATCTATGCAAACTACTAAACCATTCCAAATGACTCATCATGTGATTTGAAGCACCTGAGTCAACATGGCAGAAATTACATTTGATTTTGAAACATCGGCAGACATCGTATTCATCATATGATGTTTGACCATGAACAACTTCTCAAAATCATCTGCACTTGTGGATGCATAGTCGTTTTGTTGCCTTTTGTTATTTTGATTCTTCAACCATCTATGGTATCTTTGTTATAGTCATTCCTCACTATCAACTTGTGCTACTCATATCTCATTCATTTCTCCACCAAATTCAAAGATTTATATCTTGTTGGAATCAAGTCCAAGCTATCTACATGCTGAAAAAATTTATAAGCAAATCTATTCAGCCAATTTGGAGAAAAGCGTGTCGAAGCACTCACTGGTTAATCTCTGTAGAGGTCCTAAAAAACCGAGGGTAATTATAAATGTTCTAAAATGATTTCTCAGTGTATACTAGATCATTTCAAGTGATTCCACCATGGAAGCATTAGCTTACTAAGCTAATTAGGTACCTCTAAAAGGAATTTTCCCAATTCCTACTGTACTAGTTGCACTGAACATTACAAGCTCTAGGTTTATGACCCAAAATAGAAGGTTTTCTTGGATCCTTCTATTTAGAAGTAGTCTGTTTTGATTCAATCTTTTCACAAATCATTTCCAAAGTACATAGGCACTTTTAGTTTGTCATTGGAAAGCTAAGAGGGTCCACATATCAACTCTAAAGCTACAAGGGGCTGGTACTAAGCAGGATTTGGCAGTACCTACTTATCACTTGGAGTGTCCATCCATCTATCCCAACAGTGCTATCAGAGCAAATCTAAGGTAAAACGGGAGATGGTTTTCCTTATATCATTGATAAATTGGACAAGAACAACTATCAAGCATGGTCTCTAAGGATGAAGACATACTTACAAGGAAGGAGCCTCTATGGATACATCTCAGGAGATGAGGAGATGTCCATATTCAGAAGCAAAGGACAACCTACAAGGGAAGAGCATGAAAGAAAAGTTGCACCCGATATTTTGCTGTGTTCTCCTTTTGTACTTGATCATTTCAAGAATGCTTTTGTAGGTGTCTAATTCCATAGTTAATGAGTATATGGTTAAATTCTGAGAGCCTAGACATAAACAACTTGAGAGAAGTATGTGTAGGAACATTTGTATGTGAAGAAGTGGTAAGTGTCTTCTAAAACATGTGCAGTCTCGATGGTCAAAGAATTGATAAGTTCTCACTGCATAGTGTAAAGTTTTACACAAATGAGGAGTCAAATCTAAGTTGAAAGGTAATCCATCTATGGCTAAAAGCATTTGCTTACACGGGTTCTAGTTTGGGAGGACCATGTGTTAGAAGTTGCAGGTGTCAGAATCGACTATACAGGATAACAGTTTTAGACATAGGTGAACTCTTTGATTCATTTCTCAAGATATACTTAATCTTTTGGAATGACTTAACTTGAACAAGGTGTACAATCTATAGAGAACACCTTATGCAAAGTTTTATAAAAAACTTTACACATTTGATCAGTCAATGAGGGAGTTATGTGCAGTAGACTTTCTGAGAAGTGACTTTCTTCACAGTTTGTTCAAGATTTTGATAATTAAGTATTGATCCTCCAAATTGGTAAAGGTTTTGAGTTGTTCTTGATATATATGTGCTCTAACATCAAGGATAACTTGTTCTTTTGGAGATTAACACTCTCCATCAATGGTATCAGAGTAGGAATAATCAAAATTGAAGAAAGGAGGACCCCAACTGCTGCAGTCATAAAGAAATCAACACTTGAAGGTCCATAAGGTGAAAGCTTCGAGGGAAAGCTTGCGAAGGAGACTAGAAATTATCAAGAAGATAAAAAAAGAACTTCATTCAAAGTAAAGGTACACTTATTCCTCATAAAGGTCAAATAATTTAATACAGAGGTGAAGAAAGGATGGGAGATTCTCTCCAGATAGAGAAATTGGATAGAGAAAACTATCTAGCATGGTCTATGAGGATGGAAGCTCATCTAATGAGCAAAGACTTGATAGGTTACATCATAGGTGAAGAAGAAAAACCATAATTCAGAGATCCTAGTGTTCCAACTAGGGATGAACTATCAGAGTTGAAGACTTGGATGAAGAAGGATGCTCAAGCAAGGAGCATTATCTACATGGGAGTCAATGACTACTTGCTACCTCATATTAGAGGTCTTGAAAGTGCAAGTGATATATGGAATGATTTGGAGGAGCAATTCCAAAACACTACAAAGTCAAGGAAGGCATCTTTGTGGGAAAAGTTTACCACATTCAAGAAGAAGGCTTCTCAATCCATTTTTGATTATGTAACAAGGATGAAGGACATTGCAGATGCATTAGGAGCAGTTGATGAAGATATTGAGGAGGATAAATTGGTAAGGCAAATCCTCAGAGGTTTGAGAGGAGATGAGGAATGGAAGCCATTCATTTTGTCTACTGAATTGTCACTAGATCATTTCACTCGTGATTTAAATCAGTTGCTAGTTCTCATGCTAACCTTTGAGTAGGATGTCAAAGGTGATGGTGATAAGAGTGCATGTCAAGAAATGTATTCAAAGGATAAGAAGAAGAATAGCAAAGTCAAGCAATAGACCCATATTACAAGGTTTGTTTACAAGATATAGCAATGCTTGATGGTCTGTGAAAAACTTGAATTTTCTTGCCAAGAAATAGTGTCTAAATTCCTTTACTGCATAAATCATTCGTAATCCTTCATGCTCCATGGTGGTATAATTTCTCTCTACTACGTTCAGTTCTCTACTTGTATATGCTATGGGGAGATCTATATTGCCCTCTCCTGTAGGTTGTGCTAGCACACACCCTATAGCATAGTTGTATGCATCCACGTGTACATGGAATGGCTTACTCCAATCTATTGCCATTAAAATAGATGTTGAACACAAGTGTTGTTTGAGTTCGTTAAATGATTTCTCACATTCATCCGTCCATTCAAACTTAGTCAAAAGTGAGTATAGAGGCTTTGCAATGATAGCATACATGTGTATGAAGCATCGATTGTAACCAAAATGCCCCATGAAAGCTTGCACTTCACATTTTTTGGCCTAGATAGAAGCGCAATCACTCTAACCTTTTCTTTATCCATGGAGATTCCATTCTTTGACATGATATGTCCTAAAATCTTGCCTTGCATGACCATGAAAACACACATTTATAGGCTCAAACAGACTTGATATTCTCTACATTCGTCAAAAACTTGCTTCAATTTAGGGATGTGGGTTCGTCTCATGTTAGAATAAACACATAAATCATCCATAGAAGCTTCCAAGTTCTTTTGTAGGAATTCCTTAAAAATATGACACATTAGCCTTTGAAAAGTAGCAAGTGCATTTGTTAGCCCAAATGGCATCACATGAAATGCAAATATACCCCATTCCATGGCAAAGGCTGTCTTATGTTGATCTTCAAGAGCGATGGCTACCTGATTGTAGCCTGAGAACCAATCAAAGAAGCTATAAAATTCCTTGGCCGCTACTCGTTTCAATAAATGCTCTGTGATGGGAAGCGGATAACTATCTCGAATGGTGGTTGCACTGACCTTCTTTAGGTTAATGCAAACATGTAGCTTCCCATCGTTTTTTGGTACTATCACAATGGGGGATACCCACTTGGTATGCTCAATCTCATAGATAAATCTAGCTTCTATCAAATGATCTATCTCTTCTTTAATCTTGGCAACATAATTATCATTATACATGTACAACTTCTGTTTTGAAGGATTGGCTTCTAGGGTCATGGGAATTCTATGGGAGCATATATATGGGTCTAGTGTTTTCAAATCGTTGTACCTCCATGCAAACACATCTCTATATTCTCACAATAGGGCTGTTAGCTCTTCTTCTTCCTCTCTCATGTCATGCCCTATATAGGTATATTTTTCCACTCCTTCTTCAATCGTGACCACTATCTTCTTGGTCTTCACTCCATTATCATATGCTTTTCCTATGCTTGCCTCTCATTTAGGCATTTGTACCATGATTCTTCGATCTTTCATATTTTTTAAAGTTCTCCACTACTTCCATTAGGGATTCTATGCTTATTCTTCTTGCTATCTTTCTCTCATGTGCTTATTCTCCTTGCTATCTATGAGTGACTTGGGTTGTTTGGTTTTTGTCTACCTAAGTCACAAGGCCTTAGGGACTTGTGTCAAAGAGACTAAATCTCATTTTCCCCACAAGTGTGTATAGTGGTGGATTGACACACTTTTAATTATCAATCCGAAGAACCACTTAAACCAAGTGTATGAGGATGTGTGCACACATGATGGAAAGTGAAGTGGTTTAGCTATAATGCATGAGAAAGGACTAACCTACCTCTCCAACTCACTCACTCTCTGGAAATGTCTGTTGCGATACCACTTACAGTAGTAAATATAAATTTGAATGTTTCTCCCAACTCCGGACTTTGAATATGGCCAATAGCAGTTTCATTTTGAAGCTCTCAACGAGATGCATCTATTGGTCAAATTTGACAACTACTCTTTAAGTTATGGCCAAAACAGTGAATGGTAGGAAACACCTACACTCACTCCACAACTCGTATTGGTTCACACACACACACTATAGTTGCTCAAAAGTGATGGGGAGGGATAGACAACAATCCTACACACACATTCTAAGCTTCACACACACACACAAAAGATCATAGAGAAGATGAAAATCAGCAAGAAAGAAGCAAATTCGAAATTTCCGTTCTCCTTCTTCTCAATGGCAAAAAAGTTCTTACAAAGAGTAACAAAGTGACCTATATACATGTGCCCTAAAAATGGTCCTTTCACGCATGAGACTGGCACTTTATTGACTAATCTCTAACCTCCTACTATTTTACAAGAAATATATTCCAATGAGTTGGGCTTATCATCTAGAGGACTTCTCTAGTGCATTTACATACCTTTGAGGGAATTTTCTAGGATTTTGAAGAAGAAATTTATGCCCATTAATTTGAAAATTTTGGGGCTTCTCTTTTGTGCCTCTTTTCTCTGCAACACTCTCCCCCTCTTTGTCTCTGTCGTCCCTTGACAGGCTTTACTTCTTGTTTGCAGATTGTCTATGGCTCCTAAATACACGCACCCAGTGGTCAAAGAAGCAATAAGGATTGTCAAACAGTTTGTTACTTTATCTGAGTTTAGTACTTTGCTTCTATAAGCCCCTTGGTATTCCTTATATCACAAGTCTGGGTTGTTGTATTAAGTCAGGCTATCACGCACGCCATCAATGGCCAAGAATGTGATATTCTTAGTCACCCACTTCAAGTTCTCAGCCTCTACCTCTTTCTAACTTTTGGTCTTCTAATATGTCTTTGTCTTCACACATCTAACCCTATTGTATTGCTTGGAGCCTGTTTATTACTGTCCTATTGCAAACCTTACTTTGTAGGCTTTTGCTCCCTTCTAAGTGAGCATTACATTTTAAAGGTCCTATTCTTAAATCTTCTTTGTCATTCTCTAGGATCTGATTCATTTCTTGCCATCGCACGCATCTAGTGGATGAGGAGATAGTTAAGACCTTCAAACAATTGGTTATCTTAAATTCCGATGAAGAATCTTTTGTGTACTATCTCCCTTCTAAAGAGCTTGATGTCATGCTTAGCTTGTTCCCTTCTTTCCACCGCATGCACCTGGTGGATGAGGAAGTTGTGTGCAACCTCCCATGAAATGTCCTAGTTGTTATCTTTCTTTATTTCCAATCCTCAGGACCTAGTTCTTTGGTGTTGCCTCCTGATGCGTGCCCCTACGGGGCTTTGGGCAGAGGGTTGTTCTTTTCTTTATGCGCTTTGTTCTTCACTGAGCTGTTTTATTCTTTGATCTTCTTCTTCTTCTTCTTCTTCTTCTCTTTTTGCTCGATTCCCCTTCCACACATCCCTCCTTCTGAACTCTATCATCCCGCTAGGCTTTTTGTGGTGATGTGTGTATGTTTGTATGACT
Organism: Ceratopteris richardii; assembly: GCA_020310875.1. Classification (NCBI taxonomy): domain Eukaryota; kingdom Viridiplantae; phylum Streptophyta; class Polypodiopsida; order Polypodiales; family Pteridaceae; genus Ceratopteris; species Ceratopteris richardii. The sequence goes on along the minus strand of CM035417.1, from coordinate 196,313,223 downwards.
TTCTTCTCTCTCTGATTAAGAAAATTGGCTTGAAATAACATTAATTCCTTCCATTGAGTCAATGGGTGCTTGTCTATGATTTGCAAAGAAGCTTAATTCATAGGCCACGAGTCTTGCATTAAGGTTCGGGGATATTTTTGCAAAAATTTCTAAATCCATTTCAAAAAACCTTGTAAAAAATACCTCTTCAAATGTCTACATATACGGACTTGGAAAAAAACATAAGTCTTGAGTAGATAGCCATGAGTGTGCATCGACTAGGTATGGTTGATAAATAAAAAACGAGGGCATCAGATCCCTGGTTAATGCCGATGAAGCCAAAAAATGTATACTGCACATGCTGAAATACCTTTATTACTGTTAGTAACATACTCAAAATTTGTTAGTCATTTTGATTGCGAAATGTGGTACAACTGCATATCTGGCAATCCAAAATTCTATTGTTTTACCATGTACTCTTCGGTTGGTAGGTAATTATGAGGTGGGCTTGGTAGTAATGGATAGTTGAGCCATTGATTATTTATGCTTCCCTAGCGCTGTCCTTCCCAAAATTGCATCCAAGAGCGTCTTCTAGGTACTGGGCAAAAAGATGGATTGACTTGGAGTATATATGGTGTTGATTCCCAGTGTACCCGTAGTGTAGGATTCTTCTCCCAAAATTTCCTCCTTCAGATAGGATCGGCTTTGTCAAATTCCTCTTTTGTATAGGTAAATGTTTGCATGCTGAACTGTAGGTTGCTATCTGGCTCTTTATTTGTGGTGGTCTTTATGTACTGGCGTGTTTGTTCTTTGAGTAATCCATATGGTACATTGAAAGGTTTCATTACCTGTTCTAGATTTCTACTTTCAATCTTTGCTTCTTTCATGACTTTGACTACTTGATCTTCAAAATCTTCAGTAAGCTGGGACACCAGTAGTGCCCGCTCATGTCGGCCTAGTTCTGCAATAGCCCAAGTATGTCTCTCAGTGTTGGTCTCCGTTTCCTCCCTTATCGGTGAATGATGTAGGGGGGGAGAAACAAGACGTACCTCAGTCTCCTCAGTAGCCGTTGTGGAGTGTGGAACTACTGGTGTCCCCTCATTTACCTATTGTGCTAATTGATCTTTCAATTGCTTTATCAATTCATCCTTTTCTTTAATTTCTTTGGTGGCTTTCCTAATCGTTTCCTTGTTTTTGAGGAGCTCCTCTCCTATGGCAATAAGTTGATTAACATCTTCATTGCATTGTACTACATATTGATTTTCTGCTACCTTCTATTTCTTTCTAAGCTCCGTGGTGTCGTTCATGTATCTTGTTTCCTAGTCTGCTATGATAGCTTGCTCTTTTTTTAGCTGATCTTCATACTTTGCTATCCTCTCTTCGAGTGCTTTTGTGTTGTTGTCTATCATTTCAGGAGCTTCTATCTGTTGATTGCATAAAAGGGCTTTCATCAGCTCCTTGTTCGTGTTCCGTAGGTTATCTGCTTCATCCATGTATACCTTGATTTGAGATTCAAGGATTTTACTTCTAGTGTTTATTCGTTCCTTTTTTGCCTCGTTAGCCTCATACCTACTTTGTAGTTCTTTCAGTTGTTCTTGCAGCTTTTGATTTTCTATTTCTAGTGTGGCACATTGATTTTTGGCTTTGTTGGTTTCAGCCTCCTTCTCTAATATTATCCTTATGCGCTTGAATTAATTTGGCAGATAAATTCTCACCTATTTCTTGGAACTGATTCTTCTCTCGCATTGCCTTGTGGTAATCCACGTCAGCCTCAAGCATTAGCTGTTGAGTATCCATAGTTGTTTGTATCATTTGTTGTACTACTGGCTTGAGTTGAGCTACATCCATGTTCAACCAAGTTTTGGGGATGCTTGGTTTTTCCCCAGTCTGTACGTCTTTTCCTTGTTCCACATGTATGGTCTCGTTATGCAGTTGCCTTATCTGGAGCTGTACTTCTTGTTCTCTTCGTTCCTCTTCCTTATTGATAGCTTTTGTGGCACTTCCTTGAAATGTGACATCCATCGGAGAGGGTTCTTCCACTACCCTTATTGATGTGAAGGGTTATGATTCTTCGACTGTGTTTTCTACCTTTTCCTCCTTGGGATTCTTTAACAAGACCTCTCCCGCTAGCAGAGTCTCTTTGACTGTTAGATGCTTCATTCAATTTGATAATATGGACTCCTTCTTGAGATGCTTCTTTCCTTGTCCTGTCCTTGATATTATCAATAGGTGTCAGATCAACTTTCGTGCCTTCCATGTCAAAGTCATCGTTTACTTCATTTAATTCTTCCCATTGACCATCATCCCTTGAATCATTTCTAATATCCACATTCAACGCAGAGGTTTCTTGTTCTTCTTGTGCATCTGACGATGAACTAGAATTCATATATCCCAATTCCCTGCATCTATGAACCTTGTTCAACCTCTTTCTTTGTTCCGAGTCTTGATGGGCTTGTTGGTAGTGATGCCCTTGCACCGATACATTTACCTATCCTTCTAGATACCGGTGAGTAGCTTCCATTACTTTTGTTAATTCTTCCTCCATAATAGGTGGATTTTCTTCAAGCCTGGTCCTTGGAAGTACATGTGCCTTCTTTGTAGCTGGAGCTTCTGCTTTTGTCTGCATCATCTCTCGTAGCCTTTTGGTACCTCTCATTCTTGGTTTGGATCTTGTTTCAGCTTCCTCCACGATCTTGACTCCTTTCTTCTTCTGTGGAACTGTAGCAATCTTTGCATATTTAGCCATAGCTGTAGATGACGGCATTTCTTTTAAGTGTTCTCTAATGCCCAAAGCATGATATATCAATTTGTTAAGGCAATACTCCCGTTCAAGAACTTCTTATGATTCCACAATTTCTTTGCCTTGAAAAGCCGTTCTTGAATGTATGGAGTCATGTTAACTTGGTTCCCTATTTGTTTGATGTCATGTAATTGATGAATGAGTCTCACTTCCTCTTCTATGTGAATGCGATTGATATATGTGAACGTTCTGGTCTTTGCTCCCCAGCTTTCCTCTTTCAAGATTGTATTCCCGTCCTTCTCCCATCCAAAAGCTTCTTTAATTAGGTTGTGGGTGAATTGTATGATGACCCACTCGCCTGCTGCATCTAGAGCTCTAGCTTCAGGTACTAATGGATCATGCAACACCGGTTGTAAGGTGTTCATGGCTTGTGAGCAACGCTGGAAATCTGGTTTGTATATTGGGAGTTCAAAGTACTTTTGGATACCAGTTTTTTTCATAATGTCCACTGTCGATGGAAGTTCATGCACTACTTTGAAGTCTTGGGACATTATTGGGAATTGGTGGTCTGTGTCCATAATTTTAATTATCACCAAGAATAGGTAGTCCCGGGCAGGTTGATCTTCTCGAAACGAGTGACCTTTTGCCTTAGTCACACTCTGGAGAGGGAATTCCAGCGTTTCCTACTGAATGATTACTTCAGAGTCCTCAGAAGCCATCTGCACTTGTAATGAAAAGAGCATCAGCTTTTTATAGAAGGCATGTTGTTAGTGATGAGTGTCGTAATGACATGTGGTTCATTGCATCACTCCGTTTCCCTTTGCTTATGTAAGTAAGATCTCTTACCACATATCTTTTCATTTTTATTCCTGAAAGAAAACAAGAATTGGTGTAGCCGAAGCATTTATTTATGTACATAGTAGGTCCATTCCTATGGAAGTAGAATCTATGATCTATTCCCAAGTAGGAAATGTGCACCACTAGTTTTGTTACGTACATCATGTGCCGAATGCATCGCCTTGTAATGTGGCTTTGTCATGCATACTTTAGGTGCATTCAATTCTTCATGTGTGCAAACGGAATCCTTTTGGTTCTGTTGTTCCGGTCCTTGCTGTCTCTTGGGTCTCCATATCCATTTTGTAGGTGAAGTGTGAGGCTTCATCTTCTCTTTGTTTTTTCGTGCTCTCGATTTTTCCTCTCTCTTTTTTGTAGTCTAAATAGTTGATGTTGTGTTCCTCTGGTGCCTTAGGTGAGTCTTGTTTGGCCTTGTGGTCCTACTTTGCTGGTATAATATGTCGTCTTGCTTTTCTATCTCTTGGCTTGCAATCTGTCTGATCCTTTTTAGAATCCATATTTGTTGCCGTGTTTTTGGAGCTTCTACTAATGACTTTCTCGTTGCTCCATAGTGGAATTTCCTAGGTGGAGGGATATCATGGCTTCTCCAATGCATTCTATGACTTGACCTCCAACGCCTATCATGTGTGCTTTAGTAGGTGTTATGGTTGTTTGAAGATGTGTGATGACTGTCCTTCGTATGCAATTGAGTGCTGCTCCCGAGTCTATCAAGGCATCTACTAGCTGGTACTCTATCATTCCAATCCCAAGATTTAAATATGGTTGGGATATGCTGAGATTGTTAGTGTTGGCCTTGTGAACTTGATAGTTTGCCATGGGAATAGGCTCTTCTCCTTGTAAATATCGTTCTTCTCTTTGTTTCATCCACTCTTTTGATTTCTTGATATGCTCCAAGGCTTCTTGCCTTGCCTCTTCTCTAATCCTCTCTTCCTCTCTTTTTCTATTTTGTGCGCCTACCAGCCGTGCTAGCATTTGGTCTGTCAATGGCTCCATGTAGCGTTTTACTCGACAACCACTTATGTAATTAGGAAGGAATTCTCCATCTAGTGTGGCTAGGTTAACCGATCCACTCGTTGAAATCCTATTGATTATTAGAGGTCCATATCCACGTTTTTGTAGCTTCTTGGCGTGTTGCTTCAAAGTATATACCAAAACTAAATCTCCTTCTTTTAGTCCTTTATCTTTGATGTGTGCATCATAATATGCTTTTTGTCTTCTCTTGGCTGCATAAATTCCTACAACCACTTGTATTCTAGTCTCATGTAGCTTCTCAATTTGGTCTAGTTGCTTGGACAATTCATGCCCTGTCCATTCTTGTTGTTTGGCCACTCTCAAAGTAGGCACTAAAAAATTGATTGGCAAGATTACATTTTGTCCATAACCAGGTTAAATGGTGTAGTTCCAATGGTTGTCTTGTAAGCGACACGGAAGGCCCAAATTGCATGATGCAATTGCTTGTCCCAATCTAACCCTCCACTATTGACTATCTTTGTCAATACAGTACACAACACCTTATTGGAACTTTTTGCTTGCCAGTTGGCTTGAGGATGATAAGGAGCTGAGTTTTTATGGATCACTAGGAGCTCATTCATTAGGGACTCTATTACTTCATTAATGAAATGCATTCCTCGATCACTCACTATCTCTATAGGTAGTCCAAAACAAGTAAAGATATGCTCAAAAAGAAACTTAGCGGTGGTTTGAGCATCATTTTTTGTAGTTGCTTTTGCCTCTACCCATTTAGTCAGGTAATCAGTTGCTACTATTATGTATTCAGCATGTGATCCTTTGGCTGGTGGGTTAATAGGTCCTATGAAGTCAATGCCCCATTTGGAAAAGGCTCTCGCACAAACCAGGGGTCTTAATGGCATGTCATCTCATCTAGTCGGATATTTAGCTCTTTTGCATGTCTCGCAACTTTGTACGTAGGTGTTTGCATCCATATGTAGAGTTGGCCACCATAACCCTGCAAAGAGGATAATTTTTACAGTTCTTTTGGCTTAGAAATGTCCTCCTGCCACGCCCCCATGTGCCATTTCTAGTATGGGTAAGTACTCTCCTTCATGTACACATAGTCGTAGTTGATTATCTTTCCCTCTCTTGAACAATTGTCTTCCCATGATAACGTAGTCCTTACTCATTTCTTCTAGGGATCGTTTCCTTGCTAAACTGGTTTCGTCCTCATGCTCTCGTGTCTTTGGGAATTTCACTAATGTCTTACTCAATTTGGGTGCGATTGTAGAGAAGGGTAAAGATGTATGATCATCTGGAGTGGTTTCCTAACATTCCCTGCAATTACTGACATATTCTTGGACATCCTTAGGCATATGAGGCCAATATACTTCTAATCGTTTCATCTCTCTTAGAGTTCCATGGGTTCCTTTATGCATTCTCCATTTTTTTATGTGAGCTTGTTCAATCAAGTTCTTCTGTTCGTCTTCCTCTACGCATCTAGACAATACACCATTGGATTCTTTATGATACACACTTCCTGCTACAATGTGTAAGTTACATGAATGTAGGATTTCCTTTCTACTCTCTCGGTTAATTGAGTGTTGTGGTCCATGAGTGAGTATTGGGATTAGCTTTTCTGCCCACTTAGGAAATACTTCCAAATTGAACAGGTAAGTGTCTGGAAAATCTTCGAGTACTCCGCTCGGTGGTTCTCCATGTGTTAATCTAGAGAGATGATCTGCCCTTACATGGGTATTTCCTTTTTTCACAATCACTTCAAAATCAAACTCCATTAATAACAAAAACAATCTCACCAATCTTCCCATGCTACGAGGCTTATTGACTAAGTACAATAGGGCTTGATGATCTATGAAGAACTTGAACTTGTTGGCTAAAAGGTAGTGTCTGAATTTCTTAACTGCGTACACCATCCCTAATCCTTCTCTCTCTGTAGTTGCATAGTTTCTCTCAACTTGATTCAGTTGTCTGCTTGCATAGGCAATTGGATGGTCTAATTTTCCTTCATGTGCCGGTTGAGCTAAGATGCATCCTATTGTGTAATTGGAAGCGTCCACATGAATATGAAAAGGCTTGTTCCAATTGGGTGTTTTCAGAATTGGAGCCATGCTAAATCCTTCTTTTAACTCATTAAATGCCTTCTCGCATTCGTCTGTCCATGTGAATTAAGAGTCAACAATCCATTCAATGGCTTGGCAATTATGGCGAGCATGTGGATAAACCGGCGATAGTATCCACAATGACCCATAAATGCTTGCACTTCTTTTGCATTTTTTGGTCTTTGAACTTCTAGAATTACTTTGATCTTATCTTCACCTGCAGATATTCCATTTTTAGATACGATGTGCCCTAGGATTTTTCCTTGTCTTACCATAAAAATGCACTTCTCAGGATTTCGGCATACTCTATATTGCCAACATTTCTCAAATATTCTTTGCAATTCCGGAATATGTTCCTACCTCCAATCTGAGTATGTACATAGGTCGTCTACATATACTTCCATACTCTTCCGTAGGAATTCTTTGAAAACGTGACACATTAACCTTTGGAAAGTAGTAGGGGTGTTAGTGAGTCCAAAAGGCATCACCTTGAAAGCGTAGACTCCCCATTCAGTTGCGAATGCGGTCTTATGTTGGTCCTCCGAAGTGCTAGCGACTTGGTTGTATCTAGAGAATCCATCCAAGAAGCTATAGACTTCTTTGCGTGCAACTCTTTCCAATAGCTGATCGGTGATAGGTAATGGGTAATTGTCATGAATAGTGGCTGCGTTAACTTTCTTTAGATTAATGCACACTCTCAGCTTTCCGTTCTTTCTGGGCACAACTACTAAAGGTGACACCCATTCAGTATTTTCTATCTCGTAAATGAATCTGGCCGCTAATAATTTGTCCATTTCCTCTTTAATTTTTTCTGCATAGACATCATTATATGTGTATGGGCGTTGCTTTGATGGTTTTGCATCCGGTGTCATTGGTATTCGGTGGGAAAAAATGGAGGGTTCCAGACCCTTGAGATCCTTGTAGGTCCATGCAAACACATCTCGATATTCTCTAATCAGTCTTATCAATTCTTTTTCCTCCTCAGGAGACACGTCCTTCCCTATGTAGGTGCATCTGTCTTCTCTGTTTTCTACGGTTACTATGATTTTTTTTGCTTGTTCCTTGTTGTGGTAAGATTCTCCTTCTCTTGCCTCTCTCTTAGGCATCTGAATGGCTATTTTCCTTTCCTCTACTTCGTATCTCTTGAAGTTTTTAGGAACTTCAAATAGATCTGGGGTGTGTTCAGTCTTACTCATGGTTTCCTCATGGTTCAGTACTATAGGGGCTGCTTCTATTGCTAACACTTTAGGTGTTGCATAATTGTCCTCGGATCGAATGGCTTCTAAATAACATTCCTTTGAATCAAACTCCGGCTCCATCTCTATGCTCTCATATTCTTCCTTCCATTCTTTTTCTAATACTTCTCTGGCTTCTACCTCTTGAAGGACTACCATGTACAACTTCATGTCATAGCCTTCTTCATCCACACATTCATTCAAGGTCAATACTTCTTCATTCACACATACGTCCAAGGTTGCTAGGATCTCCATCCAGCTGTGTGGTTTGAATGCTTCGTCAGGAAAAATTTGAGGCATGTACATTGGTTCCTCTATGGGTCGATAATTTTGATGTCCTACGAGCCATAGCTGAAGTTTTTTATCCTCTTTCTTTGCTTCCTTACACATCCATAATTGGGCATATTGATCACTCGATCCAACACTATGTATAGACAAATCATCTTCTTCCTTGTGTATGGGATTCCATTGTAGTGGGGGTACATCCCTGTATGCAAAGGTATGTAAGTTTATTTTGGTAGTGGTTCCTTGATGTTGAAGGTATAATGAGTCTCTTCCCCAGTCTTGCACTACTCTGAGTTGTCTCATGAAAGGTCATCCTAATATCATTTCATAATTATTTGCCTTTCCAAATTGAGAGATAGCTAATGTATGCTCAAATTCAACTCCGCAGGTGGTTAATTTGATCTTTTCCAATATTCCCAGGGGTTTCTTAACATGACCATCTGCTAATTGAAGCTTCATCCGTGTTGGTCCTAGGGCTGGCTTTCCCCATTTTTCCAAAATCTCTTTGGTGGCGATACCTACTCCTGCCTCTGTGTCTAGTATAGCCTTGGTCATGTATCCATTGTACGTGATGGGTAGGCATGTGTTGCCCTCATCTCCTTCGCTAAATTCTCCAACCTTATCCACCGGAATTTGTACAATGGAAGGGTTTTCAGTTTCCTTGCTTTCCTTTTCATTCTTCTCCTGCTCTAACTTCAATTGATTGTGGTTTGACATGAGCATTCTTTTTCCATTGATCTTCTCGAATTCTAGTCCACAACTCTTTTGGCCACTCAGCCTCTAAATCAGGGACTATGGACATGGACTTGTCCTGGGTATTCGGTAATTCTTCCTTTTCACCCTCCTCTTTTGGTTTCTGGTCCTTGGTTTTAAGACAATCATTGTATTGATCCTCAGATATTCTCGTCTCAGGGAGGGCTAGGATAGTCTTCTCTAGGGTGGCCTGAGCTACCTCTATGAGTTTACTACAGATCACTAGCCTCTCCTTTTCTAACTCCCCTCGTGGGTATAGCTTTTCGTGATGATCTACATTCGGTCCATTGACAATTCTAGCTTGGTAAGCTTTCAACCACGTGTCTAAATCGTCTAGTTTTGGGTCTGCTAGAATTGATCCTAGTGTGCCCGACTCTAGTGTCTGCGGTGTAATGGGAATTTCTTCTTGAATTTCGGGTTCTTTAGGTTTCTTATTGCCTCATGTGTCCTTCTTATCGTCCTTATTTTTATTTTTCATCCACTTTTCCTTGAGTTTTTCCCTTCTATCCTTCCACTTTTGGCTTTTCGTTGTTTGGGTATTCTCATGTGGGTCCTCAGAATCTTCCACTATTCGTATTCTGGGTTCTAGGGTTTTACTCTTTTCTTGCTCTGAATCTACTCGGTTTCTTTCTTGTCCTTTCGTCTGTGCTCGTGTGATGGCCTTCAATGGTACTGTGTATTCCTTGTCACTTCATGACGATTCAATTACTTCGATCACCTTAATAGGTGTAGTGTCATGAGTCTTATTGGGATTTTTTGGGCAGTCTTTAAAGAGATGTTCCTTTCCACAATCCTTGCAATACCCTTCCCACGTCCTAGGGGGTGGTGGGTTGTATGGTCGAGTGCATTCTCTGATAAAGTGATCTCCTCAACATCTATAACACAGTCCTTTTAGCATAGGTGGTCTAATGGGTGGTCTCGTGGGTGCAGGTGCCTTGGGTGTAGTGTACATTAGGGTTGCCAATTCTGGTCCATAGACATTGTCATATCCCTCATATCCATAGTTATTGCGGGTCATAAGCTTTCTCGTACTCCATCATACTGGTGTCATAGGGATAGTATTCTCCTTGGGTCTGCTCGTATCCTGGGTTCGTTGATTTTGTATCGGCTAATGGTGATGCTGGCACTATGGCCCTCTCTAAGTTTTCCTCTCATTGAGCATATTTAACTATTACTACATTTGGTAAAAATGGCGATTGTTGTCCTAACACCTGCTGAGGTTGTTTTTGCCTACTACCCTTGTTCATATGGCCTAGGCATCACTTGTGGTCCTTGATAGGGGTTGTATCTTGGGATCTCCCTTCCTAGCTCTCTAGGTGGGTATCCATATGGCCTATACTGAGGTTGATTTAAAGGTCGTGACTGCCTATTGAATGGACAATTCTCAGTGGTATGATTGGTGTATTTTTGTTCTATATGGCAATATAGAGCGGTTCCTTGATGTGGCTGTCTATTGTAAGGGTAAGCTTGAGGCAAGCCTGTTCCTCCTCTTACACACATGTGAGTTGGGTGGTCTCCTCCGCATAAGCTGCATCTTTGCAACATGGGTATTCTCATGGGTTGATGCTGGTAGTTTCGCTTGCCCGTGAACTCCTAACTTCTTGGCTACCAGCTCTACTAACTCCTCTACATTACTAGAGTTGGATGTCACTATACTTCTTGTGTCTTCTAATTTGGTAGGACTAGGTGTACTTTTGACATTGTCAGCTAGGTTATCCTCTAGGTCAATACACTCTTGAAGGCATTTGCTCAACGTTTGCAGCCTCTTCACATAGAATAACATTCTCAAGGTCCCGTTCGTCAGCCCGTCCAAGAATAATGATATCATTTTTTGTTGTGTGGATCTTTCTGTTACTGGGCATCTATCGACGTATTGATTGAATCTTCGGGCAACTATTTTCACAGTTTCATTGGGGTTTTGTTTGAAGCTATGGATTAAAGATGAAGAGTTGTGTTTAATTCCTCTCTTGGTGAATTCCCTAATGAACTCCTAAAAGAATTGCTCAATGTCTCCAAACTGATTGGGATCCAATGGCTAGATCCAGGTTAAAGCCGTTCTTGTGAGAGTAAGTCCAAAGGACTCATGCTGCACAAAGAAATCATCCACTTGTTCAGCTCATAGAACTTGTTTAAATTCAGCTATATGATCGTAAGGTTCTCCCATCCCGTCATAATAATTTCTCATACACAACAACTTGAATCGGTCTTAATCTTCTTATGGGCTTTGGTTGTCTAGGCATTACAGGAATTGCTAGTCTAATTGGAGGCATTCAATGCTGCAGTCCTAGTGGTGTTTGTTAGAAGAAATATTTTTTGAAGTATTTTTTATGGAAAATAATTGTAAAATGCCAAAAACTTGTAAAACTATTTACGCAAATGATGTAAAAATAAGGAGGAGTCTTCCTTATGGAGAGTAGAATCATATGTATTTTTTCTAGAATTTTTGGAAACTCCTAGATAGTATATTTTTAGATCAGAAGAGGAAAGGACCCAAATTCAAGTGTGAAAAGGGACACTTGAAAATTTGTAAAAGACAATTTCCTCTACTATGAGAGGGTTGGTTATTTGTATTACATGCTATCCAAGTAAAGAGAGAGTTTCTTGTAGAAAATCGTGTTTCTTTCTTTTGTGTGATTTCTTTGATTTGTTGAGTCTATTCTATGTGTATCCATGGAGATTTGCAAGCTTCTATTGTGTATTTCTGATGAATGTGTATGAAGAGAGTTGATTACTGATGTGTTGAGTGAGAAATTGATGAAGAATGGTGCTGGAGATGAAAATCGTCTGATTTCACAGAATCGTGATTGTCTCGTCTGAAGGTTACAGGTATCATTTTTGACTTTTGACTTTATGATTATGTTCTGCTGAGAAAATAACATGCTTTAGACACCAAGATTATTGAAGTTGATGGAGTATTGCTCAAGATAATCCAAACCCTAGAAATTCCTCTTCATCTTCATTAATTCTCAGAAATCCAACCAGTTTTCTCTTATTTCTTGGATTCTATCATCTAGAAGGGGCTATGGTCTCATATATACTTCCAGGATTGACAAGTATAAGATGTGTTGTTGATTCTTTATACTAAATGATTGGAGAGGACAACTCCAAAGGTCTACAACAAACATTTTTTGGCGCCGTTGCCGGGGAGTAAAGCAAAAGCTTCATTTGAAGTTGGACCTTGCTGGATCTTCTAATGTTGATGGTATTGAACACATTGAAAAGGTAATACTCTTTAATCAAAGAGATGGAAACATGAAAAGATATATTTCTTGTTTGACTTTTGGGAAAAGAAAGCAATAGATAATCTTTTGAGAATAAGAAGTGTTGAAATTATTGCAAATTGATAGTTGCTCATATCATTTTTTTAAAAGTAAAGTGCAGGTGTGTGAAAAGTTGAATTAAGAAAGCTGAAGATAAGGTAAAATGTGTCTATTCTTGCATTTGTAGAGTGCTTTTTGACCAAAGTACCAAGCAAAATTGTTGATCTTGGGAAGATGACATGATTGCTTTGAGGAAAGTCAAGTAAAGTAGCTAGATGCAAGTAGATAAGATCCATTTGTTAACCAAGTCAAAGTAATAATCTTGATAAAAAGTCTATTTGTATCTTGAAAAGAAAAATGTTTTGAGTTTATCTTTGCAAAAATTGACATTTGCACTTATTAGCACTTTTTCTTTGGGAAGTTTTGCTCATGAACTGTTTTGATAGCAAAGCATAAAGGAGTATAACCAATCAAGAAACACAGGATCAATAGATCACTAAACAAGAAATCCTAAGTGAAGTGTTTACCTTGATTTAGGGCAAAATACTAAAAAAATTCATAAAATTCATTGAAACACTTAAACAAATTTCTTTTTTCCTTAGAAAGTTGGACTTAAGTGTTGTTGTTAAGAGTAAAGGAGGTCAAGTGGAAGGAAAGCTAAAAATTGATAAAGATTGGAAAATCAGAAAAATACTATTCTCTTCACAGGATCGCGATTTTCTAGATTAATTCTTTGTTAATGATGTAAAAATTGCAGGTGACAGCTGATTTGGAGTAGAAAGAATTTGGAAGACTTGTAAGAAGAAAGAAGACCCAAAATTGCAAAAAATAGGAAGTACATGAAAAATACGATTCTCTGCACAAAATCGCGATTTTCTGTAAGAGAATTTTTTTTTTTTGAATTTTGAGCATATTTGGATTTTGAGATAGGTAATTGTAAGAGATTTCATTAAGTTGAGTAAGGGAAGGAATTCAAATTCCAAAAATTAGTGAGGATTGAGTATCAAGTGGGGAAAGTGGAAAAGAAGTATAGAATCGCGATTTTCACCAGTGGGATAATGGGAGTGATTAACAATGAAAAGTTAGGAATTGAGGATTGAAACCATAAAATTGTTGAAGAATAAAATTGGACAAGTAAAAAGTGAAAATTCTGAGGAAGTAGCACAGGATCGCGATTGTGTGAACACTATAAAACCTTGGAATCTCAGAAAAAACTCATTTGAGTGAGGAAGAGAGAGAGTGAGAGCAAGAACAGGATCGCGATCGCCTGCAACAATAAAGTTTTGGAGATTTCTCGATCAAGAAGCAAGGTAAGGAGTTCTCAATACATTTTTTTGTATTTCTTTAAAGTTACATGATGATCAAAGCACAAAAAAACACAAAATAGCCAAAAACACGGAATCGCGATGTTTTGAATTTTTTGAGTTTTCTGTGGAAAAAATAATAATATTAAGTAAATTCTTTTATTGCATGTTAAAAAATAACTAAGGCGATTCTATTGGAGAAATAAAAATTTGAAAATCAATACCTTAATAATTTTTCAAAATTTGAACAGAATCGCGATTCTATAGTCAAGCACAAAATTGCGATTCCCAGAGCACGATTTTCATAAGAGAATCGTTTCTAACGATTGTGAGCAATCACGATCGTCTAGGAATAGAATTGTGAAAAACACCATTCTCATCATAGAATCGTGAAAAACACAATTCCCATCACAAAATCGTGAAAAAACACGATTCTCTCATAGAATCGTGAAAAAACACGATTCTCTCACAGAATCGTGAAAAACACGATTCTCTCACAGAATCGTGAAAAAACACGATTCCCATCACAGAATCGTGAAAAATCACGATTCCCATCACAGAATCGTGAAAAATCACGATTCTCATCACAGAATCATGAAAAACATGATTCTCATCACAGAATCATTAAAAATCACGATTCCCATCACAAAATCGTAAAAAAAAACACAACTCTCTCGCAGAATCGTGAAAAACACGATTCTCATCACAAAATCGTGAAAAACACGATTCTCATCACAAAATCGTGAAAAACACGATTCTCATCACAGAATCATTAAAAATCACGATTCCCATCACAGAATCGTGAAAAACACGATTCTCTCACAAAATCGTGAAAAACACGATTCTCTTCACAGAATCGTGGAAAACACGATTCTCTTCACAGAATCGTGAAAAACACGATTCTCTTCACAGAATCGTGGAAAACACGATTCTTTCCACAAAATTGTGAAATTAATTCAATGATCCTTAGGTCTGGTAATAAATTACACTCACATTTCAAGCGAGAACTGGGAAGGAATGAAATAGAGCCAGTGGTAGGGGAATTGCAAGGAAGAGATTTAGGGCAAGAAATCAACATGGAAAATTTAAATGAAACAAATGAATCCTCTGAAACTGGGGACTATAGAAACATCCTCAAATACATGTATACAAATAGGTTTGGAACCTATGTATATCAGGATGGAATGCATAAGTTTCTCATTAGATTGAGAAACTTAGAAGTTCCCCTGAACATAACACCAGTAGCACAATTTAAGGATGGTAGATATGAGGATAGGCAGGGATGTGTATACATCTTCTCACAAGACCCAAAAAATTCTAATGACCTAGGGCAATGTGCAGACAAGAGACCTTGGGAACAGAACCTAGGGCAATCAGACTTGCCAAGACCACATGAAATTCACAATAATGGTGAACAACAACAAGGTAGGAGAACACATACTTCCCCAAATCCTTTTGAAAAGGAACCAGAAGGATTTAATGATTTTCCTTTGAGAAGAAGACATCATTGGCAAAATCAGGGCAGAATGCTTAGACCCTATCAAGTAGCCAAACGCATGAAAAATCAACATGAAGGATATTCTGATCCTCATGCTCATGCTGCAGAATTCAGACAACTAATTAGAGCAGAAGAGGTTGAGGATTACAAAGTACAATTTGAGGCATTTGGTCTAACCCTAACAGGACCTGCATTATCTTGGTTCATTCCCTTGAGAAAGGAAATGTATCTAGATATTGAATCCTTCCTAGAAGCCTTTATTGGGGAATTCTCAAAAACTGGAATAAAACATAGCACAGCTACATTGATGCATAGCTTTAAACAGCAGAAAGATGAAAATGTCAGAGAGGCAGCTAGGAGATTCAAGCAGTACATTGACAGATGTCCCATAGAAGAAGTACCTTCCATGGCAAGACAAGTATCCCTATTCATAGAAGGATTAAGAAGTGCCCAATTAAGAACCCTGGTGTATTATAGGAGATGCCCTGATCTAGGAGCATGTGTGAAAGAGGCAATAGATTTGGAAGACAATAGAGGACAAGACCTGCTAGCATTTGATCAACATAGGACAAATGAAGATAAAATTCCACCAGCAGAAGAATTGGCACAAGCCATTGCTAAAGCCCCAGAAGTAAGCACTAAAACCAATTTGATAAACACCAAGATAACTACAAATAAAAAATGCTATAATTGTGGAGAAAATCATTTGGTACAACAATGTCCATATCAAAAACCACCACATTTGCAAGATAGGAAAACACTCAAATATTGTACACTAGAGAGAAAATGGACAAATCATACCAGAGAAGAATGCTTCTACAATAAACAACCCATTATGGAGAGAGATTATTCAAGCCAAAGAGAATCTGGATATATTGAGCAACCAAGACCTGTACTTGGGCAACAACCTTCACTACCAACAAATGTGGTACCAGTTAAATACACACCAATAGAGGAGGGAAACTTAAGAATAAGATCACCTTACAAGGAAGATTATCAATGGAATGAAGGATATCAGGAAGAGTGGGAAGGATATGAGTTGACAGAACCAGAACTACAAGTCCTAGATTTGGGAAATGGGAGAATTGAGATGGATACAGCCACATTCATGTATATAACCAATCATTATATGTCCAATCAGAAACCTCAGTTCAAAGGGAGCCAAAAGATAACTTGTTATAGATGTGGGGGAGAACATTTCATTAGAGATTGTCCAGAACCTCCTACATAAAGAATAGAAGGAGCTTATTGCAAGGATTGTGGTAGGGAGCATTTAATAAAAGATTGTCCAAAAAATCCTCAAAAACAACAAAACACATCTAATAACATACCATTGAAAACAGTCAACATCATGGAGCAAGAAGAAGTGAGTGACAATGACCAAGTAAATGTAAATGCCATAACAAGGGCACAAGCTAAACAACAAGAAACACCTAAAGAACAAAATAAAGGTTCAGTTTCAAAGGTGAAGAAAAACAGACAAAAAGGGAAATGGGAAAGGAAAAAAAGAATGGGTAAAAGTTTGGAAGAAGAGAATATGGAACAGTCAAACAGTAGTCCTCCTCAAAAGATACAAACCCAGTTAGAGATAAGAAATTCACAGAGTCTAGATACCTTGATAAAAGCATACAAGGGAAGAATTCAAGAGGGACCAAATCCTACAGACCATGTAATGGCTTATCCTATGCCATATATAGAACATGAAAGGATGGAAAAGTGCAAACAAATTATACAAGAAGCACAACTCAAACTAGGGGAATTAGACAATTCCCAAACAACAGTTGGGGAGTCAAAGGCAACAAGAATAAGAGAAACAATTAATCAAGAAGATAACCCACAAATTACATTCCAGGTAAATATAGATAAACAATGTACAATCTTATACCACACCACATTGGAGGAATTGGTAAAACATAATCCTCACTTACAATACAAAATGGAAAAATGGGAAGCAATACCCGAAAATCTTGATTCACAGCAACAAGAATTGGAGGAATTATGGTACATTCCTATTGATAAGATAGGAGGATATTGTGAAGGAGAAGAAGGGAACTCAACCTTGAGGATACAATTTGGTACAAATCATGCTCAAGCCATATTGGATAGTGGATCAGGTGTGGCTATCATTACTAAACAAACATGGGAAAGATGGGGAAAGAGTGAATTGATACCCACTAAAATGAGATTGCAACTGGCGGATGGACACATAGAAAAACCTCTAGGAATATGGGAAAAGGTGATTGTGGACATATGTGGAATAGAAATAGAGCATACTTTTGCCATAGTTGAATTTCCACAATCCACATCATATGAAATTATCCTAGGAAGACCATTTATGAGACAAATGCAAATTGTGCAAGATTGGGGTAATGATTGTCTATACCTTCAGAGCAAAGGAAGGATAACCAGAGTGAATCTAAGAAATGGTCATTATTGTGACATATCCCCTCAAGAATGGTTCAAAATACATCAAAATCAAGAATTAAGTGAAGAATCAGAGTTGGAAGATCAGAATGAAATTGAATCATCAATATGGAAGTGCAATGTGATAAGAAGCCTTATAAATGGAAAAAGAAGATTAAGAAGAGAAGATTGTGTAGAAGGGAGAAAATTACAAGATGAGAGCTATATACCCCAAAAATTCAAAGGATGAAGAATTTGAGCCTTATGGTTGGAAGCAAATTTTGGCTACTATGGATCTAGCCAAAGATGAGTATGTGGGAGTAAGATTTCAAAATGAAGAAGGATATGATGTTTTCCACATAGGAATACAAATGATAAAGGTATAAAAAACAGAAGAGGACCAGGAAAAAGAAATGATATTGACAAAAGGGAAAACACAATATTTGGAAGAAGTAAAAGCTGAAGATGCAATAAAAGATAAAATCTCATGCAAATATAAGAAAAACAAACACAAGGAAATTGAAAAGGACCATGAGGATGAAAGAAATGAGAAAAGGACAAACAAAGATCAACAGTTTGATGTACCAGCAAATTTCAAGACTTATGAAGTAGAAGATAGATTACTTCTAAAAAGGAAACCAAAGAGAGAAAAGAGAAAAGGGGAGGCATATGACAATGAAGAACAAACTAAAAAGGTTATGATCACTCAGGAAGATGGGGAAGAAAGACATATTGTAATAGCTGATGACATGACAATTCAAGAAGAGGAGGCATTAAGAAACTTGGCCAGAAGCTATAGGGATGTGTTTGCTTATAGCTACAAGGATTTGAAAGGTATTGATCCTAAAATCTGTGAGCATAAGATTCCTATTACACCTGATGCAAAACTTAGCAAACAGAGACATTACACATTCAACGATAAATACTCTGCTAAAATAAAGGAAGAAATTGACAAGCTGCTAGCTGCCAATTTCATCTATATTCAGATTGAGTATACAGAATAGATATCTCCTATAGTTGTGGTACCAAAAAAGAATGGAAAACTTAGGGTATGCATTAATTTGAAAAAAGTGAATGCTGCAACTATAAGGGATAGCTACCCATTGCCTATAACAGACCATCTTCTAGAAAGAGTTGCAGGGAAGGAGGTGTATAGTTTTTTGGATGGTTTTTCAGGATACAATCAGGTACCCATAGCATTAGAGGACCAACATAAAACTACCTTTTCCACAGAATGGGGAATTTATGCTTTTAGGGTTATGCCCTTTGGGTTAACTAATGCCCCAGCAACTTTTCAAAGATTGATGTGTCATATCTTCAAAGAATTCCTGAGGAGTGTAATGGAAATTTACAAAGCCGAAACTTTATGTTGCTAGCTGGGCACTTGTATCACCTCAACCATATAGGCATATTGGAATATTGTACTCCAGAAGAGGAGCAACAGGAATATATGAAAAGAGCTCATTGTTGGAACCCTTGTACTCATGCTTCCATAGTAGTCACCCTAAGTAATCTCAATAGGATGGGAGTACATTGGCCTAATAAGATTCTAGATGTAACAAAATATATTGCTAACTGCTTGGAATGCCAATCCTTGCAAAACTCAGAACTTATAACTCTATATTGGTTTCAGAAAAATCCAGAATGGAGTGAGAACATCATTGAGGAATTGAAAAGGAAAACAAGTAAGAGCTAGTGCAGACTCAAAAAATCTACAAATGATCTCTGAAGAATATCAACTGATAGGAGAACAATTGTATAAGAGAGGGATGGATGGATATTTAAGAATTTGTGTTCCTGAAGATAGATATCTGGAAATGTTGGAAATGGCACATTCTGGAGTGGCAGGAGGACATTTTTCAAGTGATAGAATTGCTAAACTCATATTATATTCTGGCTTTTGGTGGCCAACCCTATTTCTTGATGCGAGAACATATGTGAAAAGATGTGACATTTGTCAGAGGGTGAGTCAACCAAATAAAAGAGACAATATGCCATTAGTTCCATTAATTTCAGCTAGAGCATTTAGTAAATGGGGGTTGGATCTCATTGGACCCATACATCCTCCATCAAGACAATCCGATGCTAAATACATACTAGTAGCTACAGATTACCTGACAAAATGGGCTGAGGCCAAAGCTACAAAAAGAAATGATGCTCATACTACTGCTAGATTTCTCTATGAAAATATCATCACCAAATTGGACTTCCAATTGAATTGGTAAGTGATAGGGGGACTCATTTTTTGAACCAAATCATAGAAAACATAACTGAATATTTCATGATTAGTCATAGAAAGTCAGCCCCATATCACCCACAAGCCAATGGGTTAGCAAAAAGTACTAATAAAGTACTTTGTACTGTATTGTCAAAATTAGTAAACACAAACAGGAATGATTGGGATTTACAACTTAATCATGTCCTATGGGCCTATAGAGTGGCATACAAAATTGCATTAGGAACCACACCATTCAATCTGGTATATGGACAAAATGCAGTTATGCCCTTAGAATTCCTTATTCCAACACTGAAGGTGGGTAGTCAATACAATTGGACTGGACATGAGTTGTCTGAGAGAGTAATAGAATTGGAAAAATTGGGAGCTTCTAGACTCCAAGCAATCATGAGCATCTATGCAAACAAGAAAAGACAAAAAGCTTATCATGATGTTCATATTAAAGAAAAAGATCTACAAGAAGGAGATCTAGTTCTGGCATATACAATAAAGGAACATCAGAAGAAATTTTAGAAAAAAGGACATGGGCCTTATATTATACATCAGATCAGTAACAGTGGATCTATCCAACTAGCTAACATAGATGGAGAAATCATGCCAAACTTCATAAGTGGATGCAGAGTTAAAAGCTATGACTTTCCATTAACTGCTTCTGAATGGAGAAGATTACACCAAACTCAAAATAGGAAAAAAGAAGAGGAAAACATTAGAAAAGAGGCTCAATAGGAGGCAAAGGAAAGGATAAGAAAAATCAAAAACCTTAGAGAAGTCCTTCTGTGTGAAACACCTTTAAAACAAAAAGAACATTTGCCTGTGATAACTATGGATTCTCAGGATGAAAAAATCAGGGTTTTAATAGATTCAGGTGCACAAGTGAATTTGATTAGTTCAGCTTTGTTGAATAAATTTAACCTAAAAAGGACTAAAAGCAAAACCTTTCTCAAAACTTTGGAAGGACAAATGATACAAATCATGTCTTCACCTTCTCTTAAAGTTAAGTTCAATACAGAATATATGAAAATAGATTGTGAAGAATGGCCAGATCACTTGATGACTGAAAAATTGATTTTGGGACAACCATGGTTAAGGCAAGGTAGAGTAATACTGGATTTTGAAAAAATGAAGCTCAAATTAACAGTAAATGACAAAAGGTTTTTAATATTCTTGTGGAGTACTGAAAAACAGGAAGATCAACAGGAGCTTCATAATTTAGAGCTGGAAGGATTTACTTTCTCATTAAAAGACACACAGATATTATCAATACAATTACTAAAGGATCAAGCTTCATTTAATCAAAACCAGCAACAAATTGAAGAAGCAAAAGAGGGTGAAGAGTACTAAAAAACAGGAAGATCAACAGGAGCTTCATAATTTAGAGCTGGAAGGATTTACTTTCTCATTAAAAGACACACAGATATTATCAATACAATTACTAAAGGATCAAGCTTCATTTAATCAAAACCAGCAACAAATTGAAGAAGCAAAAGAGGGTGAAGAGTGCAACAGCGTAGCGACTGGAAATGCTCATGAATGAATGACTCTCCTCCCAACCAAATGCCTCTATATATAGCTCTCTCCAGGGGACTACCTTCTTGGGCAGGTGAATGCTAATCATCCAAGTGTCAGCCATGTAACTACATGTGCGCCAAGTGTCTCAGTTAGCCAGAGTTAACTCCAATAGATGCTTCTAGAAGGTTCTAGAGCTCTTTGGGCAAAATACTCTTCCCATGTACCCCATGGGGATTGAACCCAAGACCTCGTCCTTCACACCCTTGAGTCTTAACCATTAGGCTAAGTGGATTACTTGGTTACAAGAGTAAATGACCTACCAGTAAGTCTAGGATCGAGATCTTTGGCCACACAAACGAATGACCAAACAGAATCCGATTTCAGATCTGTCTGAA
This sequence comes from Ceratopteris richardii, assembly GCA_020310875.1. Classification (NCBI taxonomy): domain Eukaryota; kingdom Viridiplantae; phylum Streptophyta; class Polypodiopsida; order Polypodiales; family Pteridaceae; genus Ceratopteris; species Ceratopteris richardii. The sequence continues at coordinate 196,291,700 of CM035417.1, read as the reverse complement.
CCAATCGGATCCCTAGATCACCAACTTACTTTATTACATTCTTCCCCCCTTGGAAAATATTTTCGTCCTCGAAAATTAGAGCTATATATATTGTAGGCAACCCCCGAGCCTCATGTTCTTAAACTTGAAGAACATGCATTCATTCAAACAGGTTATTTACTTAGAACTTGAAAGTAAAAAACCTTATCATATTCTAGATCTTGAAGAACATGATCGGTTTATCTACTTAAAACTTGAAAGTAGAAAACCTTCTTTATTTGGGACCAACTTAAAACTTGAAAGCTGGAAAACGTCGTTGGATTGTGGAAACTTTTTCCCATGTTGAATTTTCTTCAGTTCCATCCTTCCATTTTACTAAGCACTCTTCATACAAGTGGCTTCTTGTAAGTTTATCTCGGGTGCGAAGTATCCTTTCAGGTTCATGAGGAACTGTTTCATTTACTGGAATAGGAAGTATGACGTGATGTCCAACTAGATTATCTGAATCTGTTAGACTCTTCCTAAGTCGACTAACATGGAACACTGGATGAATCCAACTATCATCTGGAAGTTGTAATTCATAAGCCCACAAACCAACTTTCTTGGTGATTGGAAAAGGACCGCAATATCTAGGCGACAACTTGGCGCATTGACCAGTCTTGAACTTTTCCGATCTTTCAGGAATACGAAGATAAACTTGATCGCCAACCTCAAAAGTAACATCTCTTCACTTTGGATCGGCATAAGCCTTTGCACGATCTTGAGCTTTCTTTAACTTTTCTTTAGCTAATTTAAGCTTAAAGTTCATGTCTTGAAGGAACTCTTGAGCTGCTTGAACTCGTTCATTATGAAGTCCCACTGCATAAGGAGACGTAGGCTGGAAACCGTACATCAACATGAATGGACTAAATTCAGTTGATGAATTCTTGGCACTGTTATAGGCAAACTCAGCTAAAGGAAGATAATCTTCCCAATCAGTCTGTTTGGAAGTAACATAAGCTCTAAGTATGTCTTCCAAAATCTGATTGACTTTCTCTGTCTGTCCATCCGTCTGGGGATGTTCAGCTGTACTTAAACTTAGTTTAGTTTCAAGTCTACTAAAGACTGCTCGCCAAAAATGACTTGTAAATCGAGCATCTCTATCAGAAACTATGTCTACTGGAAGACCATAGAGTCTATAAAGTTGATTTACAAATATTTTTGCAAGTTCTGGAGTCTTATAAGTAGTCTTGACTGGTATAAACTGAGCAAGTTTAGTCAATCGATCAACTACAACCCAGACTGAATCAAAGCCCTTCTGAGTGCGGGGTAATCCAGAAATGAAATCCATGGAAATGCTTTCCCACTTTCCTTTGGGAATTTCCAAAGGATGCAACAATCCTCCAACTTTAAGTCGTTCAAACTTATTTACTTGACATTTATGGCACTTAGACACATAGTTTTGCACATCTCGATGCAAACTAGGCCAATAAAAATGTATTTTCACTAACTCATAGGTTCGGTTAATACCAGGATGTCCTGCACTTGGAGCATCATGGCATTCGAAAAGTACTTGATTTCGTATGTCCACTATACTTGGGACACAAACCTTACCTTTATAAAGCAAATATTCATCTTGGAGAGAATAGTGTTTAAACTTTCTCTCAGAAGTACTTGCTTCAGTTTGTTTATCTTGTTCAGCTGCTTTCCATGCTTGACTGAAGCTTGGATCCTCTTTGCAGCTTCCTTTCAAAGTTGAAATAAATTCACTTTGAATTTGTACAAAACTTAGATTGTTCAACATAGGCATCCGACTTAGGGCGTCTGCCACTGCATTGAACTTTCCTTTTCTATACCTGAGCTCATAATCGAACTCTTGCAACTGTTCGGCCCATCTTGCTTTTCTACCTCTAAGATCAGGTTGGTTTGCAAACCACTTTATGCTCTCTTGATCAAAAACTATGGTCAGCTTTGATCCATATAGATAATGGCGTCTTTAGAGCATTTATAATAGCGAACATCTCTCGCTCATAGGTAGAGTAGTTTTGCTGAGCAGGACTTAGCTTTCTACTCTCGAAAGCTATTGGTCGACCATCTTGGCTTAGTACTGCTCCTACTGCAGATGAACTTGCATCTGTCTCTAATTGGAAAGGCTTGTTCGGATCTATGATCTGTAGAACCGGGGCCGATGCTAAAGCAAGTTTAAGTTCTTGAAAACTCTTTGCTTGCTCTTCTTTCCAATTTAACTTTTGATGCTTCCCTTTGAGTTGATTCGTCAAAGGTACTGCAATCTTGGCATATCTAGCCACAAACTTCCGATAATATCCTGCCAATCCGAGAAAACTTTGTAGTTCTCGAACCTTCTTGGGCTCAGGCCATTCAAGAATCGCTTGGACCTTTTCCGGGTCAACTTTGATTCCTTTCGCGGAAATAATATGACCTAAATACTTTACTTCTGGGGTAAAGAATTCACATTTTGACTCTTTACCGTAAAGTTTATTATCGCGAAGAAGTTGAAAAACTTTTTTCAAGTGCTCTAAGTGATTTTCATGATCTTTACTGTAGATCAGAATATCATCGAGAAAATCTACAACAAATTTTCCCAAATACGGCTTAAGCACTTGATTCATCAAAGTCATAAATGTTGCGGGTGCGTTTGTCAACCCGAACGGCATCACTAAAAACTCGTAGTGACCAAACTTTGTTCGAAAGGCTGTTTTAGGAATATCATCATCTTTGATTCTGATCTGATGATAACCTTGGCGTAAATCAATCTTAGAAAAGACTGTAGCCCCCTTTAAACTATCAAAAAGATCTTCGACTAGTGGCATGGGATACTTGTTCTTTATCGTAAGATTGTTTAACGCCCTATAATCTACACACAGCCTCATAGTTCCATCTTTCTTTTTCACTAGAAGGATGGGTGCTGCCCATGGAGACTGGCTTGGGTGGATAAATCCTTTATCCAAATACTCTTGGATTTGATTTTCCACCTCCTGATTCTGGACATAGGGGAGGCGGTATGGGTTTTGAGATTTTGGCTTGGTACCCGGAAACAGATCTATACTGTGATTGATGTTTCCACGAGAGGGTGGCAAGCCGTAGGGGAGTTCCTTAGGGAACACATCTTTAAATTCCTTCATTAAATTGTTAAATTTAACATAAACTTCTCGAGGAATAAAGGACGAGACATAAGAAACTTGATTTATATTATCAGAATTGATTACATCGGTGCCAAGGACAAGAAAAGCTTGAGTCCTGGCTTCTTTATTGACAAGTTTCTGAAGTTCAGTGTATGATATCAAAGGGATACTTGGAACATCATGCTCACCCTTGATTTTATACACTACACCGTCACGCTAGAATTCCAAAGTATTTGTAAAATAACACCTGGTCAATGAAGGTCCTAGACTCCATAGCCACTCTCTCCCTAAAACGAGATCTACCCGATCCATATTCATTATTTGGAAGTCCAAGGTGTCTTTAAATCCTTGGATTTCTAGTTCCAAATTACATATCATTGTGTCCCAAACACGGGTGTCTTGACCGTGCATCATGGAGACAATGTATTTATGAGGAGATGGTTCCTAAGGAAGAGCCAGTTTTTTTACTAACGCATAATTGATAAAATTATGCGTAGCAGAGTCATCCACCATTATCCGGATGGTGTGCCCTTTTACTGATCCATGCAACTTGACCAAATCATGTGGACCAAACTCTTGAGATTGCCACATGTTTTTGGAAATTTGGCATGAATGGGTACTGTCGGAGTGCATAATCTGAACCTTCTTTGCACTTGAATTTGCATCTAAGTTCAAAGATTGAATCAGATGGATTTGCTGCTTACCCTTTCCCTTACTTTCTCTTCCGACTGGACAGGCACAGCTTCGATGTCCAGGCTTGAGACATTTAAAGCACAAGTTTTCTTTTTGCGCTTTATCATGATCTTCTGGAGAAAGGATGTGTCTAAAAACATGAGGTTTTTTAGACGCTCTTTCATTAGATCTAGTCCCTTTGCCCTTACGCTTAAAGTTATTCTTCTGGGAATAACTGCCCCTGTGGGACATCCAAACGTGAATTGTCCTCATAAATCTGTGCGACCTTAATCGCCTCTTCAAGGGATTTAGGCACATGCCTCTTAACTTCATTACGAATTCGCTGGTTAAGTCCTCTAACAAAACCGCGAAGTCGATGGAAGTCATCTAAATTCTTTAACTTCAGAATTACATCTTTGTATTCTGAAATATACACCAATAGCGGTCTACCCTTCTGCTGAATTTTATCCCATGCTTCCCAATTGCGTTCCTCCTCATTCTCGGGGAGAAACTCTTTCTTGAAAAGATGGGAAAATTCATTCCAAGTGGTAGGTTTCTTGTGAGTCTCAGAGAGACTCATCCACCATGTATAAGCTTTCGGCCCTAGCGACAAACTTGCTTCTACTACCCTCACATGATCGGGGGTATGTTTGAGTTCATGGACATCTTTCGATTTCTCTAAGAAAGTCAAAACCGCGTCCTTATTCCTATCCTTATCCTCTCCAGAGAAATAAGGAGGACGGATCTCTTTTCCCAAAGAGAGATCCACAGGGCGGTTATGAGTTTCTAACATCCCTACCGAAGCAACACACAAGGGAGTAGAAGACGCTAGACTAAGACGGCTCATACTTCCCGCTAAAGGAAACATATCTGTATGGGGAGAGGATAATCCCTTATCCTTTTCCATCCTAACAGACATTGATGAAGTTGCGATCGTATCTGTGTGATTACCTAAAATAGTCTTACTGATATCCTTAGGCGTCTGAAGTAAGTTCAGAATGGCCTTAAGGTGATCCTGGATTCCATCAACAGATTGACGGAGTACTGCAACCTCATCCGGAATACTGGACAACTGTCCAAGCTTTTGCTCAACTAGCAACATCCTACTTTCCATATCTTTCCTCTCGTTTAAAGTAGTGTTTGTTTCCCCTTTTCTCGCAGAATCCTCAACGTCTAATGCTACAATCGCTGATTCTATTTTAGATGCATCAGACGCATGACTAGTATTTGAAACCATAGGTGCAGATGAATGCAATGCACGTGCAACTATTGGTGGTCTAGTCATGAATGAGGATGTTACTAACATAGGAATGGAAACATACATGGACGCACTAGTAGTACTTGTAAGCGAAACGTGGCTATAAGTCCCCTCCATCGCACACAAAGCGTTATTAAACTTACTAAGTATTCCTAACGCAAGAAGTGTGTGCAAAAAAATCAAAAGAGCTATGCAAGAATATCACAAGAAATCGTCCCTGATGATTTGGTCCATTGAAGTCGACTTGATTCTAGCCGAGAGTGCTAGAATTATGACGAAGATAGGCCTCCAGATCTTCACTCCACGGCTCCTCTTCCTTCAAGCTTTGCTCAATCTTTGATTCTCCTTGGTTGTTTCTTTGGCTAAAAGCAGAATACTTCTCGGGTTCGGCCTGCAACAACTGATTTGGCTCCTTGGATGGATGAGAGTTGGGCTTGCACTTCAGCTCTGTTTACTGGTTTAGTAAAATTTGCTCTGTACTCACAGGCAAGGAACACTCGTGGGTGACGTGGCTACGTGAGAATGCTCCCAAGGAACCCGTCTGGGATCGATCCCTAGTAGGCGCAGCGGGCAGAGAAAGCTACTTTTTGTTTTGTTCCTTTCGGAGATCTTCTGCAACGCTGGGTTTGAAAACAAGATGAATCTCTGCAGACTTCTGAACGTGAACGCCCGTTGACGTTATGGATAGGGGAGTAATCTCTAGTTGGGGGGGCGGGGGTTCGAATCCCCTCTGCTTCACCAGAGAATATACACTTTTGGATCTACAAATTGAGATCTTCTCCAGCGTCGACTCTGATCACTAACATCTGCTGCATATATATTTTCACGCGGTCAATCTTTTGTGGTTAGAGCAACGCGCTCCCAACAGAGGGGCGGGAGTTCGAATCCTGCCGGCAGCACACAGAGATGATCTAATCTTTTGCTATGCTTCTCCTAAGCCAAGCCAAAGCGAGGGAATCGGCAAGCTTCTCTTATCATCCGCGAGTAGGATGCTTCTATGTCGTAGAAGGAGCAAAACACACGCAAGTTGAAGAAGAAGAAAGCTATGGCTCTGATACCAATGCAACAGCGTAGCGACTGGAAATGCTCATGAATGAATGACTCTCCTCCTTCACATCCTTGAGACTTAACCACTAAGCTAAGTGGATCACTTGGTTACAAGAGTAAATGACCTACCAGTAAGTCTAGGCTCGAGATCTTTGGCCACACAAACGAATGACCAAACGGAATCCGATTTCAGATCTGTCTGAACCAATCGGATCCCTAGATCACCAACTTACTTTATTACAAAGAGATAGAAGCAAGGTGGCAATTAGGGTATAATCAGAAGTATCAGGACATCAAAACAAGAAGGATGTGGAAACAAAGTACACACAAGGCCTGCTCATCAAAACAAACTCCCAGAACAAAATGGATATGGAAGCCAAAAAATTTCAACCATAGCTCATTAAATGAAGACGGGTGTATTCCCAGAATAGGGTCAGTAAAGATTAAATATTATTGGGTAAAAAAATTAGAACTGATTCAATGGAAAAGGACATGAGTATCTGAGATGCAGTTAGGATCTTGGATAAGAAAATCAGAGTGTCACATAGAAGAAATTTTGACATTTTTTGAAAAAAATGACAAATTGTTCTACCTTATCCTTTTTCTGAGAAAAGAAATAAGAGGGGAAGAAAGGAAGTTGAAAGGAAATATTAAAAAAAAAAGAGAGAGAAAAAGAAAAAAGAGAAATATTAAAAAAAAGAGAGGGAGAAATTATTAAAAAAAAAGAGAAAAAGAGAAAGAAAAGAAAAAAGAGAAAAAATTATTCATTTCTTCTTTTATAAGTTATAGAGCACAAAGCAAGATATAGGTAGAAGTGTAGCAAGTTTCTATTTTTCTTATTATTTTTATTTTTTCATATATTTTATTTTTTAAGTTTAACTCAATTTCTTTCAACTATTTATAGTTTTCAAATCTTTCCTTTCTTTATAAGAAGCTGTCAGAAGGGAAGAGGGCACTAGACATCTCGCCACACAAGTAATGATCACTTAGTTGAGTTTTTTGAGGAAGTCAGGATTTAATTGAGATTTAATTTTCATTTTTCTTTCATTTCATCTTAAAACAAATATCATTCTTGATTTCCTCTGACTCATGTGGGTGGAATTTTTTCTTTTTTGTGTTCTATTACATTTTCTCCAGAATGGTGACTTCAAAGGAACTACCAATCCATGAGTTCAAAGCAGACTTAGTCACTCTGTCTAGAGGACATTGGTTCTTAGACAATGAAGCAACAGTGGAGACAGTAGAATTAGAATCTGATGAGGAGCAGGAGATTCCAGAAGCAGAAAAGATAGTCAAGGAACTCAAGGAAACTCTAGGTATTATTGGCCAGCACATATTTACAGTGGGAGTTGGAGGTTACAAGTACACTATGCTGTGTCAGGAGTTTTACAAATTCTAGAATGGAGCACAATTCATGTTCTAGGGATGGAGGATCAATTACAATTGGCTCCAGCAGCCCAATATTTCAGAAATTTGATGGCAGGAATCAAAAGTCCTTCAAGGAAGATATCTGTAAGAGAATCAGAAGGCCAACCCAGCATGAGGGGAGCAGAGAGGAAAAGAAAGGGAATCTCAGAGGAAGTTGTTCCTGTAAAGAAAAGGAGATTGGATCCAAGAAAAGTTGAATTGGAGCAGGTAGAAGCAACTAAGGAGGAGCATGAAGCTGCTTAGAAGCAGGTGCAGTCTTCAAAAGACCCTCATCCACCTCAGACAAGCAAAGAGCAATTGTATACCTACTTGACTCAAGGTAATAATAAAAGGGCAGTATATGAAGCCCAATATCAAAAGATGTTGGAGGATTACTCTTGCAAAGCAACAGATTGGATTCAAGAGGAAGTAGAATACTATGAAGAACTGCATGATCAGATGATGGCAGCTGAGATAGAGGAAGTGTTTGTCAAAAAGGAAGTGGAACTGTTAGCATATTTCAAAGAGCTACAAGGACCACCTGAAACAAGAACTACAGTTGTAGTAAAGAAGAAGGTTCAAAAGAAACCTATACAGAAGAAGAAGTTAACCAAGAAAAGTAAAGGAAAATTAGTAGCAGAACCTGTATTAGTGATGGAAACAGAAGAAGTGATAGTAAAAGAAAGGAACCAGAAGGAATCTATTGCTGTAGAAGAGTCAAAACTAGAAAAATCAGGAATAGCAGGCTCTTCATAATTAATTCTCTTCAGACTCTGAAAGTGATATTGAAAACTTTTTGTTAAAAAGTTTGAATTTCTCAGTACCTAGTACACCTAATGTGATAATACAGGCCACTGAAAAACATAGAACACCAGAAGACTTGAGAGAGAAGCCCCAAGGAAAGCAAGTCCAAGAAGAAGCAGCAAAGCAGGTTAGTCTTGAAGAAGAGAGAAGATTACTTAAAGGAAAAGCAGTGATGATAGAAGAGGAGAGTGAAGTAAGAAAGGAATTCAGCTATGGGTTAGTAGATTCAGGATTAAAGCCAATATGGACAAAACCCTCACAACAAATAAATTTCAAAGTGAATGAAGGAAAAGCAGAAGTAGCAAAAGGAGTTCAGTTATGTAGTCCAGCCAATAAACAAAAGGATACAGATCAAATCAAGGAAACAGAAGAGGAAATAGTGGAAAAGAAGAATGCTCAAGAAATAGAAGAAGGAATTACAGAACAAGAGGTTAACCAAAGCATAGAAGACATCCTGTATGACTTGAATCATAATGAAGAATTCACAACTACAGAAGATCAAGGACAAAAGGAAGGCTTGGATCTCATGGATATAGATGAGCAAGAAGAAGGACAGAAAGAGCAGATAAGTAATGATCAGATAAAGCTCACTGAGGAAACTGATTCAGCCATAATTCAGGAAGAGGAAGTACAAGTAAAGGAAAGACATCTCTTTGAAGAAGAACAACAAGAAGTGGAGAACAAGAAGGAAGAAGGAACAAAGACAATCAAAGATATATCAGGACATGAGAATAAGGATGAACAGATATTGGAATATGAGGAAGATGTTGCAGACCAAGAAAAGATGGAAGCAAATAAGAGCCATGAAGAACAAAAGACTCAAGTTATAGAGTATGAGGAAGAAGATGAAGAAGAGAGTGAGTGTAAAGAAAACAAGCAAATAGAAGTCAAACAAATGGAAATAGAAGTTGGGTTGGAAAGGATACCTAAAAATATAAGATCTGCTTGCAAGATCATTATGAGCAACCTAGAGCAATTCAGACCAGCAAGTAGAAACATGATTATATCAGGTATGGTAGCAGAATCTGAGCTTGAAAAAGGCAGTAGTATCATTAAGGAGCACAAGAAAGAAAAAGAACAATTGGCAGAACAATTGAGGATTGTAAAGGAGAAAAATGAGGAATTAACACATAGGATAATTTCTTTGGAGGAACTAGAGGTACAACAACAAAATAAAATCCAATATCTTGAAGAGAAGTGTGCAAAACAGACAGAGCATAGTAGTAAAATGGAGATGGAGCTGAGGAAAATTGAAGGGAGATACAGAACCTTGCAGAATTCATATCAAATTATGGCCAAGGCAAATGAGGAAATAAACAAATTATTAATGGAAGAAGGCCAGTTGAAGGAAGAGAGCAAGATTGCTCAGGTGACACAAGAGGAGAAGGAAGATTTGCACAAGGAAATCATGAGATTGCAAACAGAGCTGAAAGAAGCCAAGGAGTTGGAAAAACAAGCTAGTATACATGCTTCTACCTCAATGAGGGGTTACAATAAGTTACATATGGATATAGAAAAGGAGAGAAGTGATTGGCAGATGAGTATAGAAAAGGAAAGAAATGAGTGGAAAGCAGAAAGAGAGATGTGGACCTCCCAAAATAAAAGTTTAATGCTGACATTAGAAGAACTACAGAAAAGATTGGAAAAACCACAAACAGGGGAGCAAGAGAAGGTAGAGACTACACAAACAGAAGAATATGAAGTAGGAGATCATGACAGAACCCAACATGGTGGTGAACAGGAAAACAAAGCACCAGAAGAAGAATACTCAAAGGAATTTGTTCAGAAACTTCTGACAGATAGAGAATCCAAAATGGAATTCATTAGAAAAATGCATGATGAATATGAGGAACAAATTGTTAATTTTGCTTTGAATAAAGGGATAAATCCGGATCAACATCATTGGGCTGCAGATGGTTTAGGAATACCCTTGTGTATGATCATGGAAAGTATTAAAAACTATCAGTTGGTAAGGGTAGGATCACCTCCGAACAAGTATTTAGAATATGAAGAAGATATCAATGTGACAAAGGAGCTATTTGAAAAAGCTAATCCCAAATGGAGGAATAGGTGGTTGGATGCTAATAAGGAATGCAGAAAAATATGGAAGGAAGCACCTATTCAGCTGAAGATCAATCCAGCATACTGCCCAGTAGCAAGGAGGAGGGAGTGGACAGTCTTTTGGGAAAGAAGGAAAGAAGGATAGATTCCATCCAAATGGTTGAATTTTCCAAAGATAGCAGGACCAAAAGCAGGAACATGGCCTACAAAGAAGTATATGGTGGACACAGCTGAATCTGTCATAGCCACATACAAAGATGTTAATGACCCAACATGTATTTTACTAATCAGAGTAATGAGACTCATATTAGCATGTATAGAGACTTTTACAGATACAGATGTTAGAGTTCTCAATTACATTGGCTTCAATTCACCGACTGATGCTTTAATCTTTGATCTCAGTGAAACACCTGACAGGATATGTTTGATGGCTTATTATAGCAGAATAAAATTTTTGGGAAGCCATTATCTCCAGATTTTTGAAGATGCATTTGATTATGGGTTTTTTGAAAGGGAATCGGAAATATTTGGAAATTTGTCAGTTGTAACAAAATCTCGACTCACTGCTTATGAAGCTGCATACACCGAGTACCTGAAAAAAGATGTAATTGATAAACCAGAGGCTGCTGTGCAATGGAGAAAAGCACTATTTGAGATGGTGAATAACTTGAGTGTTATAGAAAGAAAAAGCCATGACCTATTGTCACAAGTGTATCAGAGAAAAAAGAAGTGAAGGCAGCATTTATGAATTATGAGTAAGAATGTCTTTTGTCAGGAGCCAAAAGGTTTAGGAGGGGAAGAATGTTAGAAGAAGTATTTTTTGAAGTATTTTTGATGGAAAATAATTATAAAATGCCAAAAACTTGTAAAAATATTTATGCAAATGATGTAAAAATAAAGAAGAGTCTTCCTTATGGAGAGTAGAATCATTTGTATTTTTTCTAGAATTTTTGGAAACTCCTAGATAGTATATTTTTAGATCAGAAGAGGAAAGGAGCAAAATTCAAGTGTGAAAAGGGACACTTGAAAATGTATAAAAGACAATTTCCTCTACTATGAGAGGGTTGGTTATTTGTATTACATGCTATCCAAGTAAAGAGAGAGTTTCCTGCAAAAAATCGTGTTTCTTTCTTTTGTGTGATTTCTTTGATTTGTTGAGTCTATTCTATGTGTATCCATGGAGATTTGCAAGCTTCTATTGTATATTTTTGATGAATGTGTATGAAGGGAGTTGATTACTGATGTGTTGAGTAAGAAATTGATGAAGGATGGTGCTGGAGATGAAAATCGTTTGATTTCACAGAATCACGATTGTCTCGTCTGAATGTTACAGGTATCATTTTTGAGTTTTGACTTTATGATTATGTTCTGCTGAGAAAATAACATGCTTTAGACACCAAGATTATTGAAGTTGATGGAGTATTGCTCAAGATAATCCAAACCCTAGAAATTCCTCTTCATCTTCATTAATTCTCAGAAATCCAACCAGTTTTCTCTTATTTCTTGGATTCTATCATCTAGAAGGGGCTGTGGTCTCATTTATACTTCCAGGATTGACAAGTATAAGATGTGTTGTTGATTCTTTATACTAAATGATTGGAGAGGACAACTCCAAAGGTCTACAACAAACAGTGTTCTTGGCCTCACTGGTAGCCGATGTTGGTTGGCTAGTCCAGGGTGAGTTTGATTGTGTGATTGTAGTCCTGGCATGGTGAATTGCACATGTGTTGGGTTGGGAATGCTCCGATGGCTTGTCTATCTTGACATTGTATTTTCTGACTCTTGTTGCATGCCAAAGGGATTTTGAGAGGTAGTTGCCTACTCTCTCATAGGGAATACAGGCAACCCCATATACTTCAATTGAGCCCTATCAAATTGTTGTAGATTTCAGCTTTGTAAGAGAGAATTTTTGTAATCAAAGATCTTCCATTGTTCCACTCTGTTGATGTATGAAACACCACAAGAAATGAATTAATGTGACACTAGAACAACTCTATGGTCACCATTAACTCATTGCCACTCCAAACTTTGAGAAATGATAGCCTAAAGTGAGAACTTTGCTTCTACAGAAATTCCTAGTCACCAAAATGACATACCTTCCGTATTTTGCTAATTTCTCCTAGCTCAAGTATTATTTCTCCATGAAATTTTATAGGATGAAACTAGAAGAGTAGAGCTTTCTAACAAGCTATCATATGCATCAAACGGATCTCTAGAACTCAAGTTATGGCCTTCACAAGATGACCCTTTATGACCTTCCAAAACTGGAAATTTTTGCCTGTTTTAGTATTTCTGGGTGTCTAAAAATAAAAATTCGATGCCTAGCATCGAATTTCAGTCAAGGTCGATGCCGCCATTGACTTTGAGCTTTTTTAGGCCCTTTTTCTGCACCAGAAATACTCTCTTTTACACACACATGAAGAAGACCACTTGTATGCTAGAAGTCGATGCCGGGCATCCACTTTATGCTGAAACTCGATGCCAGGCATCGAGTTGCTCCACAAACTTCATGTTTTTAAAAGATTCAACAACAATTAACACACAGAGAATGGAAATAATGACTTATCAGCCAAGATTCGATGCTAGGCATCAAATTGCTCAGAAAACTTGAACTTTTGAATTCATCACACAGTAGGCAAGCATGGAGATGATGGAGAGAGACTCATACACAGAACTTTACTCAGTTCTTTCTCATAGCTATGAAAACTCAGAAGTTTTACAGATGCTTTCTCACTCAGAGAAGCCCGACTATACTCAGTCGTATAAAATGAACTCCTTCTTCTACTTCTTCTCTCTCACTCTCTCTCCGCGTCAGTTGATACAAACTAACTTATATAGATTTTCGTATTCTCGTGATTTTAAAAAACTTCTAGAACTAAAGTGAACTAACTTTACAAATATGATACACTTGTGAATTTGTCCCTTCACATAGGCATGGTGTTTTCTTCCTAAGATTTGACCTTCAAATATATGTCCAATTAGTGAGTGTTTCTCCAACAGCTCCCCCTCAATCACTAATTGACATTCCCTGTTTCTTCATATCATCTTCTTTTCTTTTACTCCTGCCATGCTTTTGAATCTGCTGGTCTTCACACCATCCAAGCTCTTTGTCATTCTGTCTGCTAACTGATCTTTAGTAGAAATGTACTCCACTTCAATCTCCTTCTCCATAACCTTTTCTTTGAGAAAATGATACTGTATCTCTATGTGCTTTGTCCTTGCATGAAATACTGGATTTGCTGCAAGATAAAGTGAACTCATATTATCTCCATGTATTGTAGATGTACCTTGATCAATGCCTAAGCTCTTGAACAATGTCTGCATCCATATGACTTCCTTAGCTGCTTCCACAAGTCCTTTGTACTCTGCTTCAGTTGATGATAATGCTAGTGTATGTTGTTTCTTTGAACACCAACTTACAAGCTTATCACTAATATATATCATGTAACCATGAGTTGATCTTCTGTCATCTTGATTACCTGCCCAATCTGAATCACTATAGGCTCTCAACTTCAAATCTGATGTAAAAGGATAATATAATCCTTCCTTTATAGTTCCTTTGATATATCTGAGAACTCTTTGACTTGCAATCCAATGTGGGTCCTTTGGACAATGCATGAATTGTGACAAAACTCCCACTGCATAACTAAGATCAGGTCTTGTTAGTGTACCATAAATCAAACTACCCACAAGAGATTGATACTTCCTCATATCTTTGTAGTCTGCACCATCATATTTACTGAGCTTGTGATTAACTTCAAGTGGAGTTGAAGCTTCTCTGCAACTTTCCATATCAAACTTCTTCAACAAGTTTAGAAGATACCTTTCTTGTGACACATATATGCCATGATCTGTATAAGTAACTTCCATTCCAAGAAAGTATGATAACTTTCCTAGGTCACTGATCTTGAATTCTTTTTCAAGCAATCTCTTTACCTCCTTGATTCCTTCATCTGAAGTACCTATGATTATAATGTCATCTACATAAATACAAATGTAGATTGTACCTTCCTCTGTTTTTCTGATAAGTAGACTTGGGTCTGCTTTTGAACTTTGATATCCAAGATCATTGAGATACTTCACCAGTCTATAGTTCCAAGCTCTTGGAGCTTGCTTCAATCCATACAATGCTCTTCTCAACCTGCAAACAAAATTTGGATACCTGGAATCTATAAACCCTTGAGTTGTTCCATGTATACCTCATCTGATATGTATCCATTCAAGAATGCATTTTTTATATCCAATTGACTTAGAGTCCATCCTTTTGAAGCTGCAATAGCAATGATTGTCCTTATATTTGACATCTTAGCTACGGGACTGAATGTCTCATCATAATCTATGCCATAGGTCTGGGCATAGCCTTTCACCACCAATCTAGCTTTGTATCTGGCTATACTTCCATCTGCAAGCTTCTTCACTTTATAAACCCATTTATTTCCAATTACTTTCTTACCATTTGGTTTAGGAACAAGTTCCCATGTCTTGTTCTCCTCCAGTGCATTGAAATCTTCCTTCATTGCTTCTTCCCATTGCTTCTTACCTTTAGCTTCATCATAGTTCTGAGGTTCTTCATCATCTTTGACCATATATGCATAGTTCTTCTGAGTTATGTAAGAAGTATCATAAGAATACCTTTCTGGTTGTCTTCTAGTCCTGCTTGACCTTCTTGGTTCACATTCTTCATATGTGTCTGGATACACTTCTTCATCAAATATAGGAGCTTCTTCATTCCTTCTTGTTAATCCACTTCTGGATGTACTTGCTTGCATATAGTCTTCATCTCTATTTACCTGCACAATTGATTTTCCTTTCTCACATCTTCTTACCTCTTCTTCAAATTCTTCAGCTGTATGACTTTGATCTGCATACCAACTTTTCTGTTCATCAAATGTAACATCTCTAGAAACAAGAAATTGTTTGGTTAAAGGATTCCACAACCTGTAACCCATCTGCTTTTCATCATAACCAATGAACACATATTTTTCTGCCTTTGGTTCAAGTTTATGCCTAAGCTGTGATGGCACATAAGCATATGCAATTGATCCAAACACTCTACAATGATCTAGTGTTGGTTTCTTACCCCACCAAGCTTCATATGGAGTCATACCATTGAGAGCTGCACATAGTAATCTATTCACAAGATATGTAGCTGTATTTACAGCTTCAGCCCAAAGATAATTTGGACAATTCTTCTCCTTCAACATAGCTCTAGCAAACTCAACCAAAGTCCTGTTCCTTCTTTCTGCTACACCATTTTGTTGTGGTGTATACTTGCAAGTTATTTCTCTCTTAATACCTGCATTCCAAAGATAATCATTGAACTCTTGGGAGAAGTATTCTCCCCCTCCATCAGACCTCAGTCTTTTAAGCTTTTGACATGTTACTCTCTCTGCATATGCATGAAAATGCTTGAAGGCTCCAAACACTTCTGATCTTTCCTTCAAAACATATAATCTTATCCATCTTGTAGCATCATCAATGAAAAGAACATAATACCTTGAGCCACTGATGGATTTGAAATGGTAACCTGTGTGCTTTACCCATTTGACATGCTTCACATTTATAAACCATATGTTGACTTTGCACATTTGGTAATCCTAGTACAGACTGATTAGCAACCATAGCTTTAATTCCTCTTTCATTGAAATGACCTAATCTCTTATGCCAGAGATCAAGTTCTGTAATCACTGCTTCACCATGTGTGAGCAAAGCTTGACCAATGTTTCCTTGCACTCTTAAAGTAAAGAGTCTACCTTCTTTCTTACCAGAGACAATCTGATTATATCCATTCTCTGGATCTTCCACAAATACTCCTTCATTTGTAAACCTGACTTGAAAACCTTTTTCAACTATCTGTCCCACACTAATCAAGTTTTTAGGTATTGTAGGAACATACAAAACATTGGTTAGCAAATCTGCTCCACTCTTGCATTTCACTTTTCCAATTGAATGTACACTATGTCTTGTATTATCACCAGTTTGAACTGTGTGACTCGAAATACCTTTTTCCAATTCTGACATCAATTCTATGTTTCCTGACAAATGATTAGAACATCCAGAGTCAATGTAAAATACCTTTAGATCTTCTTTATCTGATGTGTTGATTGAGTTCATCATAAATGATGTATGACTTTCATTTTGTGTGTCATTTGCATAGTTGTAGTAGGTGGTGTTGTAGGATTGATTCTGTCCCCAACTTCTTCCTCCACCTCTACCATAGCCTCCTCTTTGAATTTGCCTACCTCTTTGAAAATTACTTTGATATCTTCCACCTCGGCCTCTGCTATTGTTGTTTTGATTCTGGTTTGATCCTTGTTGGTTGTGCCAACAGTCATGAGCCAAATGATTACTCAATCCAAAGATTCAGCAAGCCTTCTTGTTGTTATTTTGATTACCTCTTCCTCTTCCAAAACCTCTTGCTCTTCCTTTGCCAGTGCCTTTACCTCTTGCATAATAAACTTGAGAAGTTGACTCTTCTTCATCCTTCGCTTTATCTTTATCTCCTTTCTTCTTGTTCTTCATGTACATTGTAGAACTTTGTCCTTTATCTCCATCTCCCTTCAAGTCCTGCTCATATGTGAGCATCAAACCAAGCAACTGGTTCAAATCTGGAACATAATGATTTAATGAAAGTTCTGTTGATAAGACAAAAGGTTTCCACCTTTCATCCCCTCTCAAACCTGCAAGTAATTGAGCAATCAATCTGTGATCTTCAACATCTTCATCTATGGATCCAAGACTATCTGCTAGATCCTTCATCTTAGTGACATAATCACTAATGGTTTGACTTGGCTTCTTCTTGAATGTTGTAAACTCTGACCATAGACTTGCTTTCCGTGCTTTAGTAGTACTTTGGAAATGATACTCCAATGCATTCCATATATCTTCAAATGATTCCAATCCTCTGATGTGTGGTAGCAAATGATCAGAGATTGTATTGTAGATGTATGCTTTTGCACTTGCATCCTTCTTTTGCCAATGCTTTAAAGCATCAAGTTCCTCTTTCTTTGGTCGGCTTTCATCTTCAAATACTGGCTTCTCTTCTTCACCTGTTACATATACCATGAGATCCTTACTCATAAGTAAGGCTTCCATTCTCATTACCCATGCAGGGTAATTATCTCTGTCCAGTTTGTCAATGGAGATATGATCTGCCATAGTTCTTTTCTTCTGCTGCAACCTGTGAGCTTAAAGGATAAAGGATAATACCTTTTGAAGTTCTTTGTTTATGAGGATACTTTTGAAGTAACCTTTTGATGCCTTGTGTCTTCAAATGCTTCACCTTTCAAACTTTAATGGAAAACTTTACAAAACTTCTCGTACCTTTGTCGTCTTCTGCTCTCGAGAATCTTTCTGCTCTGATACCACTTGTTGATGTATGAAACACCACAAGAAATGAATTAATGTGACACTAGAACACCTCTATGGTCACTATTAACTCATTGCCACTCCAAACTTTGAGAAATGATAGCCTAAAGTGAGAACTTTGCTTCTACAAAAATTCCTAGTCACCGAAATGACATACCTTCAGTATTTTGCTAATTTCTCCTATCTCAAGTATTATTTCTCCATGAAACTTTATAAGATGAAACTAAAAGAGTAGAGCTTTCCAACAAGCTATAATATGCATCAAACGGATCTCTAGAACTCAAGTTATGGCCTTCACAAGATGACCCTGTATGACCTTCCAAAACTGGAAATTTTTGCGTGTTTTAGTATTTCTGGGTGTCTAAAAATAAAAATCCGATGCCTAGCATCAAATTTCAGTCAAGGTCGATGCCGGGCATCGACTTTGAGCTTTTTTAGGCCCTTTTTCTGCACCAGAAATACTCTCTTTTACACACACATGAAGAAGACCACTTGTATGCTAGAAGTCGATGCCGGGCATCCACTTTATGCTGAAACTCGATGCCAGGCATCGAGTTGCTCCACAAACTTCATGTTCTTAAAAGATTCAACAATAGTTAACACACAGAGAATGGAAATAATGACTTATCAGCCAAGATTCGATGCCAGGCATCGAATTGCTCAGAAAACTTGAACTTTTGAATTCATCACACAGTAGGCAAGCATGGAGATGATGGAGAGAGACTCATACACAGAACTTTACTCAGTTCTTTCTCATAGCTATGAAAACTCAGAAGTTTTACAGATGCTTTCTCACTCAGAGAAGCCCGACTATACTCAGTCGTATAAAATGAACTCCTTCTTCTAGTTCTTCTCTCTCACTCTCTCTCCGCGTCAGTTGATACAAACTAACTTATATAGATTTTCGTATTCTCGTGATTTTAAAAAACTTCTAGAACTAAAGTGAACTAACTTTACAAATATGATACACTTGTGAATTTGTCCCTTCACATAGGCATGGTGTTTTCTTCCTAAGATTTGACCTTCAAATATATGTCCAATTAGTGTTTCTCCAACACACTCTTTGCTCTTACCTTGTGCACGTGTGTGTGTGTGTGTATGTGTGTGCATGCTTGTGTGCTTCCACTCACGCACTTGTGCACTTCACTTGCTCTTGGTCTTCATACCAATCCTCACGTCTCCACAGATTGACATTTATGAGGTGGAGCTCCTCACGTTGGTACTTGCCATTGTGCTAGAGTGACACCAAATTTGGCACCGTTGCCGGGGAGAGAGCTTGGAGGACGAGCGTGTGACGGTAAGACGTAGAGTAGCGACGTTGGAAGGTAATAAAATCACCATTTTCAGTTCAATTTCTGATTTCTTCTCCATCTTCATTTTCATCTTCATCATCATCAACATCTTCTCCCACCTTCATCTTCTCTGAGTTTTTCAATTTTCGCCCATAGATTCACTTCGTTTTCACTTGTGGTTGTGAGAAAGAACCTTAGAGAGGGTGCAAAACCGAAACGCTGAAGAAATACACCTCAATATACCCAAAAATTGAGTGAACTATCTCGGATGTGAAGTGACCTACACCAAATGTCGTGAGTGTGGTATCGCGGGTTTGAGGAGAGATTTTGCTCTACAGACACATAGGAGTGACAAGCAAGACACAAGGTACTCATATTTGTAAAAAGTTTTGAATTTCGACTCCAAAAAATCTAGGTGTCATGATTTCCCATGGTTGAATGTCGCGACATTTAGGTGTCGTGATTTCCTACGGTTGAGTGTCATGATATTTACCCTTGTCGAGTATCGTGTTTGCATCGTGACATTCAACAAGTGTCGAATATCGTGTTTGCATCGCGACATTCAACAAGTGTCGAATATCGTGTTTGCATCGCGACATTCAACAAGTGTCGAATATCGTGTTTGTCTCGCGACCTTTGACAAGTGTCGAGTATCGTGTTTGTCTCGCGACATTTGACAAGTGTCGAGTGTCGTGGAGATCAAGTGTCACGATACCTGGCAGGTGTCGAATGTCGTGGCCAATCAGGTGTCGAGTGTCATGTGATCGAGTGTCACGACATCTACCAAGTGTCGTGTGTCATGACTGATCAGGTGTTGAGTGTTGTTGACATCAAATGTCGACATCTGACAAGTGTCAAATGTCATGAGCTCCAAGTGTCACGGCATATGCTAAGTGTCGAATATCGTGGGTCCAAGTGTCACGATATTTGCCAAGTATCGTGTATCGTTTAGTTCAGATATCATGTGTCATGGAATTCCAAATATCATATGTTGTCTGCTTCCAAGTATTGTCGATATTTACTAAGTGTTGTGTGTCACTTATTTTGAAGCAATCCCAGAGAGGTCCTGTTTCCCTGTTTTAACCCCCAAAACCTTGAACTAGCATAGAAGAGAAGGAACCAATGTTTGAAGTACTAGAGAATTTCAAGAAGTACGAAATTGAAGATTGAAAGATATTGGTACAAATGCCTAAGAGAGAGGCCACAACAAGAGAAGCATATGATAACAAAGAAAAGACCAAAAAAATCATAGTCACCACCAAAGAGAACTAAGAGATGTATGTACATAGGAGATGACCTAAGTAAAGAAGAAGTAGAGTTGGTAGCCTTATTAAGGGAATACAGGGACGTGTTTGCATGGCACTATAGAGACTTGAAGGGAGTAGATCCGAAGATTTGTTCTCATACGATCCCCATGATAGCAAATGCCAAGCCCACCAAACAGAAGCCCTACACATATAATGACACCTATGCTGCTAAAATAAAAGAAGAAATCGATAGATTGATTGAAGCTAGATTTATCTATGGGATTGAACTTACAGAATGGGTATCCCCCATCGTTCTGGTGCCCAAGAAGAATGGAAAGTTGTGTCTATGTATTAACCTTAAAAAAGTTAATGCCGCCACAATAAGAGATAGTTATTCACTTCCAATCACTAAACATTTATTGGAGCATGTTGCAGGCAAGGAAGTTTATAGCTTCCTTGATGGATTTACAGGTTACAATCAAGTGGCCATTGCCCCAGAAGATCAACACAAAACAGCTTTTTCCACAGAATGGGGAATCTTTGCATTTTGTGTGATGCCATTTGGGCTCACCAATGCACCTGCAACATTCCAAAGGCTTATGTGTCATGTCTTCAAAGAGTTCTTGTGAAAGAGCTTAGAAGTATATGTGGATGATTTATGTGCTCATTCTAAACAAGGAAAACACCACATCCCTCAGCTCAGATAGATCTTCAACAAGTGTAGAGAATATCGAGTGTGTCTTAATCCAGAAAAGTGTGTGTTCATGGTTCATCAAGGTAAAATCTTAGGTCATATTGTTTCTAAGAATGGAATATCAACAGATGAGGACAAAATAAAAGCCATAGCGGAGTTATTGTGGCCAAGGAATGTTAAAGAGGTACAAGCCTTCATGGGCCATTGTGGATATTACCGAAGTTTTATTCACATGTATGAAATTATAGCTAAGCCTCTTTATGCCTTGTTGGCAAATTTTGAGTGGAACGATGAATGCGAGAAGTCCTTCAATGAGCTGAAGAGACGATTGTGCACAACACCAATACTAAACACTCCTAATTGGAATAAGCCATTCCATGTACATGTGGATGCATCCAATTATGCAATAGGATGTGTCACAACCCACAAGTGAAGGCAATCTAGATTTGCCTATAGCATATGCGAGCAGACAACTAAACGCTGCAGAACGAAATTATACAACTGAGAGAGAAGGCTTAGGCATGCTATATGCCATAAAGAAGTTTAGACACTATCTATCGGCCACCAAGTTTAAGTTTTTCACTGATCATCAAGCGTTATTATACTTGGTCAATAAACCTTGCAATATCGGATGCTTAGTAAGATGGTTCCTCTTACTAATGGAATATGACTTTGAAGTGGTTGTTAGGAAAGGTAAGACCCACCTCAAAGCGGATCACCTTTCTTGCATCACTTCAAGCGAGTCACCGCAAGGAGTGTCTGATGACTTGCCTAATGCTTATCTGTTGAATTTAGAAGTTGTTCCTAAATGGGCAAATAAGTTGGTGCCTGTCCTAACCTTTGGACTGCAAACAAGAATGTGAAGACGAACAAGGATGAAGTTGTACGGTCACAAAGCTATCAAATATTGGCAAGAAGCATGTATAAACAAGACACGGAAGGTGTTCTAGCTTGTTGTCTCGAGGACGATGAATATAGTAGTTGGTTGCAACAAGCCCATGAAGGATTTCTAGGGAATCACTATTCTAAACAATGAACGCTGCAAAATCTAAAACGTTTAGGAGTGTATTGGCCTAGCATGGACAAGGAAGTTCATGAGTGGATCAAGAATTGTCCAGTATGTCAAGTGAGACCCCCAGTGGAGCACGCCACCCTTTACCACGTGTCATTAATTCCAGATTGGAGTGCTCCATTCGTAGAATTCATGAGATCGGGCACATTACCCGAGGAGGCAAGTCTAGCAAGAAAACGAAGCATGTAGCAAGAGGCTCAGGACTATGCCTTAGTTGGGGACAACCTATATTGAAGAGGCAAAGATGGTTACTTAAGATTATGTGTTCACGAATCATACTATTTGAAAATCTTAAAGACTACCCATAGCAGTGTTGCAAGGGGACATTTTGGTCCTCACCGAGTAATTAAGACTATTCTATTCTCAGGACTTTGGTGGCCCACTCTTCATATGGATGCACATACCTATGTGAAGAAATGTGACACATGCCAACGTGCCCAGTACCCAATTAGGAAAGATGAGATGCCTTTGAGGCCAATGATGGGAGGACGTGCATTCTCGAAGTGGGGCATAGACTTTGTAGGTCCTATTAACCCCCCTGCTAGAAACTCCCATGCAGAGTACATTATTGTAGCTATCGACTACCTTACAAAGTGGGTAGAAGTCAAAGCCATAACCAAGAACGATGCTCAAACGAAGGCTAAGTTCTTATTTGAGAATGTGTTTACCAGATATGGATTACCAATAGAGTTAGTAAGCGATAAAGGCACTCACTTCTTGAATGAAGTTATTGAAAACCTTCTCCAAGAATTCTTGGTGATACATAAGAAGTTTGCCCCCTATCATCCATAGGCTAATGGACAAGCTGAGAGCATGAATAAGATCCTATGTAATGTATTGACAAAACTCGTAAATAATAAACGCTCTAATTGGGACAAATAGCTTCATCATGCTGTTTGGGCTTATCGAATTGCTTACAAAACGGTACTCAATGCCACCCCATTTCAGATGGTCTTTGGATAAAATGTTGTGCTACCATTTGACTTCCTAATCCCAACTTTAAAAGTAGCACAAGAGCATGAGTGGAATGGACATGAGTTGTCCTATAGGATCTTTGATCTAGAACACTTAGGTGAGACAAGGCTACGAGCAGCTGCCGACATCTATGCTGCAAAGAAAAGGAAAAAGGCATACTTTAATGCACATATCAAAGATAAAGGATTGAAAGAGGGAGATCTAGTGTTGGTTTATACACTCAAGCAACATGCCCGTGAATTGGAAAAAAGAGGATACAGATTCATGATCATTAATAGAATTTCCACTAGCAGTGCAGTTCAATTGGCCACATTAGAAGGTGATATCCTGCCAAACTATATCAGTGGATGTCGAGTCAAGTTGTATCAAGAACCTCTTATATAGGATATGCTAAAGAGACTCAACACTGCTAAGAAGCGAAAAGAAGAAGAATTAAGGGTTAGAGAAGAAGCATAGGCAGAGGCTAGAGAACGCATTAGGAGAAATAAGTTAAGATGCCTAGGCCTAGATGTCAACATTAAGGCCCCAAGATACCACATGGCCATGTGTCAAACATCAAGTGCAATTGCTTCTCGAATAATTGATCGACGTCCTTTTGTGACCATAGCGGTAGGAAAAGGGAAGAATGCAAGGACTATGAAAGCATTAATTGACTCAGGTGCAGCAACTAGTGCAGTTAGACTTTCATACTGCCAAGACCTGTAATTGAACATCGAGCCCATAGAGGCCTATCTCATAGGTTTGGGAGGTGTGGAAACCCCTTGTTTGGGCGAGGTGGAACTTCCCATCTACCTTCAAGAGGTTCCAATAAAAGTCAAAATGCTAGTGTGTCATGACGAGGACCTTACAGAGCCACTTGTATTGGGTCAAGATTGGATTTATGACCATGCAGTCAACTTGAACCTAAGAAGTAAAATTCTTCAAGTTTGGGTACAGGAACAATGCATTACATTAGAATTAGACAGTTGCATGCTCACAAAACAAGAGGTCACACATTCCCTTAGTTCTTCAGAAACTAATCTTCACAAAGAAAATGTTGTGTGTGTCAATAGCCCTATGAAGAAAAAGGACTCAATCATGGAAGCACATGCTCAAAGGCCAGCAAACCTCTCTTCTCCTTCACAGACTAATGCAAGCATAACTCGACCAAAGAGGCAAGCAAAAAAGACATCTGCTATATCGACTAGACAAATAAAATTCAAGAAGAAAGAAGTTCAGGGCATGAAACAGATGTGGGTACGAAAAGGAGAACAACCACCAGCCTTGCCACAACCATTCCCATCAAAGCAAGCTAAGCATGCGTCTATGGGTACCAAAGCAATCGATGAAGGCCGACCATAATAACATACAAATTTGGGTGCCAAAGAAATTAGCTCCAGCTCAAAGGGTGATTGCAAATGTGGGTACCCAAGGCACTCTTACATGCACAAAACAATATGATTTCCTTCACGAGAAAAATCTCAACAAAGCAACCACGGAGAAGCAAGAGTCGAAACCATTGACCGAGATCAAAAGAAGATAAATTCATCTCCTCACCGGTAATAAAAAGACAACAAAAAAGGGTATGGGTGTGGAAGCCAAAAGTACCACTAGCTTCCATAGAGTCAAAGAGCCAACCATGCTAGATACCGAAATTCAAAAACCACCCAAAGATACAGAGGACAAAGCTTATGTCTATCGGGCCAAATACTATCTTGAAATGGATCCCTATAAGAAGGATTACATCATTTCAAGATCCACTGGCTACCTCCAACAAAGACTGCATCAACATCCACCAACAACATTGAAAGCCTCGACGTGCAAAATGCCTTTGGCATAACCTTGTCTTTTGCACCATTTAGGTCATGCATTTCCAAAGTATGCATTAATATAGGGCCACATTACACGTTCGTGCATAGACACAATTGAGGATCCCAGGCACATGCGACACATCTGACATATGTAAACTATTTTATTGATGCTAACACCTTTTTCCTTGTTTTACTCCATTGTTCAAAAAAAAAGAGAAGAAGAAGAGGAAGAAGACGAGAGAAAGAACGGGATTGTGCGTTTGAAGAATCCCCTAGGTGCATTATTCTTCCAATGCATTTCCCAAGTATGCATGCATAGGGCTATATTACAAGGCCGTACACAAGGCACATTCTTCTTCCAACCCATGCACTAATGCACTTACCCATCAGTCATTATAGGTCACGAGTACTTGGTATGGAAACTAGGGAAACCATCTTTGGAAGAACGAGAGAACATCACGGTGACAACAACAAGAGCCAAGAAGCAATCCACCATGAGAGTTGCTCATAATTATCATTGACAACCTCTTTTGAGTAGCTCACAAAGACACCATCAAGCTCGAATACAAGGAAGAAGTCCATACAAAGGTTGCAATGACAAAATGATGAACCAAACAACTACCCAAGCTACAATTGGAAGATGGACCACTCTTGTGGATACATGATGGACACTATCTCTCCACACACTACATGAAACAACCACTACAATAAGGGTCTGTCTAGGACGACAGACTCTAGAGGGGGGGAGTGTTGAAGCTCAAGGTCAAGGACAAAGCATGGAAGTGCATCAAGGAAGTGGACGCACAAGAAGAAGGAGCAAGTAGGGAGCTCGAAGAAGCACATGTCAAATTTTGAGAGGAAATCCCTATAAAAATAGTGATTTTTATCACTAAAACCATTGTAAATATCATTTTCTATTTTTGTAACACCATTTTGTTCAAGCCGAGGAGTCCTCGAGCTTGAGGAGTACTAAAAGTAGCATCCTACCAATTTTCATAATTTTAGACTCTGTTTGAGCCCCCAAATAAGCCTTGGAACCTAATTTTTAACTAGGCTAGACACTAGGTCTAGACAGGGCCAAAACCACTCAAAAAAATAAAAAGGGCTGGAGAGCTCATTTTAGGGAGGGCTTGTTGTAGATTTCAGCTTTGTAAGAGAGTACTTTTGTAATAGAAGATCTTCCATTGTTCCACTCTTTGCTCTTACCTTGTGCACGTGTGTGTGTATGTGTGTGCATGCTTGTGTGCTTCCACTCATGAACTTGTGCACTTCACTTGCTCTTGTTCTTCATACCGGTCCTCACATCTCCATGGATTGACATTTATGAGGTGGAGCTCCTCACGTTGGTACTTGCCATTGTGCTAGAGTGACACCAAATTTCATGGTCATAGGGATCTCTTGTCCCATCAAAGTAATTTTTCATTGATTTTACTAATTGGGTTGGCCTCAATATTCTTGGGTGCTCTCAGGTTCTAGCTACAGGAAAGTCATCTCTACCACCTTTTAGTCTCGGTTATCTTGGTCTCTCCATTCTATCCATTTCTATTGTTGATCGATCTCTTCGTAGGGTGTCAGCAAAGTTCACTTCTGGCTTCTCCTTGTATTTCTCTCTTTGTGAACCATGAGCCCTGAATGTCCCTGCTCCTTGGTGGCTAAAGTCCACATTAGCTCGTGGTGGGGGAAATACCAATTCACCCCTCCATGTGGAGGTGTGTCTCCCATGTTCGGACACTACGAACACTCCTTCTAAGGTGTTTTCTAAATACACTACTTTTCCAGGTATCTCAGGGTCCTTGAATTCACAGATTGTGATAGTTCCTATTTTTCTTGGCTGCTCCATCCTATACCTCCAAAATGCTTCATTCCTATTCTTATTGAGAAATAACTTAATGCTTTTTTTATCTTGAGGGATCCATTTGGATTTAGCATCCCTAACAACATTGATTTCCCTCTTGGTCTATGTTCACCCTCTTGTTCTTCGGTCCCTACTTCCACCTCAGGAACTACTACCCCAAATTCATTAGTGTAGTTAGACTGACTGGAAATAATATACATTGTTCCATCCTTGTCTATGTATGCATCCCTCTCAATTTTAACCACCAGATGTTCCATTCGTCAAAGTTTCTTAATTAAACAACTGACCTTCTCAAACCATCCTCATAGATGTGAGCACCTGAGTGGTTGGTTTGGACATATTCTAGTTGATTTCTATAAGGTCCTTCACGTCTTTCTAAATGTGCTACCCCTAAACCTCCTTCTCGTCTCTCCATGCTATACACCATTTTTGACTCGTTTGTTTCTGAGCTTAAATCGTAGGGGCAACTACTAAGTTGTTGAGCCCAAGATCGTGTTGTGGTCCTATCACTCACCTCATATGACCTAACACTACATCTATCTACCTTTCCTATGTGCTTTCCCAATCTGAGGTTCATGAATTTATTTCCCTCAGGAACTCGATATGATTAGTCATCGCACAAATCCTTTGTTCTCAATCACTTGCTTTGCTTTTACTCTTTTCAATTTCTCGTCTTGTTCAATTATGTACTTCAGGAATTGTTCTTCCATTGTTGGTTTAAGTTATCACACCATTGGAATTAAGTACTTTCCCTTTAGGGTTTATCATCCTAATGTTTTAATTTGTCCTTGAACTTGAGTGATTAATGTTTCTTGTACTTGAGTCGTTCATATCATGACCCTAATTCAATGAATAACACTACTCACACTTAGCCTAAACTAGCAATTGACTGAGGGGGTTTAGAGCCCTTCCAACCTCAAGTCCAATGCCTCATTGATAGGTCTTTTGCCCAAGAAGACACCCTCCCAAGCTTTGCCTTACCCTAGCTGCTCTTAGAAGCCTGTAAAAATTCCAAGTTTAGATCAATCTTTTGTTGATGAGCAAATGGGACACTAGTTGTTTTGCAAATGAGTTTTCCATTTCTCACCACTACTTTGAAATCATAATCCATTAGTAATAGAAACCAGCTTTCTAATATTCCTATGTTACAAGGTCAGTTTACCAAGTAAAGTAGGCCTGATGGTCTATAAAGAATTTGAATTTATTGGCCAATGTTATGTTGATCTTCAAGCATTATAGCTACTTGATGATAGCCTAAAAATCTATCCAATAAACTATACACCTCCTTGCCCGCCATATGTTGTGACAGATTCTCTGTGATTGGAAGCGAATAGTTATCTCTTATGGTGGCTACATTAACTTTCTTCAATTTAATACACACGTGTAATTTTCCATTCTTTTTGGACACAACCACAATGGGGGATACCCATTAAGTATGGTCAATCTCATATATGAATACTACTTCTTTCAAATGATCAATTCCTTCCTTTAACTTTGTTATGTATGTGTCATTGTAAGTGTACAATTTTTGTTTTGTAGTCTTGACTTCTAACATCATGGGGATCTTATGTGAACAATTGTTAGGATTCACTCCTTTCAAATCTTTGTATGTCCAAGAAAACATGTCTCAATATTCTTGTAAGAGGTTTGTTAACTCTTCTTCTTCTTTAGCACTTAGGTTGTTTCCTATGTACGTGGTTTGCTTTTCCTACTCGTCGATTGTTACTATGATTTTCTTGTTCATTTCTTTATTCGCATAAGATTCTCCCACGAGGTCTTCTATTTTTGGCATCCTGACAATAATTTTCCTATCTTCCTTCTCATATTTTTTGAATTTATCAAGCACTTCGAATCAGGACCACATTTTTCCTCCACTGGTGGGTTCTTCTTTCATTTCAATTTATTTTCCTTTGTTTATACTTGTGTGCTTAAGATTATTTCCTTCTTTGACTCCCTTATTCCATGGGTTTTGGGGTTGACTAGGTATAATTCATATTCCTCAAAAATAGAGAAAAGATCCATAATGATGGATTGTAGATCTTCCTCCTCTTCTTCCTCTAAGGTTTCACACATAAATAGTGATATGTGGTAACCTTCCTCATCATTGGGGAGTCCATTATTCTTCATTCCTTGGTATGTCCATAGTTTCTAATATATCTACCCAGCCATGGGGTTGAAATTCCTCATCTGAAGATATCATGATTGTGTAGAATGGCTTTTGTATTGATAGATTGTTTTGTGAAACTCTCATATTTCTAGCTTCTAGTCCTCTCTTCTCTTCCTTGGAAATTTTACATATCCATATGTGCATATTTTCATGTATCCATGTTGGATTTGAAGAAATAATGGAGTTTATTGACTATAAGTCCTCTTTTTTCATGCATGGGATTCCATTATATGGGTGGGACATCTCTATGGGCATAATCTTTTAAATTGACCGTAGTAGTTACCCCTTAGTGTTGTAAGTACTATGAATTGGTTCCCCAATATTGCACTATTTGTAATTCTCTCATAAAGGGTCTACCTAAAATCATTTTGTACGCATGGTTCTTTCCAGACTTTCACATGGAAAATGTGTGTTCAAAGTCTACACTACAAGTAGTGAGAGTGATTCCTTCCATTACTCTGAAAGGTCTTTCAATGTGGATGTCTACCTCAACTTTGAGATCTCATCAAAATTTCCTCGTTTCAAGGATTGAAACCAAGCAAGGACTATGCCTTGTAGAGTTAAGCCAAATGCCTCAAGATGCATGAAAAAAATCTTCTATGTGTTTTGCTCTCATGACTTGTTCGAATTCTATTACATGATCATAGGGATCTCTTGTGCCATTAAAGTAGTTCTTCATCATCTTTACTACCTGAAAGGGTGTTGGCAGTGCAATAGGCAGTGTTCATAGGTGCAAGTGCAGAGGCAGTATGTGAAAGGGGAATTCAGCAAGTTTAGGGGGCTAGACACATTAATTTTCAAGAAATATGTTTTAGAATACTTTTTTCAAACCTCAAACACTGATTTTCATCACTCTTGTAACATATGTATTATAGAATACCCAATTTTGTACCAAGAAGCTCCAATTTGTGCAAGCCAAGGAGTCCTTAAGCTTGAGGAGCTTAGGTAGAATGATCAAACCAATTTTGGTAATTTTTAGACTTCATTTGGACCTCCAAATGACCCCTAGAACCTAATTTTTAAGCATGCTAGACACTAGGTTCGAAACCAACCAAAACTAGCCAAAAAACTACAAAAAGAGCTAGACAGCTCATTTTCGAGGTTAGCTTGTTTGAGGTTAGTGTGATCAAGTATTGTAAGAGCTAATTTTGAGCAATATAAGTGTGATCCTTCTCCTTCCATTGCATCTCTCTTGTCTCTACCATGTGTGTGTATGTGTGTGTGCACATGTGTGCTTCTCACCTTCACCTTTATACACATTCACGATCTTCATATCACCCTATCTCTTCCACGGATTGACAATTAAGGAGGTGGAGTTTCTTGAGGTGGTTCTTATCCTTGTCTAGAATAACACCAAATTTGGCACAGTTGCCGAGGACGAATGTGTGATGGTAAGAGTGTAGTGAGAATTGGCATTGGAAGGTAATTAATTTCAATTTTGTTGTTGTTTTTGTGTTGTTTCTAGATTCCTTGACTTCCCTTTTACTCATCTCTCATCCCCACATCATCTTCTTTCATCTCAAAAAATTTTTCACCATATCCACCTTCTCACCTCATTCTCCTCATTTGCAAGTGCATGTGTTTTCTATTTTTTCTTGTAGGAAACTGCTCCAATACGAGAATACAACCTTGAAAATGTAAAAAATCTAACTTTTGCCATATCTGCCAAATGCCTCAGACCATCGCAATGGTCTGAGAAATTAGAGATTTTGAGTTTGCATCATATGCATGGTGTAGAGCATACTAGCGCTTGTAGGAGTCCATTGGTGCATTTGCAAAATTTACATTTTGGTGAACCATCGCAATGGTGCATCACCATTGCGATGAGGCATCACCATTGCAATTGGCTCATGCCATTGTGATGAGACCGAACCATCATGAGGGGCTCATGTCATCACGATGGTTTGTGACCATCGCAATGGGTCAAGGCCATCGTGGCGACTTGGATCATCATCGCGATAATTATCCCAACCTACACCATTGGTTCATACCATTATGTCACTTCAAGACCATCATGCCTAGACCATTGCATCACATCCAAGGCACACCATGGTGATGACCTCCCCCGATCAGACTGTCACGATGGTCTCATGCCATTGCGATGATTCATGTGGGCTTTGACCATCATGAGTGGCTCATGCCATTGCAATGACCTTAGACCATCGTGTCTAGAACATTCCATCATGATGGCTCACATGACCTTTGACTATCATGACGAGACTAGGCCATCGCATCACACTCATTGCATGCCATCATGATGGTTCAAGACCATCACAAGGACCCATAAGTTACAGACCATCACGAGGATTCCCCACAAGATGGTCAGATTGAAACACAATTTTTGGGGTTTGATTTATTTTAGCAAATTTAAGGCCAAATTGGGTGATCTTTAAGCAACTTGTGCATTAGGTGCATTAGGAAGAAATTTTTGGGGTTTGATTTATTTTAGCAAATTTAAGGCCAAATTGGGTGATCTTTAAGCAACTTGTGCATTAGGAAGACCCCTAGCTTATGATTAGTAACATATACTAGTGAGAAATATCTATAAGCAAGATGATCAAGAAATTCTAGTGTGTTGTGTGGATGAAAAAGAACATCATAAGTGGTTACAACTAGCACATGTAGGTTCCTTAAGACATGATTACCCTCAACAAAGAACCCTACAAACATTAAAAAATTTAGGATAATACTAGCCAACAATGGATTCTGACATGCATAAATTGATAACATAATGTCTGACTTGTAGTAGCATGGCCATGGTTGAACATACAACATTATATCAAGTTTTTCTAATACCTAATTGGAGCAACCTTTAACTTAGTTTCCTAAAAACAAAAACATTTCCCAAGAAAATGACACTCAGTAGGCAAAAGAGTCTAGCAAAGTAAGCCCAAGATTACACATTAGTTAGAGAAAACATGTACAGACAAGAGAGAGATGGATATTTACTGCTATGCATACACAAGAAAGATTACTCAAGAGTCGTAGAAACCACACACAATAGTGTAGCAAGTGAACACTTTGGACCTGACCATGTTATTAAAGCTTATTTCGATGTCTTTGATGACCCACACTTCATCAGGATGCACATACCTATGTGAAACATTGTGACATGTGCCAAAGAGCTCAATATCCTATTAGAAAAGATGAGATGTTATTGAAACACATGATGAGAGGACTGTTGGAACTGAAGGACTCACTAGGCAAGGAAGCTTAAGAAGGGAGTCAGAGAGAAGAGAAAGTACAAGCAGACAGAGCAGTCAACGACGACCTGGCAAGTAGGCCAACATTTTTTCAGGACACTAATGCATATAAAAGAGGTGGACACACAAGGAGAGGGAGCAAGTAGGGAGCTCCAAGAAGTGTATGTCAAATCTTCAGAAGAATCCCCTACAAAAACAGTGATTTTCATCACTAAAAACCATTGTAAATACCATTTCACATTTTTGTAGCTCCATTTTGTGAAAGCCAAGGAGTCCTTGAGCTTGAGGAGCTTTAGAAGTATCTATCTGTCAGTTTTCACATTTTTTAGACTTCGTTTGAACCTCCAAATAGGGTAGAGAACCTAATTTTTAACTAGGCCGGACACTAGGTCTGGACACGGCCAAAACCTAGTCAAAAATTATAAAAAGAGCTAGAGAGCTCATTTTTGGGGGTAGCTTGTAATTAGGTAAATCAAGGGTAAATCATAGTCGAATTACAGTTGAATTGGAAAATGAGGCACTCAAGGAACTAGGTAAGGCACGAACTCCTGGTCCTTCCAGGGGTGCACATGAAGTTGACAATGCTATTCTTGTCCAAAAATGTATGATGCAGAAAGAGGATTGTCTCAACAACGGAGTCAAGGATAAGAAGGCACTCCCTTCTATTCCAAAGGCCAGAGGGATGCAGCAACCAAAGGCAGATCGAATACAGAAGAAGCAGAACACTACCTATACTAGAGGCCAAAAAAAGAAGCAAAGCAGATTGTTTCAGCCGATGAAACAAGTATGGAGGCGAAAAGGCGAACACCCTGTTCCGACCAGGCCAACACCACGGCCAAAACCTCTTATTAGTAATCAACAACACGACACTAATAAGAAGACCTTCATTAATTCTTCTACAAAAGTGACGTCTATTTGGGTACCCAAGAAGTCAATGAAGGCCAGCCCACAATCACGACAAATCTGGGTGCCTAAGGCTTGCTTGCGGGCTCAAATAGCTACACCAAGGCCAAACCCTGTACAACATGTTTCACTCACTCGAACATCTGAAGTCCAATCTTACACATCACGCACGGACACATATCCTTCCATGAGCACAAGTAGAATCACTAGTAAATGGGTCCCTAAAAAGCCCCACTTTCAAGTAGATACCCCTATCACACTGTCCAGAGTCTCCACAAAATCAATATCAAAACCCATCCACTGCATTTGGCAACCTAAAACTAGTCATAAACCCCCGGACCCTAGTTGTAAATCCTTGTCCACCTACTAACTACGTCTCTCTCACACTACATCATTCCGTTTAGTTCTTAGGCCTACCCAATACCTAACTACACACACAAGCATCGAGCACTTACTAACTCCCTAATCTCTCCCGAACCTCCTGTTAATGTTGTAATGGGGACAAAAATGGTTCTATCTTGTCCTTTACAATGTTAACACATGCTTCTTAAATGAAGTATATTTTTGCAAAGGCCTATAGATGAGGGGGTGGTGTTTACAATGGAAGATGCATGGGAAGGGAATTGGGGAAGGGGAAGAGTGAATGATGTGTCTATTGAAGACGTGTGTGTGGGTGAAATTGGTGGAGGGGGAATGGGAGGAGGTGGAAGCGTGGGGGGAGGGGGAGGTGCCGTGGGTGGTGAAATGTCCATACTTTCAGGAGTGGGTGCGAGTGTGGGGTCTACCATATACATTGGAATGGTAGGTGGTGTGTGTGTGAAAGTGGTGAATAGATGAGAAGTGGGGTGGGGAGCTGAAAATAAAGGGAATGGTTGAGACCTGGGTTGAAAAGTTCTAGCAAGGAAGTTATGGAGGGATTGGAGAAGTGGAGAGATGGAGGTTGGGGGTTGAGGTCGTAGAGTTGAGGAGGGCATGAAGGGTTGCATGGTAGCAGGGAAACCCATGAATATGGATCTAGGGTCAGGATGACCTATGGTTGAGGGCATGGGGGATGGTTGTCCTAGGGCAGGTTCTATGAGCGATTCGGTGGATTGTGTAGTGATGGTGGTTGCTTCATAGGTTGGGTTATCAGAGGTGGAGAATAGGGTTGAACTAGAGATGGGAGTACGGAAGATGAAGGTTCATTCGGTGGGTTGAGTGGTCGAGGTGATTTCCACGATTTCTGCTCTAGGAGGCGATGGTGGGGGTGTGGGTGGTAGTGGCTCGGTGGATTCCTCATGGGTGACTGGGTGCTCTTGGCTGGCAGTTTTTGTTGCTTGGGAGGTTGTCCCGATGGGTTCGGATGTAATAATTGGCCCTTCTGCCGTTGTAATGGGGATCTGGATATTCTTACCTGACCGTGGTCGTGTCTGGAATCTTCGTGGATCATATTGATTTGGAGACCTCCTAATGGCGGTCCGCACTGCTTCTACTACCCCATATGTTTTTGCCATCAATAAGAGACCTTCACTATATTCTGAGTCAACTCCTGCTTCTTCCAACAACTGAGTCATGAGTACTCTACTGCTCTGTTCGGTGAGCAGTTGTTGCGATCGCACTCGTTCCATGATTTGATACAGCCTTCAGAGTTCTGCTGTATAGGCTGGGGCTTCAGTGGTCTCCTCTTCATATGCTCCTTCTTCTTCTAGGTGTCCTTGTTGTTGACCTTGCTGAGCGTCACTCCAATGTACATGGCGGCCGTCTGTAGATTTTCTTCTTCTTTGTGAAGATGTGCCTTGTTCTTCTGCATCTGAATAAAACTCTACATCAAAGAGTTGTGTACTTTGTAAGAATGCTTTGAAGTCCTGGGGATCCATTCCTTCAGCATCTCCAGTTGTAGCAAATTCAAATTCAGATGGAGCAGGAGGAGCTGAAGGGGTAGCTTGTGTCGTAGTTTCAGATCCAGACCTGGGTATCCTAATGGTAAAGGGAGGTACAGTGGCCTCCCCTCGTGGCGATACTTCAGGAGTAGTCAGAACTTCCCTTGTCTGGACACAAGGGATGGCACCCCTCATGCGCTTGGATTGATGTGTGGACGTCTTGAGCTTCTTGAACATTTGTAATTGTGCCCAAGTTAATGCACGTTCAATGGGAACATCGTATGCTAGGCACCAGTAAATAATGCGTGTGATTGCACAACAACCATTCACCACTAATTTCCTTGAAGACCTTTTATTTGCTTCATACAATTGATCTATAATCCATACATGCAGCTTAATTGGTAACGCACCTGTCTCCGCTAAGTAGAGAGCGAACCAGATTCTTTTGTGTGGTTGTGTGAAGCGGTCTTGGCCGGGAAAGCAAAATGTTGCATGCACATACGGAGAGGGATGGACACGTTTGGTGTGAGTGCTGCCATGTCTTTAAGCTTCAGTAGTTTCCTATCCTTCATGTTAGTAGGAACGAGAGCATCCTTCTCAGAAGGTACATGTGTGCCGTGCATATTCAAAGCAGAGCTCACCAACTCCAAGGTAAGTTCAAACCTCTTTAACTCGTTGTTTCCTAGCAAAGAAGGAAGAACAAATGATCTTGGTTTGTCCTTTTCTTCATTAGCTTGTAATGTGGAGACCAAATAATAGCATCGGAGGAGATCCAGTTTAGGTAGTGGTGCTTCAAAGTATTCTGCTAGCCCTGCACGTTGCCATATGGTCTGGAGATCCTCTGTGTTCTGTAGAGTCTCAAACTCCTTGGAGAAAAATTGGAATCGAACCCATGATCTGTCATACTCGCACTTAGACTCCCATATATACTTGGCCTCTCCTAATGGACCTGGCATGCCATTGAACCAATGAGAATTGGCATGGACTCTTTTGGTGATCCCTGTGGGTGGATCCGGTACCAGAATCTGCTGAAGGTGTTGCAGCTCCACAGGTCGTTCAGTGGGTGGCACATCCACAGGTAGACTATCCACATCGATTCCTGTAGTAAGTATTCCTACTTGTGAACTCGGACCTGTCGCTTCTGCCATGTTACTTCTTGCCTCCTGATTCTGTGAGAATATAGAAACATGTGTTAACATTGTAAAGGACAAGATAGAACCGTTTTTGTCCCCATTACAACATTAACATGAGGTTTGGGAGAGATTAGTAGGTTAAGAAGTGCTCGGTGCTTGTGTGTGTAGTTAGGCATTGGGTAGACCTAAGAGCTGAGTGGGATGATGTAGTGTGAGAGTGACGTAGTTAGTGTGTGGACATGGATTTACAACTGGGGTCAGGGGGTTTATTACAAGTTTGAGGTTGCCAAATGCAGTGGATGGGCTTTGATCTTGATTTTTTGGAAGCTCTGAAGAGTTGGATAGGGGTATCTGCTTGAGAATGAGGCTTTTTAGGGACCCATTTAAGAGTGATTCTACTTTTGCGCATGGAAGAATATGTGTCCGTGCGTGATGTGTAAGACTGTGCCTCAGATGTTCGAGTGGGTGAAACATGTTGTACCGGTTGTGGCCTTGGTGTAGCTATTTGAGCCCGCAAGCAAGCCTTAGGCACCCAGATTTGTCGTGATTGTGGGCTGGCCTTCATTGACTTCTTGGGTACCCAAATAGACTTCACTTTCACAGAAGAATTAATGAAGGACTTCTTATTAGTGTCGTGTTGTTGACTACTAATAAGAGGTTTTGGCCGTGGGGTCGGCCTGGTCTGAACAGGGTATTCGCCTTTTTGCCTCCATACTTGTTTCCATGGCTGAAAAAATCTGCTGTGCTCCTTTTTTTGGCATCGAGTATCGGTGGTGTTCTGCTTCTTCTGTATTTGATCTGCCGTTGGTTGTTGCAACCTTCTGGTCTTTGGAAAAGAAGGGAGTTCCGTCCTCTCCCTGGCTCCGTTGTTGAGACAAGCCCCATTCTGCATCATACAGTTTTGGACAAAAATAGCATTGTCAACTTCATGTGCA
The DNA here is from genome assembly GCA_020310875.1 of Ceratopteris richardii. NCBI lineage: Eukaryota > Viridiplantae > Streptophyta > Polypodiopsida > Polypodiales > Pteridaceae > Ceratopteris > Ceratopteris richardii. The sequence continues at coordinate 196,254,857 of CM035417.1, read as the reverse complement.
CCCCTGGAAGGACCAGGAGTTTGTGCCTTGCCTAGTTCCTTGAGTGCCTCATTTTCCAATTCAACTGTAATTCGGCTATGATCTACCCATACCTAAAGAAGTCCACTTCTTAGGTTGAGGTTGACTGCATGATCATAGATCCAGTCCTGACCCAAGACAAGAGGCTCAGTGAGGTCCTCATCTTGACACACTAGTACTTTGACTGTCATCACTTCGTCTTGAATGGAGATGGGAAGATCCACCTCGCCCATGCAAGGGGTTTCCACACCTCCCAATCCTATGAGATATGCTTCTATAGGATTGATAGTTAATTTCAATTCTTGGTAGTAAGACAATTTGACAGCACTAGTGGATGCACCTGAGTCAATCAAAGCTCTTACAGCCTTTGCACCCTTTCCTTGTCCTACTTCTAGGGTTACAAAAGGTCGTCAATCGATTATTCTATGGGAACGTCCACCTGAAGCCTCGCACATGGCCATAGGATAGCCTACAGATTCTTGAGTGTCAGGCATAGGCGGGTCTCTGCCTTGTCTCCTCAATTTCATTCGTCGGATGCGTTCTAAAGCTTCTGCCTGTGCTTCTTCTCTAATTCGTTTCTCTTCTTCTTTACGTTTCTTGGCAGTGTTGAGTCGATTTAGCATCTCTTCAGTGAGGGGTTCTTGATATAACTTGACTCTGCATCCACTGATGTAACTTGGTAGAATATCACCCTCTAGAGTGGCTAGTTGAACTGCGCCGCTTGTGGAGATTCTATTGATAATCATTGGCCCGTAACCTCTCTTCTATAACTTCCGTGCATGTTGCTTCAAGGTGTAGAATAGGACTAGGTCTCCTGCTTTCAAGCCCTTATCCTTGACGTGTGCATCGAAATATGCCTTTTGCCTTTTCTTGGCTGCATAAATTCCTGCTGCAGCCCTCAATCGTGTTTCACCTAATCGTTCAAGATCGAAGACTCTAGAGGACAACTCGTGGCCTGTCCAGTCATGCTCTTGTGCTACTTTCAACGTAGGTATCAAAAAGTCTAGTGGTAGCACTGCATTTTGGCCGAACACCATTTGAAAGGGCGTGGCTTGGAGTACCGTTTTATAGGCTACTCGGTATGCCCAAATAGCATGGTGTAGCTGTTTGTCTCAATCAGAGCATTTATTGTCCACTAGTTTAGTCAGCACATTGCATAAGATCTTATTAGTGCTCTCCGCCTGGCCATTTGCTTGTGGATGATAGGGGGCCGATTTCTTATGTATCACCAAGAATTCTTGGAGAAGGTTTTCAATTACTTTGTTCAAGAAGTGTGTGCCTCTATCACTCACCAACTCTATTGGCAATCCGTACCTCGTGAATACATTTTCAAATAAGAACTTTGCTGTTGTTTGAGCATCATTTTTTGTAGTAGCTTTCACTTCTACCCACTTGGTTAGATAGTCTGTGGCCACGATGATATACTCAGCATGTGAACCCTTAGCTGGGGGATTAATAGGACCAACAAAGTCTATTCCCCATTTAGAGAACGCACGTCCGCCCATCATAGGCTTCAGTGGCATCTCATCTTTGCGTATAGGATACTGAGTTCTCTGACAAACATCACATCGTTTCACATAGGTATGTGCATCCATGTGAAGGGTTGGCCACCAAAAGCCCGTAAATAGTATTGCCTTGATTACCCGATCTGGTCCAAAGTGTCCCCCTGCTACACCTTGGTGAGCAGTATCCAAGATTTTGAGATATTCACTCTCATGGACACATAGTCTCAGGTAACCATCTTTACCACGCTTGTATAGATTATCACCAATGAGTGAATAATCCTGGGCTTCTTGTTCTAAACTCCTTTTCCTAGCCAGAGTCATGTCTGGAGGGAATGTCTTCGTCCTTAAGAAGGATACTAGTGGTTCACTCCAATCTGGCACTATGGACACTTGATAAAGAGTGGCATGTTCCACAGGTGGTTTAGTGCAACAGATTGGGCATTCCTTGCACAACTTTTGGACATTAGCCTCCATAGTCGGCCAATGCACCCCGAGGCTCCTTAGTGTCTGTAAGGTTCGTTGCTTTGAGTAGTGTTGCTTTAATGCACCTACATGTGCTAATTGCAACCATTTAGTGTACTCGTCCTCTTCTACACAACAAGCCAAGATCCCTTGATCTGTGTACTTGTACATGCTTCCAGCCATGATGTGGTACTTCTGGGCTTTTACTACCTCTCTATCATGTGTGGCTATTACTGGGTGGTTAGGCCCGTATGTCAATATTGGCACTAATGGCTTAGCCCACTGAGGTATTACTTCCAAATTAAACAAGTAAGCATCAGGAAGATCATCCGATACTCCTTATGGGGCCTCTCCTGATGTGAGCCTAGAGAGATGATCTGCTCTCAAGTGAGTCTTCCCTTTCCTTACCACAACCTCAAAATCGTATTCCAATAGTAAGAGAAACCATCTTACTAATCTACCTGTGTTGCAAGGTTTGTTTACCAAGTACAACAATGCCTGATGATCAGTAAAAAATTTAAACTTGTTTGCAAGCAAGTAATGTCTAAACTTTTTAACCGCATATACCATGCCTAAGCCTTCTCTCTCAGTAGTGGTGTAATTTCATTCAGCTGCATTCAACTGTCTACTGGCATAGGCAATTGGAAGATCCATATTACCTTCACTGGTAGGCTGTGCTAGTACACACCCAATAGCATAATTGGATGCATCAACATGAACGTGGAAAGGCTTATTACAATCTGGTGTGGTCAAGATTGGTGCTGAACATAATCGTCGTTTAAGATCATTGAAGGAATGCTCACATTCATTAGTCCACTCGAAGTTAGTCAACAGTCCATACAGAGGCTTTGCTATGATGGCATACATGTGTATAAATCGTCGGTAATAACCACAATGCCCCATGAAAGCTTGTGCTTCCTTGACATTCTTGGGCCTAGGTAATTCGGCTATAGCTCTTACTTTCTCTTCATCCATAGATATGCCATTCTTTGACACTATGTGTCCTAAAATTTTGCCTTGCCTGACCATGAAAACACACTTTTCTGGGTTCAGGCAGACTTGAGACTCTCTACACTTGTCAAAGATTTGCCTGAGTTCAGGTATATGTGTTTGTCTAATGTTGGAATGAGCACATAGATCATCAACATAGACTTCCAAATTCTTTCTTAGGAACTCTTTAAACACATGGCACATCAATCTCTGGAAGGTTGCGGGAGCATTGGTAAGCCCGAATGGCATTACTCTAAAGGCGAATATGTCCCACTCTGTGGGAAAGGCCATTTTATGTTGATCTTCTGGTGCAATGGCCACTTGATTGTAGCCAGAGAACCCATCTAGGAAGTTGTACACTTCCTTACCGGCTACCCTTTCTAATAAATGCTCAGTGATAGGAAGCGGATAACTATCCCTGATAGTGGCTGCGTTAACCTTCTTCAAGTTAATGCATACACGTAATTTACCATTCTTTTTGGGCACCACTACAATGGGGGATACCCATTCAGTGTGCTCAAGTTCATAGATAAAGCCAGCTTCAACCAAGCGGTCTATCTCTTCTTTGATCTTGGCAGCATAGTTGTCATTGTATGTGTATGGCTTTTGTTTTGAGGGTCTGTGGTCATGGGAATCGTATGTGAGCATATGTCCGGGTCCACTCCTTTCAAATCCTTGTAGCTCCAAGCGAATACATCTCTATATTCTCTTAGCAAGGCTATCAGCTCATGCTCTTCTTCCTCAGTGAGGTCATGTCCTATGTAAGTGCACCTCTCTTCTCCTTCTTCTATGGCTACCACTATTTTCTTGGTGGTTTCTTTGTTATCATAGGCCTCTCCCGATTGCGCCTCTCGTTTAGGCATTCTAATCATGACTCTCCTGTCATCTATCTCATACTTCTTAAAATTTTTCGGGACCTCAAACAAAGATTCTTCCTCTTCTGGTGTGACTTCTCTCTTCTTTCTTTTCTTTCCTTCTTCCTTAGGGGTTACATGTGTGGCTAGCCTTACATCCTTTGTAAGCTCTCCGTGCTTCTGGGGTTGAAATTCCACTTCATAGAAGTATTCCTCATCTGATGCAAAAGGTGGGTCCATAATGATTGACTCTAGATCAGAGTCACTCACATTCTCAAATGCATCAGGGCTAGGTTCACACTCTTCTAAAACTGCCTCTCCCATGATCGGCTCTATAGAGAAGACTGAAATGTCATAGCCATCCTCATCACAGTGAGGTGTCCATTGTTCTTCATTGATGGCTACATCCATGGTTGCTAGAATTTCTGCCCAGCCGTGAGGTTCGAATTCTTCGTCTGGAAAAACTACAGGTGCATAGGCTGGGTCTTGGATTGATCTATGGGTTTCTTTTGCACCTATCTCCCTGGCTTTTTCTCTCTTCTGTTCTTCTACTGCTACCTTACACATCCATAAGTGAGTGTCTTCATGCATCCATGAGGATCCTGATCCTAGGGAATGCACCGATTCCGTATCATCTTTGGCTCTATGGATGGGGTTCCATTGGATAGGAGGGACATCTCTATGAGAGTAATCCTTGAGATTGACTTTGGTTGTAACACCTAAGTGCTGCAAATACAAGGAATTGGTTCCCCAATCCTGTACCACTTGCAACTGCCGCATAAATGGTCTTCCCAAAATCATCTCATAGGCTTGATTTTTGCTAAAGTCACAGATAGCAAATGTGTGCTCAAACTCTACACCACAAGTAGTGAGAGTTATCCCCTCTAGTAGTCCTAAGGGTCTTTCTATGTGCCCGTCAGCCATCTGCAATTTCATTCTCGTTGGCCTAAGAGCTGGCTTGCCCCATCGTTTCCATAAGGAAGTGGTAACAATTGCAACTCCTGCACCTGAGTCCAAAATGGCCTTGGTTGTGTATCCCTGATGAGTGATGGGGAGATATGTGTTTCCCTCTTCACCCTCACTCATGTCTCCTATCTTGTCTAAGGGTATTTCTGGCACTGTTCTCTGGGATCCTACCTAGGAACGAGGTTTTGCTATCTCGGGCACTTGATTGGCTACATGTTTCCACACTTGTGGTCTAACCTTAAGCAGCTCTTCTAAGGTGAGGTTGCACTGCACTTTAGTGTTTTTCACTACCTCTGTGTTCTTAGGTATGACTGAATCTTCATTTCGTACCATGACCGTGGGTGCTCTCATACAAGTGGACTTTGCTTCCCATGGGCCTGTGAAATGGGTTAGTTCCTGTAAAGAATTAGACTCGAAGTCTAATCTTTCTTGAGATTGGGCACTCTCTTGCTCTCCATAAATGGAAGGAAGGTCTTGTGGGAATTGATCGTGTGTGTCATCCACCAGTTCAATGGGAGGAGGAACTTCACTCTCTTTAGCCCATTTCTCTTCTTGAATCTCTCGCAAGAATTTTGGTGTGTATTGATTCATAGAAGAAGAGGTGTCTGGTTCAGTGGAGTTAGGCACATAAGCTTCCTTGGGAGGAATGCTTATTCTATCACTTGCCCTCTCCTTAGCCTGGGAGGTGGCTCCTTTTCGAGACTTTGCAAGTAACCCCTCCAATCTATCTAATAGACCATCAAAGTGCAATGGTGTTCTGATGGGGTTAGAGCCACTGAACAAACGACTGGCTTCAAACATGGCTTGCGCCAACTCGACCATTTTAGCACAAAGCTTTGTTCGCTCTATCTCTAGATCGGCTCTAGGGTAACATTTCTCAAGATCTGTTACATTGGGCCCTTCTTGAATTCTGGCCTCATATGCTTTAAGCATCATGTCTAGATCTTCAGGAGTGGGATCGGCTAAGACTGATCCTACTCGGGGTGGTGATTGGGTTACGTGTGGTGGATTGGTGGGTGGAGGAATGGAGGGTGAAGGGGATGGTAGTGGCGGGGATGTGTGAGAGTGCGTTTGAGATGTGATTTCTATGATTTTGGCTTTGGTTTCTCGTAGGCTTTCTTCAAGTTCGCTCATCTTTCTTGCCCATTGCCTTTTCATACATTCACGGCTATCTCTCCAAGCTCTTGTCCTCTTCTTATTCTGGCTCTCAGTCTCACTAACCTCCGCATTCTTTTCCTGGCCTAAGTCTTGGTTTTGCTTAAGTATCTGGGCTCTTGTGATGACTTGTACTGGGGCTGTGGAAGTCACACTTCCTGCGGAGTCTACCACCAAGCCAATCACATTGATGATAGCAGTGATTTTTCGCATATTATTAGGATTTTTTGGGCAGTCTCGTAAGAGATGCTCCTTTCCACACTCCTGGCAATAGCCCTGGATTGTCACTGACTGGGGTTGTGTCGGTGGAGGCAAGGGACAATCACGAATGAGATGATCTCCCTGACATCTATAGCATGGCCCTCTAGGAAATGGAGGTCTTACCTGCCTGGGTTGAGGTCTAGGGTTGGGTTTCGCGTACATGACATTCGCATACTCTGTCTCCCAAATAGGTTCACTCGGTTCCTCACTGTAGTAGGACTCACCATGTTCAGGAGATTGCATGTAGTAAGCCTGGGGACTATCAACATGTGTAGAATCGAAGCTATGGTCACTCGGATCACTTTCTGAGATTAATGGTGTTACTGGGACTATCGCTCTATTCAGGTTTTCTTCTGCAGCAGCATACTTGACCGGAATCACATTAGTAGGAGCAGGTGGTTGCTGTGCTAGCACTGGCTGGGATCTCAGTTGGGCCTGATATTGCGGTTGGTAATTTTGATGAGGCCTAATATACTGTTGTGGTGAATATTGACTCTGGTATCTGCCTTGTTGAGGGTATGGCTGAGGGTAGGTTTGCCTAACCGCTTGCTTATTGTATGGGCAGTCCTGTGCTGAGTGATTTGTGTACCTTCACTCTATGGTGCAATATTGGCTGCTAGGATTCACTTGGGGTTGAGCCGTGATGGGACATGCGTTTGCCATATGGTCACCACCGCAAGTATAGCACCTCTTTACTGGGGCAAATCTAGGAATTTGTTTACTAGAGACACCTAGTTTTTGAGCTACTTTTTCCGCAAGTTCCTCAATTGATGTGGATTGTGAGGAAGAGAGGCTAGAGGTACTATCTGAATCTACGTACACATTCTTCTATAGTTCGGGGGTCCTTCAAGTACACATATGATCTCAATTTGGTACTTAGCAATCCATCCAAGAATAAAGCCACTTTCTTAGCGGCTGTGGGTAACTCAGGACTAGGACATCGCTCAAGATATTGCCTAAATCTTCTTCCTGCAAGTCTCACAGTCTCTTGCGGGGTCTGCTTGAAGCTGTATATCAATGAGGAAGTATTATGCCTTATGCCACTTTTAGAGAATTCGATAATGAATGCCTCTAAAAGTTGATCTATGCTTCTAAACTGCCTCTCGTTTAGTGGCTGAAACCATGTCAGGGCGGTGTTCCTAAGGGTTAGACCAAAGGCATTGTACTGCGTGAACAGATCTTCAACTTGTTCAGTTCTCAAGACTTGCCTAAACTCAGCTACATGATCGTAGGGGTCTCCAGTGCCATCAAAGTAGTTTTTCATGGACTTAACTAGCTAGGTTGGTCTCAAGGTCCTCGTGTGCTCTCTCGGTCTTGGCAAAGGGAAATCATCGGCATTTCTTCGGTTCCCTAGGGCTCTATGTCCCTCAGGTTCCACTCTATTTGTTTCCGTTCTCGTTCTTTCTCTTCCCCAAGAGTTGGCAAAGCTTACCTCAGGTCTCTCTCTACTCCTTTCTCTTTGAGTCCCATGAGCTTGAGATGTTCCAGCTCCTTGGTGACCATAAGACACATTGGATCGAGGTTGGGGAAAAACAAATTCTCCCTTCCAAGTGTATGCGTGTCTTCCATGCTCAGAGACCACAAAGATTCTCTCAGAAGCATCATCTAAGTAGGTCACCTTGCCTGGGCTATCAGGATCTTTGAATTCATAGATGGCAAGAGCTCCCACTTCATTAGACTTTTCAAGCTTGTACCTCCAAAAAGCCTCATCCGTTTCTTGGTTCCAGAGCAATTCTATGCTCCTATTATCCTGGGGAACTAACTCTGGAGTGATTATCCTTGTTAGGACCGATTTGCCTCGAGGGGTTTTTGGCTCCTTTCCTGAGTTCCCTTGCTCTATGTCACCTAATTCAGGTTCAGAGATTATGTTGCCAAACTCATCTGTCCTTTCAGGTTGGCTGGTGACCACATACATTGTTCCTTCTTTATTTATGTATGAACCATTTTCAAACTTGACTACAGGGTGTTCTAGTCGAATGGGCTGATCCGGATTTTTAATTAGGACAACAGATCTTCGCAGACCATCCTCATAGATGCGTGCACCTAGGCGGTTGGTCTGGATGTATTCCAATTGAGTCTTGTAGGGACCTTCAGGTCTTTCTAGATATGCCATTCCTGAGCTACCTACAGGTCTTTCCATGCTATACGACATGTAAGAGTCACTAGTTTCTGAGTCTAGAGCGTAGGGGTAATCACTCAATTGTTGGGCCCAAGATCTGGTTGTATGGTTGACGCTAGCCTCGGATGATCTAATACTTTGACGGTCTCTCCCTAGGTGTCTACCCGATCTCAGGTTCATATGCCCTTTGTACATTGCTGATTCTTTGGTACCAATCACTTGTTCCTTTTAAGTTCCTTTGGATGTGTTTTCTTGTTTTTAATTAAGCGTCGTCAGGAGCACTTTAGTGTGTCGTACTTGATGTTCTGTGTCCGCTTAGTTTAAGTTCTTTTCCTTTAAGTTATCCCTTGACTGCAATTTAGCCTATCCTTGCACTTGAGAAATTAAAGGCTCTTCTAACTTGAGTGTTCCTATCGTACCCCTAGTCAATCAGGACAACTACTCGCACTTAGCCTATGCTAAGAATGGACTGAGGGGGTTAAGAGATGTTCCAACCTCAAGTAGCTCCTCCTGGTGATGCTCGTCTACCCAGGAAGCACGTTCCCAAGCTTGTTCGCCCTGGCACTTACTTTGCTTTCTCCAAAAGCTCTCGATGATCCTGTAAGAACCCCAAGTTTAGCTTCAATTTGATCCTTCAATTGACAGACAATTTATTTCAGATACTTTTTAATGACCCTTGTTTCCCCCTTTTGTTTTGCAAAAAAAATTTCCTCTAGAGCTCCCTTGGTGTACCTACCCCTCAGTGTGTCAACTTCAAAATATCATATCTGAAAATCAACGCATTATCTTTATAAAAAACAGTTGAGGGCGTGTACTATATGCCACGAGCTTTCAGACAAGCCCTAGAGCTCAAAAAATGGATTTTGTATGAAAAAGTTATGACCATTCAGGGTTGAGGGGGTTAAACAGACAAACAGAACCTTTCAGGAGTTTTAATGCATTTCTTCTAAGGCCTTTGTAAGTGTATGAGTATTTGAGTATGCAAATATGCCCAAAATTTAGCCTAAATTTCCAAAAAAAATTCCCCTTATTTTTTTGCTGAAAATGTCTGACTATCGCGATAGATGGTGTCTGTCGGGATAGATGGGTCTGTCGCGATAGACGGTGTCTGTCGCGATAGACGGGTCTGTCGCGATAGACGGGGTCTGTCACGATAGGTGGGGTCTGTCGCGATAGACGGTGTCTATCGCGATAGACGGTGTCTGTCGTGATAGACGGTGTCTGTCGTGATAGACGGTGTCTGTCGCGATAGACGGGTCTGTCGCGATACACGGTGTCTGTCGCGATAGACGGGTCTATCACGATAGACGGGTCTGTCGCGATAGACGGTGTCTATCGCGATAGAGTGGTCTGTCGCAATAGACGTTGTCTGTCGCGATAGAGTGGTCTGTCGTGATAGACGGTGTCTGTCGCGATAGATGGGTCTGCCGCGATAGACGGTGTCTATCGTCTGTCGTGGTTTTGGTCTGTCGCGATAGATGGTGTCTGTCGCGATAGATGGGTCTGTCGCGATAGACGGTGTCTATCGTCTGTCGTGGTTTTGGTTTGTCGCGATAGACGGTGTCTGTCGCGATAGATGGGTCTCTCGCGATAGACGGTGTCTATCGTCTGCCGTGGTTTTGGTCTGTCGTGATAGACGGTGTCTGTCGCGATAGATGGGTCTGTCGCGATAGATAGGTCTGTCGCGATAGACGGTGTCTATCATGGAATTTGTTCTATCGCGTTAGATGGTGTCTGTCGCGATAGATGGGTCTGTCGCGATAGACGGTGTCTATCGTCTGTCGTGGTTTTGGTCTGTCACGATAGACTGAAAAAACGCAAATTTTTGAGAAACTTCTAGTGATTTGGAGTGCTCTAATGGTGTAGGTTACCGTGCCAAACACGCATTCACAAAATATCAAGTTTTTCTGTCTATCGCGACAGACAGAAGTCATCGTCCCGGGACCTGTGCAGTCCGTCGTACCTGCGTAAACTGCTGGAGAAGGTGGTACAGCTAGTTCCTGCAACAGAAGCTCAAAAAACACACAAAAACAGATCGCATGCAAGCTCTCTCTTGCTCTCTCTCACAACGGAATGAGGAAAATGAGGTGGGGAGTGGAATATGACCAAAAAACTGAAATTTTTGTGGAGATGGAGATGGAGGTGGGAGATGGTGGGGATGATGATGGTGATGCAAAAATAAGAAAAAATGAAGAAAAATAAGGAAAAGAAAGGATATTACCTATAACTCCAATGTCTCAACTCGACGTCTTACCATCACACGCTCGTCCTCGAAGCTCTCTCCCCGGCAACGGCGCCAAATTTGGTGTCACTCTAGCACAATGGTGAGTACCAACGTGAGAAGATTCACCTCATAATTGTCAATCCGTGGAGACGTGATGACTAGTATGAAGACTATGAGCAAGTGAAGGCAGAAGTGTGTGAGTGAGAAGCACACAAGCATGCACACACATACACACACACGCGCACACAAGGCAAGAACAAGGAGAGGAACAATGAAGTTCTTTGCATTAGTCAAAAAAAGTCTCTTACATAAGCTCAATTCACAAACAATCTAACCCCAAAAACGAGCTCTCTAGCTCTTTTTATAGTTTTCTAACTAGCTTTGGTCTTGTCCAGACCTAGTGTCCGGCCTAGTTAAAACTTAGGTTCTAGAGCCTATTTGAGGGCTCAAACGGAGTCTGAAAATTATGAAAATTGATATGTAGCTAGTTCTAATACTCCTCAAGCTCGAGGACTCCTCGGCTTGCACAAAATGGAGTCTATTCTACCAAAAACAGAATTTACAATGTTTGTGTAGTGATTAAAATCACTTGAGTTGTAATTGGTCCATGGAAAAAATGATTGGGCCTTGTTGCCGTATTGTGCATGACTGCTCCGTTGTGCTAGTATGCTCTTCATCTGACTTGTATGCCAACAGCTTCTTGTCGTGCCTCCTCTCTAATCCTCTCTTCCTCTTTCTTCCTATTTTGCAAACCTACGAGATGTGCTAACATTTGATCCATCAATGGCTCCATAAACCGTTTCACTCTACATCCGCTTATGTAGTTAGAAAGAATATCTCCATCTAGAGTGGCTAGATTAACTGCTCCGCTCGTCGAAATCCTATTAATGATTAGAGGTCCATATCTACGTTTTTGTAATTTCTTGGCATGTTGCTTCAGGGTGTAGACTAGGACCAAGTCTCCTTCTTTTAGTCCCTTGTCTTTTATGTGTGCATCATAATATGCCTTTTGCCTTCTCTTGGCCGCATAGATTCCTGTGACAGCCTGCAACCGAGTTTCATGGAGTTTCTCGATTTGGTCTAGTTGTTGGGATAATTCATGTCCGGTCCATTCATACTGCTGGGCTACTCTTAAAGTGGGTATCAAAAAATCAATTGGTAGAATTGCGTTCTGCCCGTACACTAGATTGAACGAGGTAGTTCCAATGGCAGTCTTGTACGCGACTCGGAAGGCCCAAATTGCATGATGCAATTGTTTGTCCCAATCAGACCTCCCATTATTGACAATCTTTGTCAATACTGTGCATAACACCTTATTGGAACTTTTCGCTTAACCATTGGCTTGGGGGTGGTATGGGGCTGATTTTTTATGGATCACTAAAAACTCATTCATTAGAGACTCTATTACTTCATTAATGAAGTGCGTTCCTGGGTCACTCACAATCTCAATTGGTAATTTGAAATGCGTGAATATATGTTCAAAAAGAAACTTAGCAGTGGTTTGAGCATCATTTTTTCTAGTAGCCTTTTCCTTTATCCATTTTGTCAAGTAATCGGTGGCTACTATGATATATTCGGCATGTGACCCTTTGGCCGGTGGGCTAATGGGTCCTATGAAATCAATACCCCATTTAGAAAAGGCTCTAGTGCAAACCATAGGTCTCAATGGCATGTCATCTCTCTGAATCGGGTATTTAGCCCTTTGGCATGTCTCGCAGCTTCGTACATAGGTCTCCGCATCCATATGTAAAGTTGGCCACCACAATCCCGCAAAGAGGATCATTTTCACGGTTCTCTCAGCTCAGAAATGACCTCCTACCGCACCTACGTGTGCCATCTCTAATACGGGTAAATATTCTCCTTCATGCAAACATAGTCGTAATTGGTTGTCTTTTCCTCTCCTAAACAAATGTCTTCCCATGAGTACATAATCCTTGCTCATTTCCTCGAGAGATCCTTTTCTTGCCAAGCTAACTCCTTGTTACTCTAGCACAATGGTGAGTACCAGCGTGAGAAGATTCACCTCATAATTGTCAATCCGTGGAGACGTGAGGACTAGTATGAAGACTATGAGCAAGTGAAGGCACAAGTGCGTGAGTGAGAAGCACACAAGCATGCACACACATACACACACACGCGCACACAAGGCAAGAACAAGGAGAGGAACAATGGAGTTCTTTGCATTAATCAAAAGGTCTCTTACATAAGCTCAATTCACAAAACAATCTAACCCCAAAAATGAGCTCTCTAGCTCTTTTTATAGTTTTCTAACTAGCTTTGGTCTTGTCCAGACCTAGTGTCCGGCCTAGTTAAAAATTAGGTTCTAGAGTCTATTTGAGGGCTCGAACAGAGTCTAAAAATTATGAAAATTGATATGTCGCTAGTTCTAATACTCCTCAAGCTCAAGGACTCCTTGGCTTGCACAAAATGGAGTCTATTCTACCAAAAACGGGATTTACAATGTTTGTGTAGTGATTAAAATCACTTGAGTTGTAAATAATCCATGGGAAAAAAAATGATTTGGCCTTGTTGCCGTATTGTGCATGACTCCTCTGTTGCTTTGTATGCCAACACGCCCCCCTTCCTAGCGTCTGTCGCCCCTGACAGACCTTTGTTCTCTCGGGTGGTCGATATAGTATTGGATGACATTGGTGGCCAGTTCATGTTCTCCTATCCTTAAGCCTCTTGCTAGATCAGCTTCCAATGCATCCCAATTTATTGCACCAGGGGCCTCTGGTTGCGGGGTGGTGTAGTACTCAGAGTACATTGCTTGTTCACAAGCAAAAAGTTGGAGCAGATGTGTTGGCTTCGGTGCGAAAATCTCCGAGTGATACTCCCAGAAACCTGATCTGAACATTTCTTCAAAGGTCTGTTTGTAACAGGCAGGGAGGTATTTGATGCGCGCATGCCAGGCGTAAGCCACACGAATACTGGGGGTGGTGCTCATGTCATACACCAAGTCATAATTTCCATTGCTGAACCCCGGGAGACGTACCTGTGGTGCGGCTGCATTTCTAAAAGTTTTCAGGACTACCTGCATCATATCTAAGATTTTAAGCATCATTTGCGCTGCTACATCTTGCATGGGCTTCAAGCGCGGCATCCAGTGGCGAATGGTTCCCATCATATATGCTACCGACGGTGGTCCCTGTGGTGGCGCAATGTACGGGTAGTTCAGCCATTCCTTGCATTGCGCGTTGTTCTGTACCTTGATATTGAATGCCTTCCAAGACTTGCGGCGTGGGACTGGACCGTAGCATGGATTGTATAGGAGGTGTAAAGGCGCGTTGTTCCATGTGCGTAGCATTTCTGGATATGTCTCTAGAAGTTTCTGCCGCCAGGTGGGTTGACGAATTTTGCCTTTTTGCACCTCTGGAGGAAGGTCTTCGGGTTGAAATTGGGTCGCAAAGGTAGGAATCTGACCCGTGACTCTTTGTATTTCTGCATTATAATCAGCCAAGATAATATAATACGGCCTGTATTGGAGTTCAGATGAGAGGATCAGGCGTCTCGATGACAGGTTCTTGAAGTAAGCCGATTGTAGCACAGTTTCCTCTATGACCCTCATGGCCTGATTTTGCACTACTGTGCGCTCTTCGTGCGAACTCCCGATTTCCTCCACTTGACGTAGCCATGGGGGCCGTGGTGCCTCGAATGTGTCCTGAGCTTCTTCTGTTTGTTGGCCTCCTGGGAATGGTTGTGGATCGTATTCTTCGTCAAACGTTTGTTCCACAGGAATTTGCACAACTTCTTCGTCCGTGGGAGCCTCTGGAGGGGAAGGTGGTCTCTCATATTGTAGTAGACGTGTTTGCAATTCAGTGACCTGTTTCTGGAGATCTTTTATGGCCTCTGCGTCTGTGAGAAGTGAAGCCGCGGAGGGGGTGGTTGGAGAGGCTGCTGTTGGTCCTTTTTGGTGTTTCTGCTTCAATTGTCCCAGTTCCTCCGATAGCTTATCATGTGCTTCAAGCAGCATGGCATAGTCTTCCAATATGATCTTGATATTATCGGGGGTCACTGCTTGAAACTTGGATGGGCTGATGGGTGCCCCCGGTGTGCTCTCAATAGCTGCCTCCAGGTTCTCTTGATTTTGTACTTGCAGACGTCGATTCTCTTCCTGAGCGGCCGCAAGATGGCGTTTGAGTAGAGCCATATTTCGCTGAAGCTTTGAGTTGCGTTCCAGCTGTGTCCGTAGGTGACCTTCTACCACCTGTATCTCTTCCTGATCTGTGTTCTGTAACTGTACCTCCAATATGCCATGAGCTTCTTGGAGAGTTTGGAACTGTGTGTGGAGGCGAGCATTTTCCTCTTCTAGTGCCGCGAGGCGGTGCTGTAGTGTTTCTGAGTGCTCGTGCAGGCGTTCATTCTGTTGCTGGAGCTGAATGTAATCTGTCCTTAAGTTTGATATACAAGCAAGCATGGTGTCCAATGCACTTCCTATAGATGAGTGGGTGGTGTTTACAGTGGGAGATGCATGGGAAGGGAATTGGGGATGGGGAAGAGTGAATGATGTGTCTATTGAAGTCGTGTGTGTGAGTGAAATTGGTGGAGGGGGAATGGGAGGAGGTGGAATCGTGGGGGGAGGTGCCGTGGGTGGTGAAATGTCCATACCTTCAAGAGTGGGTGCGAGTGTGCGATGTGCCATATACATTGGGATGGTAGGTGGTGTGTGTGTGGAAGTGGTGAATAGATGCGAAGTGGGGTGGGGAGCTGAAAAGAAAGGAAATGGTTGAGACCCTGGTTGAAAAGTTCTAGCAAGGAGGTCATGGAGGGATTGTAGAAATGGAGAGAGAGAGGTCGGGGGTTGAGGTCGTAAATTGGAGGAGGGCGCGAAGGGTTGCGTGGTAGCAGGGAAACCCATGAATGTGGATCTAGGGTCAGGATGACCTATGGCTGAGGGCATGGGGGATGGTTGCCCTACGGCAGGCTCTAGGAGCGGTTCGGTGGATTGTGTAGTGATGGGGGTTGCCTCAGAGATTGGGTTATCAGTGGTAGAGAATAGGGTGGAACTAGAGATGGGAGTACGGAAGATGAAGGTTGGTTCGGTGGGTTGAGTGGTCGAGGTGATTTCCACTGTTTCTGCTCTAGGAGGCGAGGGTGGGGGTGTGGGTGGTTGTGGCTCTGTGGACTCCTCATGGGTGACTGGGTGCTCTTGGCTAGCCGTTTCGGTTGCTTGGGAGGTTGTCCTGATAGGTTCACATGTAATAGTTGGCTCTTCTACAGTTGTAATGGGAATCTGGATACTCTTACCTGAGTGTGGTCATGTCTGGAACCTTCGTGGATCATATTGAACTGGAGACCTCCGAATGGCAGTGCGCACTGCTTCCACTACCCCATATGTTTCTGCCATCAATAAGAGACCTTCCCTATACTCTGAGTCAACTCCTGCTTCTTCCAACAACTGAGTCATGAGTACTCTGCTACTCTGTTTGGTGAGTAGTTGTTGCGATCGCACTCTTTCCATAATCTGATACAGCCTTCGGAGTTCTGCTGTATAGGCTGGGGCTTCAGTGGTCTCCTCTTCATACGCTCCTTCTTCTTCTAGGTGTCCTTGTTGTTGACCTTGCTGAGCGTCACTCCAATGTACATGTCGACCGTCTGTAGACTTTCTTCTTCTTCGTGAGGATGTGCCTTGTTCCTCTGCATCTGAATAAAACTCCACATCAGAGAATTGTGTACTTTGTAGGAATGCTTCGAAGTCCTGGGGGTCCATTCCTTCAGCATCTCCAGTGGCAGCAAATTCGAATTCAGGTGGAATAGGAGGAGCCGATGGGGTAGCTTGTGTCGTAGTTTCAGATCCCGACCTGGGTATCCTAATGGTAAAGGGAGGTACAGTGGTCTCCCTTCGTGGCGATACCTCAGGAGTAGTCAGAACTTCCCTTGTCTGGACACAAGGGATCGCACCCCTCATGCGCTTGGATTGATGTGTGGACGTCTTGAGCTTCTTAAACATTTGTAATTGTGCCCAGCATCCGTTCACCACTAATTTCCTAGAAGACCGTTTGTTTGCTTTATACAATTGATCTATAATCCATACCGGTAGCTTAATGGGTAACGCACCTGCTTCCGCTAAGTAGAGAGCGAACCAGATTCTCTTGTGTGGTTGTGTGAAGCGGTGTTGGCCGGGAAAAGCAAAATGTTGCATGCACATACGGAGAGGGATGGACACGTTTGGTGTGAGTGCTGCCATGTCTTTAAGCTTCAACAATTTCCTATCCTTCATGTTAGTGGGAACAAGAGCATCCTTTTCAGAGGGTACATGCGTGCCGTGCATATTCAAAGCGTCGCTTACCAACTCCACAGTAAGTTCAAACCTCTTCAACTCGTTGTTGCCCAGCAAGGAGGGAAGAACAAATGATCCGGGTTTGTCCTTTTCTTCATTAGCTTGTAATGTGGAGACCAAATAGTAACATCGGAGGAGATCTGGTTTAGGTAGTGGGGCTTCAAAGTATTCTGCCAGCCCTGCTCGTTGCCATATGGTCTGGAGATCCTCGGTGTTCTGTAAAGTCTCGAACTCCTTGGAGAAAAATTGGAATCGAACCCATGATCTGTCATCCTCGCACTTAGACTCCCATATATACTTGGCCTCTCCTAATGGACCTGGCATGCCATTGAACCAATGAGAATTGGCATGGACTCTTTCTGTGATCCCTGTGGGTGGATCCGGCACCGGGATTTGCTGAAGGTGCTGCAGCTCCACTGGTCGTTCAGTTGGTGGCACATCCACAGGTAGACTATCCACATCAATTCCTGCAGTAAGTATCCCTACTTGTGAGCCCAAACCTGTCGCTTCTGCCATTTTACTTCTTGCCTTCTGATTCTGTGAGAATATAGAATCATGTGTTAACATTGTAATGGACAGAATAAATCCGTTGTTGTCCCCGTTACAACATTAACATGAGGTAGATGGTGAGTTAGTGGTTAGTAAGTGCACGAAGACAGTGTGTGTAGTTAATGCTTGGGTATTCCTAGGAGACTAATGCGGTTAGTAAGTGGGGGTGAATTTACAAATTGGGGTCGGGGGGTTTATTACAGGTCTTAAGCTGCCAAATGCAGTGGATGGGTTTTTCTCTTGGTTTCGTAGAGACGCTAGAGAACATTATAGGTGTATCAGCTTGAACATGAGGCCTTTTAGGGACCCATTTACAAATGATTCTGTTCGTGCTCATGGGCCTTGGTGTGTTCGTGAGTGTTGAAAACGAGTGGATGCCGGTTGTGCGAGTGAATGGGTTACGCTGTATAGGTTGTGGCTTCGGCGTAGCTATTTGCGCCCGCAAGCAAGCCTTAGGCACCCAAATTTGTCTTGATTGTGGGCTAGCCTTCATCGACTTCTTGGGCACCCAAATAGATTTCACGTTAGCAGAAGAATTTCCGAAAGACTTCTTATTAGTGTCGTGTTGTTGGTTACTAATAAGAGGCTTTGCCCGTGTGGTTGGCTTGAGTGCAACTGGGTGTTCGCCTTTCCGCACCCACACTTGTTTCACTTGCTGGGACATTTTGCTGCGCAGGTACTTTGGATCCCTGACATAGGTAGTACTCTGCTTCTTCTGCCTTTGATCCACCTTTGGTTGTTGCCTCCTTCTGGCCTTTGGAAAAGAAGGGAGTTCCTTTGCATCCCTGACTCCTTTTTTGCGAATATCATTCCTCTGCAACACATAGTTTTGGACAAGAACAACATGGTCATCTTCATGTGTATTCCTGGAAGGACCAGGAGTTTGTGCCTTTCCTAGTTCCTTGAGTGCTCCATTATCTAACTCTACTGTAATTCGACTATGATTGACCCAAACCTGAAGAAGTCCACTTCTTAAGTTTAAGTTGACTGCTTGGTCATAGATCCAATCTTGACCCAAGACAAGAGGTTCAGTGAGATCCTCGTCTTGACACACTAGTACTTTAACTGTTATAGCCTCATCATGAATATAGAGGGGAAGTTCCACCTCGCCCATGCAAGGGGTTTCCACGCCTCCCAATCCTATGAGATACGCTTCCACAGGATTGACAGTTAACTGTAACTCTTGACAGTAAGACAATTTAACAGCACTAGTGGCTGCACCTGAGTCGATCAAGGCTCTTACGGTCCTTGCACTCTTTCCTTGTCCTATATCTAGGGTTATGAAAGGACGTCGATCAATTATCCTATGCGAGCTTGTTCCTGCGACTTCACACATGGCCATAGGATATCCTTGATCTGCATAGTCATCTGTTCTAGTCTGATCTCGGCCTTGCCTTCGTAACTTAATCCTTCTGATGCGTTCTAAAGCTTCTGCTTGAGCTTCTTCTCGAATTCGCTTTTCTTCCTCTTTGCGTTTCTTAGCAGTGTTGAGTCGGCTGAGCATTTCCTCCGTGAGGGGTTCCTGATACAACTTGACTCTGCAACCGCTAATATAGTTTGGGAGAATATCACCCTCTAACGTGGCTAATTGTACTGCTCCACTCGTGGAGATCCTATTGATAATCATAGGTCCGTAGCCTCTCTTTTCTAGCTTCCTTGCGTGTTGTTTCAGTGTATAGACTAAAACTAGATCTCCTGCTTTCAAGCCCTTATCCTTCACATGGGCATCGAAATATGCCTTCTGTCTCTTCTTGGCTGCATATATTCCTGCAGTGGCTCTCAGTCTTGTTTCCCCTAATCGTTCAAGGTCAAAGATCCTAGAGGAGAGCTCATGACCTGTCCATTCGTGCTCTTGTGCTACTTTCAACGTAGGAATCAAGAAATCCAAGGGTAGCACAGCGTTTTGGCCGAATACCATCTGAAAGGGGGTGGCTTGGAGTACCGTTTTGTAGGCAACTCGGTATGCCCAAACAGCATGGTGTAGCTGTTTGTCCCAATCAGAGCGTTTAGTGTTCAATAATTTCGTCAGTACATTGCATAAGATCTTATTAGTGCTCTCAGCTTGTCCATTAGCTTGAGGGTGATAGGGGGCAGACTTCTTGTGTATTACCAAGAATTCTTGGAGTAGATTTTCAATCACTTCATTTAAGAAATGAGTGCCTCTATCACTTACAAGCTCTATAGGTAGCCCGTATCTTGTGAATACATTCTCAAACAAGAATTTGGCAGTTGTTTGAGCATCGTTCTTTGTCGTAGCCTTTACCTCTACCCACTTGGTGAGATAATTTGTTGCAACAATGATGTATTCCGCATGAGAGCCTTTAGCTGGGGGATTAATAGGACCTACGAAGTCTATTCCCCACTTAGAGAATGCACGTCCACCCATCATAGGTTTCAGTGGCATCTCATCTTTGCGTATAGGATACTGAGTCCTCTGACAGACATCACACCGTTTCACATAGGTATGTGCATCCATGTGAAGGGTAGGCCACCAGAAACCTGCAAATAGTATTGCCCTGATCACCCGATCCGGTCCAAAGTGTCCTCCTGCTACACCTTGGTGAGCAGTTTCTAAGATCTTAAGATATTCACTTTCATGGACACATAGCCTCAGGTAACCATCTTTACCACGCTTGTATAGATTATCACCAATGAGTGAGTAATCTAGGGCTTCTTGTTCTAAACTCCTTTTCCTAGCCAGAGTCATGTCTGGAGGGAATGCTTTCGTCCTTAGGAAGGATACTAGTGGTTCACTCCAATCTGGCACAATGGATACTTGATAAAGAGTGGCGTGTTCCACAGGTGGCTTAGTGCAACAGATTGGGCATTCCTTGCACAACTTTTGGACATCCGCTTCCATAGTCGGCCAATGCACTCCGAGTCTTCTTAGTGTCTGTAAAGTTCGTTGCTTTGAATGGTGTTGCTCTAGTGCACCTACATGTGCTAATTGCAACCATTTAGCGTACTCATCCTCTTCTACGCAGCAAGCCAAGATCCCTTGATCTGTGTGCTTGTACATACTTCCTGCCATGATGTGGTACTTTTGGGCTTTTACAACCTCTCTATTCCGTGTGTTTACCACTGGATGGTTAGGCCCGTATGTCAATACTGGTACCAATGGCTTAGCCCACTGCGGTACAACTTCCAAATTAAACAAGTAAGCATCAGGAAGGTCATCTGACACTCCTTGTGGGGCTTCTCCCGATGTGAGCCTAGAGAGGTGATCTGCTCTCAAGTGAGTCCTCCCTTTCCTTACCACAACCTCAAAATCATATTCCATTAGCAAGAGAAACCATCTTCCTGTATTGCAAGGCTTGTTTACGAGGTATAGCAATGCTTGATGATCCGTAAAAAATTTAAACTTATTTGCAAGCAAATAGTGTCTAAATTTCTTAACTGCATATACCATGCCTAAACCTTCTCTCTCCGTAGTGGTGTAATTTCATTCAGCCGCATTCAACTGTCTACTGGCATAGGCAATTGGAAGATCCATATTACCTTCACCAGTAGGTTGTGCAAGTACACATCCAATAGCATAATTGGATGCATCCACATGAACATGGAATGGCTTATTCCAATCTGGTGTGGTCAAGATTGGTGCTGAACATAATCTTTGTTTAAGCTCCTGGAAGGAATTCTCACATTCATCCGTCCACTCAAAGTTAGTCAGAAGCCCGTACATGGACTTTGCAATGACAGCATACATGTGTATAAATCGTCGGTAATAACCACAATGCCCCATGAAAGCTTGTACTTCCTTGACATTCTTTGGCCTAGGTAGCTCTGCTATGGCTCGCACTTTTTCTTCGTCGGTAGATATGCCATTCTTTGACACTATGTGTCCTAGAATCTTGCCTTGCCTAACCATAAAAACGCACTTTTCTGGGTTCAGGCAGACTTGATATTCTCTACATTTGTCAAAGATTTGTCTGAGTTCAGGGATATGGGTTTGTCTAATGTTGGAATGAGCACAAAGATCATCAACGTAGACTTCTAAACTCTTCCTCAGGAACTCCTTAAACACATGGCACATCAGCCTCTGGAAGGTAGCTGGTGCATTGGTAAGCCCAAATGGCATTACTCTAAAAGCAAAAATGCCCCATTCTGTGGCAAAGGCTGTCTTATGCTGATCCTCTGGGGCTATGGCTACTTGATTGTAGCCCGAAAATCCATCAAGGAAGCTATACACTTCCTTGCCTGCCACTCTTTCTAAGAGATGTTCTGTGATGGGAAGCGGATAGTTATCTCGAATTGTGGCTGCATTAACCTTTTTCAAGTTAATGCACACACGCAACTTGCCATTCTTCTTGGGCACCACTACGATGGGGGATACCCATTCAGTGTGCTCAATTTCATAGATAAATCCATCTTCAACCAATCTATCTATCTCTTCTTTGATCTTAGCAGCGTAATTATCGTTATAAGTATAGGGCTTTTGCTTAGAGGGTTTAGCATCTGAGGTCGTGGGGATAGTGTGTGAGCATATATCGGGGTCAACACCTTTCAAATCCTTGTAACTCCAAGCGAATACATCTCTGTATTCTCTTAGCAAGGCTATCAACGCATGCTCTTCTTCCTCTGTTAGGTCATGGCCTATGTACGTGCAAGGGTTCCACACCCTTGAGATCCTTATATGTCCACGCGAATACATCTCGATATTCTCGGATCAATTGTATTAACTCTTCTTCCTCCTCAGTAGACACATCTTTACCTATGTATGTACATCTTTCTTCTCCATCTTCCATCGTTACTATGATCTTTTTTGTTTGCTCTTTGTTGTCGTACGCTTCTCCTTCTCTAGCTTCTCTCTTAGGCATCTGAATGGCTATCCTTCTCTCTTCCACTTCGTACCTTTTAAAATGCTCTTGAACCTCAAAAAGCTCGAGATGTGGACCGATTTTAATCACATTTTCCTCTTGCTTTGACACCGTGGAGGATGCTTCTATCGCTAAGATTTTGGTTGGTTCCTGCTTATCTTTGGTTTGGATGGTGTCTAGATAGCTTTCTTCTGAATCAAATTTTGGTTCCATTTCTATACTCTCATATTCCTCTTTCCACTCTTTTTCTAAGATTTCCCCTGCTTCCACTTCTTGAAGGACAACCATGTACAAATTTACATCATAGCCTTCTTCGTCTATGCATTAGTTCATAGTTAGAACTTCCTCATTCACACAAACATCTAGGGTTGCTAAGATTTCCATCCATCCATGCGGTTCAAATGTTTCATTAGGAAAGATTTGAGGCATATACATTGGGTCCTTTACAGGTCGATAGTTAAGATGTCCTATCGGCCACAACTGCCTTTTATGATCCTCTTTCTTGGCTTCTTTGCACATCCATAATTGGGCGTCCGCGTGCATCCATGATTGATCGCTTGTTCCAGCGCTATGAATAGATATGTCATCTTCCTCCTTGTGCATGGGGTTCCACTGTAGTGGGGGCACATCTCTATATGAAAACATATGCAAGTTTATTTTGGTGGTGTTTCCTTGATGTTGCAGATATAAACAGTCCCGTCCCCAATCTTGCACTACCCTAAGTTGTCTCATAAAGGGTCGTCCTAATATCATCTCGTAATTGTTAGCCTTTTCGAATTTACAAATGGCTAATGTGTATTCAAATTCAACTCCACAGGTGGTTAATTTGATCTTTTCTAATATTCCTAAGGGTTTCTCCAAATGATCGTCTGCTAATTGGAGCTTCATGCGTGTGGGTCGTAAGGAAGGCTTTCCCCATTTCTCCCAAATCTCATTGGTGGCAATTCCTACTCCTTCTCTTGTGTCTAGTATAACCTTGGTCATGTACCCATTGTAAATGACAGGTAGACATGTATTACCTTCGTCTCCTTCACTAAATTCTCCCACCTTATCTACTGGGATTTGTATCTTAGATGGGTTTTCTTTCCCCTTGTTTTCCTTTTCATCCTTCTCTTGCCCTAATTCCAGTTGACTTGCTAATTGTTTTCGTATTTGCGGTTTAACCCGGAGTAGTTCTTCCACAGTCAGTTTGCATTGTACTTTTGTATTTCTAAGCTCTGTTAGATTGTGTGAATTCTGATCTGAGCTTCCTTTTCCTTTTCCTTGTACTGTGGGTGCTCTGATTATCATAGATTCCTTTTTGTATTCTCCCATGTAATTTGGTAGGGTTGAAATGCTCTGAGCTTCTTCTCTATTTTGGTCTAGTCTTGATACTTCCTCATATACTTCTTCCATGTTGGGATTTGGTTGATAAACTTCAACATCTAATTCCTCAAAGGGAGGCTTAATCACTCCATTTCTCTTCCATTGTTCTTCTCGGATTCTATTCCATAATTCTTTTGGCCAGTCAGCCTCTAAATCAGGTATTGTTGACATAGGTTCGTCCTGGGTTTTCACTCGCTCACGTTTATCATCCTTCTCTTTCGGTTCTTTATCCTTGGCTTTGACACACTCCTTGTAATGCTCCTGCGCTATCCTTGTCTCTGGAAGGGCTGGGATAGTCTTTTCTAGGGTTGCTTGCGCTAAGCCTCTCTTTTTCTAATCCTCCTTGTGGGTAAAGCTTTTCGTGTTGTTCCACATTCGGACCGTCCTTAATTCTAGCTTTGTATGCTTTTAACCACATATCTAAGTCGTCTGGTTTTGGGTCAGCTAGAATTGATCCTGGTTTCTCTGCTTCTTGGATAAGCGGTGGAGTGGGAGCTTCTTTCCGAACCTCTGATTCTTTATGCTCCTTACTTCTTCTTGTTTGTTTCTTATTGTCTTAACTTTTGTTTTTCATCCATTTCTCTTTGAGCGTCTCTCTTCTTTCCTTCCACTTTTGCGCTTTTATGTTCTGGGTATTCTCATGTGGATCCTCTGAATCTTCCACCATTTGAATTTTGGGGTTTACGGTTCTATTGTTTTCTTGTTCCCGATCCGGTTGTTTTTCTTTTCGTTCCTTTGTTTGAGCTCGTGTAATGGCCTTTAAAGTTCACGGTGTATTCCTTGTCACCTCCAGGTGCTTCTATCACTTCAATTACATTAATAGGTGCAGTGTCTTGGACTTTGGTGGGGTTCTTTGGGCAGTCTCTAAAAAGATGTTCCTTCCCACACTCATTGCAATACCCTTCCCAAGTCCTAGGAGGTGGTGGGTTGTAAGGTCGAGTACATTCTCTAATAAAATGATGTCTTCCACATGTATAACATGGTCCTCTCGGCAGAGGCGGTCTAATGGGTGGTCTCACGGGTGGCTGCGCTTTAGGTACGGTGTACATTAATGTTTCCACCTCTGGCCCATAGGCATATTCCTATCCTTCGTATCCGTAGTAGTGTGGATCATAGGTTTGTTCGTACTCAAACATGTTAATGTCATAGGTATAGTACTCTCCCTGAGATTGCTCATAACCTGAGTTTGTCGATTCCACGATGGTCATAGGTGATGCTGGTACTATGGCTCTTTCTAGGTTTTCCTCTGGTTGAGCATACTTAACCGGTACCACATGTGGAGGAAGTGGAGGTTGTGGTCCTAACACCGATTGAGGGTTTCCAAATTGTGCTGGTTCATATGGCCTGGGAGCTCCTGCTGGTGTTGGGTAGGAATTGTACCTGGGCATATCTCTGCCTGGCTCTCTAGGTGGATATCCATATGGTCAATACTGAGGTGGTTGTAAAGGTCGTGCCTGCCTATTGAATGGGTAGTTTTCCATGGTGTGATTGGTGTATTTTTGTTCTATTTGGCAATACAAGGTAGCTCCTTGATGGGGCTGTCTAATGTAAGGATATCTCTGTGGTACACAAGTTCCTCCTCGTACACACGTGCGTGGGGTGATCTCCTCCACATAGACTACATCTTCGTAACATAGGTACTGTTAAGGCTGGGTGTTGGTAGTTTCTCTATCCTTGGACTCCCAATTTCTTTGCTACGAGCTCCGCTAATTCCTCCACATTACTGGAGTTGGATGTAATTGTACTCGCAGAGTCCTATGATTTAGTGGGGCTGGGCGTGCTCAATGTCTGTAGCCTCTTTACATATACTAGCGTTCTTAAGGTTCCATTTGTTAATCCATCCAAGAATAATGAAATCATTTTTTGCTGAGTGGATCTCTCTGCTGCTGGGAATCTATCAACATACTGATTGAATCTTCGGGCAGCATTTTCACAGTTTCATTAGGGTTCTGTTTAAAACTATGGATTAAAGATGCAGAATTGTGTTTAATCCCTCTTTTAGTGAATTCCCCAATGAATTCTTGAAAGAACTGCTCCATATTTCCAAATTGGTTGGGGTCTAATGGCTAGAACCAAGTCAGACCCGTTCCTGTGAGGGTGAGTCTGAAAGACTCATACTGCACGAAGAATTCATCTACTTGTTCAGCTCTTAGAACTTGTTTAAATTTGGCAATGGTCATAGGGTTCTCCCAATCCATCGTAATGATTCCTCACACATTTGGCCACCTGAATAGGTCTCAATCTTCTCATAGGTTCTGCCTGTCTAGGCATTACAAGGAAGGCGGGGACCGTTGGTCTAATTGGGGGCATTCCTGGCTGCACTCCTATTGGTGGTCGTGGCCTTACTAGTGGTCGGTATTGATTTCCTACTCCTGGGTGAGTCTGATTGTGTGGTTGCCCTCCAGGAGTAGCGAATTGTATGTGAGCACAGTTTGGAACACTTCGTTAGCTAGTTTGTCCCGACATTGTGTGCTCTGCCTCTTGTTGGGCTCCGAAGGGGTTCTGAGAGGTGGTTGCATGCTCTCTCTGAGGGAATACATGCAATCCCATGTATTTCAGTTGAGCCCTATCTATGGCATCAACCAGCCAATACCTTCTCTGGTTTCTATCTAGGTATGTAATTCTAGTCTCGTCTTTCGAGTCCTTCAACTCATAAAAAGTCATCAGACTTTCTTCTCTTCCTTGGGCCGGTGAGTTAGTTTGAAGTAACAAGTCCGATCCATGAATCAAATAGACTTCTAGTAAATAGTCGTCTTGAGGTATCGAGTCCCCTTAAAATGCAGTGCTACCATTAGATTTCTTGATGCCTACATTGAAAGTAGCACAAGATCATCAATGGACTGGCCATGAGCTCTCATCTAGAATCTTTGATCTAGAATGCTTAGGTGAAACAAGATTGAGAGCAACAACAGGGATTTATGTGGCCAAGAAAAGACAAAAAGCATATTTTGATGCCCATGTGAAGGATAAAGGCTTGAAAATGGGAGATTTAGTCCACAAGGGGAAGCCACAGTTCCTCCCTTTATGATTCAAATTCCAAAATCTGACTCTAGAGACACATCACATGCAACTCCCTCTGCACCCCTTGTACCCACAGAGTTTGAATTCGATACCATTGGAGACATTGAAGGGATGGGTACCTTTGATTTTGAATCTTTTTTGCAAGCCACTCAATTATCAGATGTAGAATTCTTTTATGATGTAGAAGGACTTGACACATCCATACAAGGAAGGGGTAAATCAACAGAAGGCCGCCATGTCCACTAGGGAGACAACCAACAAAGGACCCTATCCCAGCAATTAGAATGACCAAAAGGGGAAGAAGAAGAACAAGAACAAGAAGATGGAGAAGAAGAAGAGACTATCGAAGCGCCAACATATACTGCAGAACTCTGTAGCTTATACCAAATCATGGAAAGGGTGCATGCTCAATAGTTACTTTATGAACAAAGCAACAGAGTGCTCATGGCCTAGCTCTTGGAAGAGGCTAGTGTCGATTTGAAAAATAGTGAAACTCTATTGCTGCTCTCAAAAAACCTATGGCATAGTGGAAGCCATCTGATCCACATTGCAAAGGCCGTTCAATACGATTCATGAAGATTCCAATCAAGACCAAGGTCAGGCAAAAACATTCAGATTCCGATCACCACTATGGAGGAACCTACCACCGTAACCAAACCAATGGCGACAACATCCCAAGCAACTAGAACTCCTAGACATGAAACGATGGTCAACCATGACAATACAACAAATCAAGTACCTCCGACACCGCCACCATCACCCCCTCGCATTGATGTTGTAAATATTATTCTACCACCAATGCCCAAGAGCAACCCGTCATCTTTCGTAGCCCCATTTCTAGTTCAACCCTATTTTCTTCTTTTGAAAATCCCTTGTATCATACCACCACCAGTACATCAAAACCCCTCATTGATCTTGTCGTAGGACATCCGACCTCTACAATCTTAGTCATAGGACACCTGTAGCTTTGTGATGAGTAGCACCTCCTTTAATCTCAATCCGGGAAGACATGAGGATGGTATGAAGACCTCTAGCAAGTGAAGGCACAAATGTGTGAGTGCGAAGCACACTAACATGCACATACATACACACACATGCGCACACACAGCAAGAACAAAGAGAGTAAGACAATGGAATCACTTCTATTGCAACAAAGTTCTCATACAAGCTCAAAACTACAAGAAGCTCTCTCAAAAATGAGCTCTCTAGCTCTATTTATAGTTTTTGACTAGCTTTGGCCCTGTCCAGACCTAGTGTCTGGCCTAGTTAAAAATTAGGTTCCAGGGCTTATTTGAGGGCTCAAACGAGGTCTAAAAAATACGAGAATTAGTAGGCAACTACTTCTAAGGCTCCTCAAGCTCGAGGACTCCTCGGCTTGTACAAAATGGAGCTACAAAAAGGTGAAAATGGTATTTACAGGGGTTTTTAGTGATGAGAATCATTTTTAAATGGTGTAAGGGTTTTGAAAAAAATAAAGGGTTGCCTTAGTGCTAGATCTGCGTGTATGCTCGTACTTGCTTCTTCCCGTATACTGCCAACACTCTCCCCCCCCTAGCGTCTGTCGCCTCTGACAGACCTTTGATCTGCGGGTTGATCAATATAGTCATGGAGAATGTCAGCTCCCACATCATGTTCTTTGATTCAGAGCCCTCGGATCAGGTCTCTTTGCAGGGTATCCCAATTGACTGGGCCCGGTATGTCCGGCTGTGGTGTTGTGTAGAGTTCTGAGTGCATCGTTTGTTCGCATGCAAAGAGGTGTAACAAATGGGTGGGCCGTGGCGCAAACACCTCTGAGTGTGCTTCCCAGAACCCCGTGGTGAACATTTCATAGGAAGTTTGCTTGTAGCAGGCAGGGAGATATCTGATGCGTGCGTTCCATGCATAAGCAACTCGTATGCTCGGGTGGTGCTCATATCATATAGCAGGTCGTAATTACCATTAACAAACCCGGGAATCGGAGGTTGAATATGACATACATTGTGGAAAGTTTTGAGCACAACCTGCATCATATCGAAGATCTTGAGCATCATCTGGGCAGCCACATCTGGCATGGGGTGGAGGCATGGAAGCCAATGTCTGATGGTAGCCATCATGTAGGCTACAGTAGGCGTGCCGTTTGAGGATGCAATGGCAGGGTAATTGAGCCATTCTTTGCAATTGGCGTTGTTCTTGACTTTGATGGCAAATGACTTCCATGTTCTTCTCCGTTGCACTGGTCCATAGCAATTGTTATACTTCAAATGCATGGGCGTGTGGTCCCATGTCTGTAGCATCTCGGGATAGGTTTCTAATAGCTTTTGCCTCCAGATGGGTTGGTGTATTTTCCCTTTGCGCGCCTCCTCTGGAATGTCCTCAGGTTCAAATTGTGTTGCGAAAGTTGGGTACTTGTTGGTCTTACGTTTGATCTCGGCATTGTAGTCTGCCAACAGTACAAAGTATGGCTTATATTGTAATTCTGAGCTGGTTATTAGTCTTCTAGGGGCCAGATGTCTGAAGTAGTCTGATTGAAGTATGGTCTCTTCAATGGTCTTCATGGCCAACATCTGGTAGGAGATACGTTCTTCATGAGTCTGCCCCATTTCTTCTACTTGTTTCATCCATGCTGATGGGGTTTGTTGCTCTAGCACAATGGTGAGAACCACGTTAAGAAGCTTCACCTCCTTAATGTCAATCCGAGGGAGAGGTAGGAGTGATATGAAGATCGTGAACGTGAGATGATGTGAGAGTGAAGGTGAGAAGCACAATGATGCACACACACATACACACACACAATGAAGAGACAAGCAAGACACAATGGAAGGTGGGAATTAGCTCTATTACTCAAGAATACTTTTACAAGCTCAAGAATAACTCCAATCTCAAATAAGCTACAATGAACCAACCTCAAAAATGAGCTCTCTAGCTCTTTTTATAGTTTCTAGACTAGTTTTGACCGGTTTCACATCTAATGACCGGCCTAGTTAAAAAATAGGTCCTAGAGGCTATTTGGAAGGGTAAACGATGTCTAAAAATAACGAAATTTGGTACGAGTATTCTACCTAAGCTCCTCAAGCTCGAGGACTCCTCGGCTTGCACAAAATGGAGCTATGGATTACAAAAATGGGGTTTTGTCTATATTACATATGTTACAAGAGTGATGAAAATCACTGTTGACTGTTTTGGAAAATTAATAAGACATGTATTTGTTTAAAAGATTGATCCGCCTGGCTCCCTGCTTCGTCTTCACATGCTTCCGTGGCGTCTGTGCCTCTGACTGCTTCCAACACCCCCCTCCCTCTCGCTTCTGTCGTCCCTGACAGAACCTTGTTGTGAGGTCTGCCGGATGTAATTCTGTAGGAGGTCTTGAGCGAGGGTGTGCTCTGATACACGAATACCTCGGGCTAGATCAGCCTCGAGTTTCTCCCAGTCGATAGGTTGCGGCTCGTCTGGTGGTGGGAGCTGATAGTGTGTGGAGTACACCATTCGTTCACAGGCGAATAATTGCAGTAAATGTGTCGGCCTGCTTATGAATACTTCTGAATGGTACTCCCAAAAACCGGTGGTGAACATTTCTTCGAATGTTTGCTTGTAACAGGCCGGTAGATATTTGATCCTGCAGTGCCAGGCGTAACACACCCGTAGCGATGGCGTTGTGCTCATATCATAGACTAAATCCAAATTGCCATGCTCAAAGCCCGGGGTGTTGACATGGGGAGCCTTGATGCGCCGGAAGACTTTAAAGACCATCTGCATCATGTCAAAGATTTTGACAGTCATTTGCGCGGCTATATCATCCATAGGTTTTAATCGAGGGAGCCAGTGGCGGATCGTCGCCATCATATAGCCAACTGTGGGTAACGCGACTGGTGGCTTGAAATAGGGGTAGTTCAGCCAGTCTTGGCACTGCTTATTGTTCTGTAGCTTTATAGCGAAGGCAGTCCAAGAGCGGCGTCGTGGTACTTGTTGCTCTAGCACAATGGTGAGAACCACGTTAAGAAGCTTCACCTCCTTAATGTCAATCCGAGGGAGAGGTAGGAGTGATATGAAGATCGTGAATGTGAGATGAAGTGAGAGTGAAGGTGAGAAGCACAAAGGTGCACACACACATACACACACACAATGAAGAGACAAGCAAGACACAATGGAAGGTGGGGAATTAGCTCTATTACTCAAGAATACTCTTACAAGCTCAAGAATAACTCTAATCTCAAACAAGCTACAATGAACCAACCTCAAAAATGAGCTCTCTAGCTCTTTTTATAGTTTCTAGACTAGTTTTGACCGGTTTCACATCTAGTGACCGGCCTAGTTAAAAATTAGGTCCTAGAGGCTATTTGGGAGGGTAAACGATGTCTAAAAATAACGAAATTTGGTACGAGTATTCTACCTAAGCTCCTCAAGCTCGAGGACTCCTCGGCTTGCACAAAATGGAGCTATGGATTACAAAAATGGGGTTTTGTCTATATTACATATGTTACAAGAGTGATGAAAATCACTGTTGGATGTTTGAAGAAGTAATAAAATTATAATTGTTTTGAAAAAATGGTCCGACTGGCTCCCTGCTTCGTCTTCACATGCTTCCGTGGCGTCTGTGCCTCTGACTGCTTCCAACACCCCCCTCCCTCTCGCTTCTGTCGTCCCTGACAGAACCTTGTTGTGAGGTCTGCCGGATGTAATTCTGTAGGAGGTCTTGAGCGAGGGTGTGCTCTGATACACGAATACCTCGGGCGAGATCAGCCTCGAGTTTCTCCCAGTCGATAGGTTGCGGCTCGTCTGGTGGTGGGAGCTGATAGTGTGTGGAGTACACCATTCGTTCACAGGCGAATAATTGCAATAAATGTGTCGGCCTGCTTATGAATACTTCTGAATGGTACTCCCAAAAACCGGTGGTGAACATTTCTTCGAATGTTTGCTTGTAACATGCCGGTAGATATTTGATCCTGCAGTGCCAGGCGTAACACACCCGGAGCGATGGCGTTGTGCTCATATCATAGACTAAATCCAAATTGCCATGCTCAAAGCCCGGGGTGTTGACATGGGGAGCCTTGATGCGCCGGAAGACTTTAAAGACCATCTGCATCATGTCAAAGATTTTGACACTCATTTGCGCGGCTATATCATCCATAGGTTTTAATCGAGGGAGCCAGTGGCGGATCGTCGCCATCATATAGCCAACTGTGGGTAACGCGACTGGTGGCTTGAAATAGGGGTAGTTCAGCCAGTCTTGGCACTGCTTATTGTTCTGTAGCTTTATAGCGAAGGCAGTCCAAGAGCGGCGTCGTGGTACTGGTCCCCAGCACGGATTGAATTTTAAGTGAAGAGGCGCTTTTACCCACGTGCTCATCATTTCTGGATAATTTTGCAGTAAATCTTTGCGCCAGTCTGGTTGGTGGATTTCACCTCTCTGTGCCCTTGGTGGCAAGTCCTCTGGCTCGAATTGAGTTGCATGCGTAGGTTTCTTGCCGGTTTCTTTCTCTATGGTTAATTGATATTCTGCCATTAACATAAAGTATGGTTTATACTGAAGCTCATGCCCGGATATGTATCTTCGCGGGGCCATGTGAGCAAAGAATGGTGATTGTAAAATTTTTTCTTCAATTATGGCCATTGCATGTAGCTGTGCCTCTACTCTGGCCGAGTGTGTTGTTCCGAGTTCTTCTACTGTCTTCATCCACGCGGGGGTAGGTAGTTCGTAGGTCATCTGGCCTTCGGCCGTGACACGTCCGCCTGGGATGGGTATTGGTTCATAAGCCTCTTCGAAGGTCTCCTCCACCGGGATAGTGACCGTCTCTTCCTCAGCTGGTAGCTCAGGTGGGGAGTCTGGCCGTGGTGGTGCTTCATAGATGGAAATCCTAGATTCAAGGTTTGTTACCTGGGCCCGGAGTGCGTTGAGTTCCTCTAAAACTTCAGGGGCAGGGTCCACAGGTGCTGGTTCTTCCGCTGCTACTGGTACCTGTTGTGTTGCAGGTTCTCTGAGTTGTAGCTGTTTGTGATCTTCCTTTAACTTTTGATACTCTTCGTTCATACGGTCATAGTCCTCGAGCAATCTGACATGGTCGTCTAGCAACATCCGCATCGACTCAGATGGGATGGCCTTGAATCTGCTCGGACTTAGTGGCTTGTCTGGATGATCTAAAGCCGCCTCCAAGTTCTCTCTGTTCTGCTCTTGGAGTCGCTGGTTCTCCTCTTTAGCTGCGGCTAAATGTCTTCTTAATAGGCCCATATTTCTAGTAAGCGTTGCATTGCGGACAGTCTGGGCTCTCAGCAGGTTATCTAAATCTGCGGTGGCCTCTTTGCTTTTTTCCTCACTTTCTATTTCTAACTTGTGATAAGCCTCGCGTAACTCTTGGTACCGGCTGTTCAGTGAGGCGTTCTCAATTGACAACAAATTAAGCTGCGTTTGTAAGTCGTTCGTTGTTTTCTGCAGCTGTTGATAATTGGTGCCGAGTGATGCAAACTCATCTCGGACTTGCGTCATACATGCGAACATGTGTTGAAATGCTGTGTCTACGGTGGGCGATAGCAGTAGTGAAGTGCTAACTGAGGATGCAGTGATGGTAGATGCAGGGGGAATGGGAATCGGGGTTGGGACTGTGGATGCAGTGGTGATTGTGGAAAATTGTGAAGTGCCTAAGTATGAGGGTGCTGTGAGTGTAGTGGGTGGTGGTGAGGTGGGTGGTGATATGTCCATGCCATTGGACGTGTTTAATGTTGTGACTGCGAAAAGTGGTGTGATTGTGGGTGGTTGCGTAGGTGTGAATACGGGATTTACAAACGTAGAGTAGTTTACAGGGGGGATGGTGGGAGTAGTTTGGTGAAACGGGGAAATAGGGGTTATGGCAGGTTGAGGAGGTGAGACGGGCGAGAAGGTTAGCGGGGTTAGGAAGGGAAATGGGGTTCTTAGAGGTGGGGGAAACGCTGGGAAGGATGAAGGAGCGAAGGGGTTAACATAGGGATGCAGAGGGCTGGGTGTGGGCCGGGTGGTATGAATGGGTAAGGAAGAGGTTGGGGCTATATTGCTTTGTACAGGTGTGGATGTGGGGAAAGCAGGTGGGTGTGCGGGTGATACAGGATGGGTTGGTGAAAGATGAGGTGAAAGAGGAGTCGAAGGGGTGGAGGTTATTTCGAGGATGGTAGTGGTCTGTACAGCGGTGGTGCGGGGTGGCGAATCTACAAGAATGGTTTCTGCGGTTGCTGAACGTTCGGGGGCGAGGCGTGCCTCCCTGGCTTGTGCTGAAGATTGGGCTCCTGTTGGTACACGAATATACTCCCCGGGTTTTGAGAGTAATCGCACTCGGCGGGGATCAAATTGTGGTAGTTGTTTTCTTTGTAAAAATCTGAGTGCTTCATGGGAGCCTACTGATTGGACTAACTCTCGGAACCCTCTGATATAGGCGTCTTCGAATCCTCCGGAGATGAGTTCCTGTTCGATTAATGCCTGGCTCTCCTCTTCAGTTAACTTCTTTCGTGCCCAGACTTTCTCCATGGTACGATATAGTTTCTTTATGGCCAATGTATACGCTGCGGCTTCAAAAGTTTCATCTTCATATGTGCTGGTGTCGCCGTGTGTGTCAGTCTGTTGGCCTTGGCCCTCTGTCTGTTCCTCTTGTGAGTCCTGGCTGGCTTCATCGTCGCCTTGATCGTCGTCTGTTTCGGTTCTTTCTTCTTCAGAGCCCGACACAGCTTGTCCCTGTGGCAAGTCTCGCGGCGTAGTCGGGTAGCTGGGACGTTCATATTCCTGGGAGAACAGGGGTGCTTCTGAATACTGAAACTCGTTTGAGAATGCATCAGGCATCTCAAAATCAAATGTCGTGTTTATGGGGTCGTTCTCCATATGTGGTATCGGGAAAGAAAACGCTTCCGCACCAATGGTGGTGGGAGCTTCTGCGGTTGTGGTTGGGGGTTCTGTGGTGGTAGCTGCCTGAGGTGCAGCGGTACTCGTGGTGGCCTCCGTAATTACTGGTCTGGACAACCGGATGCGAATAGGTTGTACAGTGGGCTCAGCTTCTGTCTGTGGTCGCTCGGGAGAGGGTTGTGGTGACGGCGACTCTGGCACTTGGAGGCAAGGGATGGTGCCTCGCATGCGCTTACCAGCCCGTGTCCTACTGGGCTTCCTAGCTTTCTTCGCTGTGCTCTTGAATGCCTTCAATTCCTCTCCTGTTAATGCACGCTCGATGGGCAAGTCATAAGCCAAACACATATACACAATTCTTGTGAGTGCACAACATCCGTTAAGTACTTTTTTACGCTCCCATCTGTGCTGTGCCAGGTACATCTGATCTATGATCCAGCTGGCCAAATCAACTGTTTGAGGTCCCGTACATGCCAAATATAATCCAAACCATATTCTTTTGTGTGGCATGGTAAACCTGTCCTGAGCTGGAAAGGCAAAATGTTGCATGCATATTCTTAGTGGCTTTGACAACTCAGGTGTGATGGCCGAAATCTCTTCCCACTTCGTGACATCCCCACGTTTCATCGGTTCTGGAATCAATCTCTCTCGGTCTGTGGGAGTGTGGGTTCCATGAATCTTGATGGCTGCTCTGATTAGGTCCTTAGAGAGATAAAATCTCTTGTAAGGTGGATCATCCACTAGGGTAGGCAAGATGAAGGTTCCTGGGATGTCCTTATTCTCTGATGCCAGTAAGGTAGTGATCAAGTAATAGCACCTATAAAAATCTGGTTTGGGTAGAGGATCACTGAAATATTCTGTGAAACCGGCTCTGGCCCAAACATGAGTTAAATCTTGGGTGTTTTGTAGGGCTTCGAATTCTCTGGAGAAAAACTGGTACTTTCCCCACGTGCGGTCATCAAAAGTCAGAGAGGATTCAAATATAAAGTCTGCGTCCGCGAGGGGTCCTGCCAGGCCCTGAAACCAATGAGAATTCCTGTGTATCTTTTCTGTGTAGCCCATAGGGGGGTTATCGATAGGCATGGGTCCTGGAAATCCCTGAAATTCCGGCGGTGGAGCAGTAGGGTGGGACTCTGCTCGTAGCACGTTGAGTGGTACTGCTGCTACACTGGGGCCTACTCCTGATGTTCCTTCGTCAGTTTGCATGGTGGCTGGTGCGCTAGTGAGAAAGATCTGCTACAAAAGATTAACACATTAGCATGGAAATTAATCATGATCCCATTAAAGTGAGACCGCAATCCCTTTCCATAACTGATGCGTAACCCGTGTAGCCAAGTGCTGTGAGGTGATGGATGCAATGTTTTTTGCAGCACTAGTGCAGGTCTCTAGACACCTATATGTTTCAGATCATGCATACATTTCTTGATGAGATGAGATTACGAGTGGTGTGTGATGATGGTGTGTGAATTTATACAAGGTTTAAAGGTTAGTAATTGAGTACAAGGTTGTATGTTAGTCGGGGGGTAGTTAGGCAATGGGTTAGGGGAAGACGGGTGGACACGTTTCGGTATCCATTTCCTAAGAGTCTTTGAATGGGTGGTGGGTTTCTGCTGAGGGGTAAAAGGTGGTGTCGGTTTTGGTGGTATCGAGGGATGAGATGAGTTATGGGGGTTATATATTACATGGCTTATGGGTTGAGCTATGATACATGGTTTGGGTACCCAAATCTGCGTGGGCTTGGGTCTATGGGTAAGGTACTTCTTGGCGATCCACATTTGTCGGATGTTTGGACCTGTAGAAGAAGGTCGAGGGGATGGTGGAGATCGATTCTGTTTCTGTTCGGCCTTTTGCTGGTTGATCTCGGCTTGGTTGGAGTCCTTAGGTGCTTTTTGTCCTTTTGGCACCCATATTTGTCTGGTGCCGCTTCCTTTGGGAGGCCTAAACTGCTTTCCATGTTGTTTCCCCTGATACTGTCGTCGGTCTGGGTTCCTTTGTCGCGGTTGACTCTGTTGTTGTTGAGGTTGAGAGGTCGGATGGACACTCTGCTTTGGAAAAGAAGGGAGTTCCAACGCTTGCGTGACCTGCCCATCAGGAAGTGATGCCTTTTGTAACTTTAATCTAGGCCAGTCCGCAACAAGCTTGGAAGGATGAGCACCGTAGGGTGTCGTGCTCATTTGGCCGCTGATGCAACCCACCTGACCTCTGATTGTGCCCTTCTGCCCTTGCTGTTGGGTAACTGTCTCTTCTAGTTTGCAGGAAGTCCCAGGGAAGATCTCCTGTCGTCCTTCTAACTGACAACTGTCTATAGCCAAGCCCGAGTGGGTAGGTGTAGACGTAACGTGACTGGTCTGATTAAAGATCTTCCGGTCTTCCGTCGCATGCGTTTCATAGGGTCTAGGGTCACAACCGTCAAGCGGAGTGCGGTTAGGGAAGTCAAGCGGTATCACTCGCTTCTGCTCTAAGGTTCCAATCTGTAAGGAGCCTTGTCTAAGATTTAGGTCCACTGAGTGATCGTATAGCCAATCTTGGCCAAGGATTAGGGGTTCTATCAGGTCGTCATCATGGCACACTAGTAACTTCGCTGTCATCGTCAAATCCTTAATGAGGATAGGAAGGTCCACCTCACCCATGCAAGGGGTTTCCATGCCTCCTAGGCCTATGAGGTATGCCTCAATTGGCCGCATTTCTATTCCTGAATCCTTATAGTGGGACCATCTAATCGCACTAGTCGCAGCACCTGAGTCAATTAAAGCCCTGAGTTCTTGGCTATGTCTACCGTGCTCTAGCCTAACTGTAAGGAATGGTCTCCTGTCCACTATGCTAGGATGAGTGGTTGACTTTACTTGACACATGGCCATGGGATATCTGGGTGATGTTTCCAGATGGTTATAATGTTCTCTTCCTAGTCCTTGTCTTCTTAGCTTCATGCGCTTAATGCGTTCTATGGCTTCTGCCTGAGCTTCTGCTCGTATTCTATTTTCTTCCTCCTTACGCTTCTTTGCCAACGTGAGTCGTCTAAGCATATCCTCAGTAAGAGGTTCTTGATATAGCCTGACTCTACAGCCACTAATGTAATTAGGCATTATATCTCCTTCTAAGGTGGCTAACTGTACTGCTCCACTAGTCGAGAGTCTGTTAATGATCATAGGTCCATAACCTCGCTTTTCTAACTTCCGTGCGTGCTGTTTCAGCGTATACACTAGAACTAAATCTCCTTCTTTTAGGCCTTTATCTTTCACATGCGCATCAAAATATGCTTTCTGTCGCTTCTTCGCTGCGTATATTCCTGCTGCTGCCCTCAGCCTTGTTTCTCCTAATCGTTCCAAGTCCATTATTCTCGCTGATAATTCATGGCCGGTCCACTCATGTTCTTGTGCAACCTTAAGGGTCGGTATCAAGAAGTCCAAGGGAAGCACTGCATTCTGACCAAAAACCATCTGAAAGGGAGTTGCATTGAGTACGGTCTTGTAGGCCACTCGATATGCCCAAACAGCGTGGTGTAGCTGTTTGTCCCAATCTGAACGTTTATTGTTCACGAGTTTCGTCAGTACGGTACATAGTATCTTGTTAGTGCTTTCAGCCTGACCATTGGCCTGAGGATGATATGGTGCAGATTTCTTGTGAATCACCATAAAATCCTGTAACAAATATTCAATGACTTGGTTTAGAAAGTGAGTGCCTCGATCGCTCACTAACTCTATAGGCAATCCATATCTTGTAAAGACATTTTCAAATAAGAATTTTGCAGTCGTGTGTGCATCATTCTTTTTTGTGGCTTTTGCCTCTACCCATTTCGTAAGATAATCTGTGGCAACAATAATATATTCCGCATGTGTACCTTTTGCAGGGGGGTTAATGGGTCCTACAAAGTCTATACCCCACTTAGAAAATGCACGTCCGCCCATCATGGGTTTCAATGGCATTTCATCTCTGCGAGTAGGAAACTGAGTTCGTTGGCACACATCACATCTCTTTACATAGGTATGTGCATCCATGTGGAGAGTGGGCCACCATAATCCTGCAAAGAGGATGGCTTTGATTATCCTATCTGGTCCAAAATGACCTCCTGCAACACCTTGGTGTGCAGTCTCTAGTATTCTCAGATAATCGCTCTCATGAACACATTGTCTTAGATATCCATCTCGTCCTCTTTTGTATAGATTATCGCCAATAAGTGAATAGTCTTGGGCTTCCTGCTCTAGACTGCGTTGTCGAGCTAAGGTCATTCCTTGAGGGAATGTGTTCGTCCTCAAGTAGGTCACTAATGGTTCACTCCAGTCTGGTGTGAGAGACACATGATACAATGTCGCATGCTCTACTGGTGGTCTTTCACAGCAAACACTGCATTCCTTACACATCTTGTAGACATCTGCTTCCATCGTAGGCCAATATACTCCTAATCTATGCAGAGTCTGTAAGGTTCGATGTTTTGAATGATGTTGCGTTAGTGCACCTATGTGTGCTATTTGCAACCAATTCGTATGTTCTGATTCATCTACACAACAAGCAAGAATCTTTTGATTATCCTGTTTGTATATGCTTCCTGCCAGTATTTGATATCTCTGAGACTTGGTAATCTCTCCTTCCTTGATCTTTATCCTAGGATTCTTGGGTCCGTAGGTGAGAATAGGGACTATAGGCTTAGCCCATTCCGGTGCTATCTCAAGGTTGAATAAGTATGCATCTGGTAGATCATCAGCCACTCCTTGAGGGGCTTCTCCCGAGGTTAATCTTGAGAGGTGATCAGCTCTAAGATGCGTCTTTCCCTTCCTAACTACCACTTCAAAGTCATACTCCATGAGTAATAGAAACCAACGTATCAATCGTCCTGTGTTACATGGTTTGTTAACTAAATATAAAAGGGCTTGATGATCTGTAAAGAACTTGAATTTGTTGGCCAACAAGTAGTGCCTAAACTTCTTTACAGCGTAGATCATCCCTAATCCCTCTCTTTCCGTCGTGGTATAATTTCTCTCTGCTGCGTTCAGTTGTCTGCTAGCGTAAGCTATGGGGAGATCTATGTTACCTTCATTCGTGGGTTGTGCTAACACACATCCTATGGCATAATTGGATGCATCCACATGTACATGGAATGGCTTACTCCAATCTGGGGTAGTCAATATGGGTGCTGAGCACAAACGTCGTTTAAGTTCATTAAATGAATTTTCGCATTCATCTGTCCACTCAAAATTGGTCAAAAGAGAGTACAGAGGCTTGGCTATGATTGCATACATGTGTATGAATCTCCTATAATAACCGCAATGGCCCATAAACGCCTGTACCTCTTTCACGTTAGTTGGTCTAGGTAATTCTGCAATTACCTTCACCTTTTCCTCGTCCGTAGAGATTCCATTTTTTGACACAATGTGTCCTAGAATTTTGCCTTGTCTGACCATGAAAACGCATTTTTCTGGGTTCAAACAAACCTGATATTCTCGACATTTGTCAAATATTTGTCTTAACTCTGGGATATGTGTCTGCCTTACATTTGAATGAGCACATAAGTCATCGACGTAAACTTCCAAGCTCTTGCGTAAGAATTCCTTAAAAACATGACACATGAGTCGCTGGAAAGTAGCGGGTGCATTTGTCAAGCCAAATGGCATTACACGAAATGCAAATATGCCCCATTCTGTGGCAAAAGCCGTCTTGTGTTGGTCTTCTGGAGCAATGGCTACTTGGTTATAGCCTGAGAATCCATCAAGAAAGCTGTAAACTTCCTTGCCCGCAACTCTTTCCAATAGGTGTTCCGTGATAGGAAGAGGATAACTATCTCTAATCGTGGCGGCATTAACTTTCTTAAGGTTAATACACACACGCAATTTTCCATTCTTCTTGGGCACAACCACAATGGGGGATACCCATTCGGTATGCTCAATCTCGTAAATGAATCCTGCTTCTATCAACCGATCGATCTCCTCTTTAATCTTCGCAGCGTAATTATCGTTGTACGTGTACGGTTTCTGTTTTGTCGGTTTCGCATCTGGAGTCATAGGGATTCTATGAGAACATATATCTGGGTCTACTCCTTTCAAATCTTTGTAACTCCAAGCAAAAACATCTCTATATTCGCGCAATAGGGCAACTAACTCTTCTTCTTCTTCAGTCGTCAAATCATGCCCTATGTATGTACATTTTTCTTCTTCTCCTTCTATGGCAACTATTACTTTCTTGGTTTTCTCTCGGTTATCATATACTTGTCCGTCCTTCTCTTTTCTATTGGGCATTCGTACCATGATTCTTCTATCTTCGATTTCATATTTCTTGCAATTCTCGGGTACTTCAAATAAAGATTCTTCTTTTTCTGACATGGTTTCTTCCTTCTTTCTTTTCTTGCCTTCACTCTTGGAAGTCACTTCTGTGGCTAACCTTACCTCGTTCGTGATGTCCTCGTGTCTCTGAGTGTGAGTCTCTACTTCGTAGAAATATTCTTCCTCTGATGCAAAGGGTGGGTCCATGATAATTGATTCTAAATCAAAATCGCTTGCGTCCTCAAATGCATCAGTGTTAGGTTCGCACTCTTCTAAAATTGCATCGCACATGATTGGCTCTATCGTGAAAACTGAAATGTCATAGCCATCCTCGTCACAGTGGGGTGTCCATTGTTCTTCATTGATGGCTACATCCATGGTTGCTAGTATTTCCGCCCAACCATGGGGTTCAAACTCCTCGTCAGGGAATACTATAGGTGCATAGGCTGGATCTTGAAGGGTTCGAGGATGTTGTTCTGCACCTAAGGTCCTTGCTTCTAATCGCTCTTCCACTTGTTTGGCTACTTTACACATCCATAAATGGGTATCCTCATGCAACCAAGAAGGATCTGATTCTAATGAGTGCACGGATTCCGTCTCCACTGGTGTTTTATGGATGGTATTCCATTGTATTGGGGGTACATCTCTATGTGAATAGTCTTTAAGATTGACTTTGGTAGTCACTCCTAAGTGTTGCAAGTACAAAGAATTAGTTCCCCAATCTTGTACAATTTGCAACTGACGCATGAATGGTCGTCCCAATATCATCTCATACGCATGATTTTTAGCAAAGTCACAAATGGCGAAAGTATGCTCAAATTCTACACCACAAGTGGTGAGGGATATGCCTTCTAGTAAGCCTAATGGTTTTTCTATGTGTCCATCAGCCATTTGCAGCTTCATCCTGGTGGGTCTGAGTGCTGGCTTACCCCAGCGTTTCCATAAAGCGGTGGTAGCGATGGCTACTCCGGCTCCTGAATCTAAGATGGCTTTCGTGGTGTAGCCCTGATGGGTTATTGGAAGATATGTGTTACCTTCCTCTCCTTCGCTTACGTCTCCAATCTTTTCCACGGGTATCTCTGGTACCTTCTTCTGTGATCCTATCTGAGAGGGTGTGGTAGCTAGCTCAGGGAATTGATTTGCTACGTGCTTCCACAATTCTGGTTTTACTTTTAGCAGTTCCTCCAGAGTGAGATTACACTGTACTTTAGTATTCTTGATCACTTCCGTGTTCCTAGGGATCACTGATTCTTCATTCCTCACTATTATCGTGGGTGCTCTCATACTAATAGACTTTGCTTCCCAAGGTCCTGTGAACTGAGGTAATTCTTGTAAAGAATTAGACGCAAATCCTGTGGGTTCACTCAGTTGTTCCACCTCTACATCACCATATATAGAGGGGATGTCTTGGGGAAATTGTTCCTGCAAGTCGTCTATTTCTTGAATAGGAGGATGAGTTCCTTGTTCTTTTCTCCATTTCTCTTCTTGGATTTCTCTCAAAAATTCATGTGAGTACTCATGTATGGAAGATAGGTTATCTTGACTCTCTGTATTGGGTACTTGAGACAGGGATGGTGGATTCCTTTTCGGTGTCTCTGGGATAATAGGGTTCCTATGCTGATCCTTTTTCTCTTTGCTTTCAATCAAGTGTTCTAGCCTCTCCATTAGTCCTTGAAAGTGTAGTTCTGGTTTTGCCATGTTGTTCCAATTAAGATATCGAGAGGCTTCGAACAAGGCTTGTGCTAACTCTACCATCTTCATGCAAAGTTTAGTTCTCTCAATCTCTAGGTCAGCTCGAGGGTAGTTTTTTCTCATTTCCGTTACTTGAGGTCCTTCTTTTATTCTAGCCTGATATGCACGAAACATCATGTCTAGATCTTCCGGTATGGGTTCCGCTAAGACTGATCCTGATTTCTGAGCTGGGATTTCTTGGTTTGATTCTTGTGAAGCCAATTCTTGTATTTTGGCTCTAGATTCTCTTAGACTTCCTTCCAACTCACTTATCTTTTTACTCCATTTTCTCTTCATCCTTTCTCTGGAATCTTTCCAAGATTTCGTCTTTTTACTACTCGATTCCGCAACTTCACTAGTTTCGGCTACTTTTTCATGATTAAGCTGTTGGTTTTGTAAGAGCGTCTGGGCTCTGGTTATAGCTTGGATAGGCACGTATGTAGGGTTAGATCCATCTGCGTTGTTTACAATACCTATCACGTTGATCGATGTCACATTTGACGTGTTGACTGGGTTCTTAGGACAATCTTTGATTATGTGTTCTTTGCCGCAGTCGGCGCAAAAGCCTTGGATGCTGTAGTACTGTGATTGCCTTGCTATTGGGGGATGTGGACAATCCTTAATGAAATGATCTCCTTGGCACCTAAAGCATGGTCCTCTAGGGCCCTGTGGTCTCTGCTGTCTCAATTGGGGCCGTGGGTTTGGGTTTGCATACATCACATTAGTGTAGTCTGGCTCCCAACTAGGTTCCATTGGTGGACTATCATAATGATATGTCTCCCCATGCTCTGGTGACTCCGTGTAATAAGCGGGTGGACTAGTTACATGAGTAGAGTCAAAACTGTTTGAGTTTGGGTCACTTTCGGTGATCAGGGGTGAAGAAGGCACTAAAGCCCTACTTAGGTTCTCTTCTGCAGCCGCATATTTGACTGAGATGACATTCGCTGGTGGGGGTGGCTGTTGAGCTAAGACGGGTTGAGGTCTTTGTTGAGTCTGGTATGGGTAGTTCTGGGGAGGCCTATAGTAATAAGGCTGAGCATTGTATTGGCCTTGATACCTACCGGGCTGCTGGTATGTTTGTGGGTAGTTCTGTCTCACGGTTTGTTTGTTGTACGGGCAGTCCTGAGCCGTATGATTCGTGTATCTTCTCTCAATTGTACAATATTGGCCACTAGGGTTGACGTGAGGTTGAGGTGCATTGGGGCACATGTTTGCCAAATGATTTCCACCACAAGTGTAACAACGTACATTTGTAGGTAGCTTGGGCACCTGTTTGCTAGAAACTCCTAGTTTTTGGGCCACTTTTTCTGCTAGGTCCTCTATCGAATTAGACAATTTTGTGGATGCTAGAGAAGAACAATCTGAGTCCTTATAGACCTTTGAGAGTTCTAATTCATCTCCTAAGTTGTCCTCAATGTCTATACATATTCTTACACACTCCTCTAGCGTTCTGGGTTCTTTTAGGTACACATAAGAGCGTAGTTTAGCGCTCAACAAGCCATCTAGGAACAGTGATACTTGTTTGGCTTGTGAGGGTAGCTCTTGCATTGGACATCGCTCGACATATTGTCTGAATCTACGACCTGCCAGTCTTACTGTTTCCTGAGGGGTTTGTTTAAAACTATGAATCAACGAAGACGTGTCATGTCTAACCCCACTTTTAGAGAATTCAGTGATGAATGACTCTAAAAAGTGATGGATGTCTCTGAATTGCCTTTGTTGCAGTGGTTGGAACCAAGTTAAAGCGGTATTCTTTAACGTTAGTCCAAATGCATTGTACTGCGTGAACATGTCTTCAACTTGTTCTGCTCTTAGTACTTGCTTGAATTCTGCGACATGGTCATAGGGATCTCCTGTCCCATCAAAGTAATTCTTCATTGATTTTACTAACTGTGTGGGTCTCAATACTCTTGCGTGTTCACGTGGTCTAGGTAGAGGAAAATCATCTCTACCACCTGGTACTCCATGTTCTCTTTGTCTATCCGTCCTATTAGTGTTCGAGGTTGTTCTATCTCTCCCTATGGGGTGATTGAAGCTTACTTCTGGTCTCTCGTGATTTCCTTCTCTTTGATTTCCATGGGCTGAGGATGTTCCTGCCCCTTGTTGATTTGCATTCATGTTTGTTCGGGATGGAGGGAATATCAATTCACCTCTCCATGTGTATGTGTTTTTAGCGCGCTCAGGCACCACGAAGACTCTTTCTGAAGTCTCATCCAGGTATACAACCTTTCCAGGTGTATCTGGGTCCTTGAATTCATAGATTGTAATGATGCCTACCTCACTGGGGTTTTCCTTTCTGTACCTCCAAAAGGCTTCATCTGTCTCTTTATTTATGAACAACTCTGTGCTCCTGTTATCTTGAGGGATCCACTCTGGGATGAGTACTCTTGTTAATACGGATTTCCCTCTAGGTGTCCTAGGTTCTTCTAACGGTTCTTTTCCTTGAA
The DNA here is from genome assembly GCA_020310875.1 of Ceratopteris richardii. Lineage (NCBI taxonomy): Eukaryota > Viridiplantae > Streptophyta > Polypodiopsida > Polypodiales > Pteridaceae > Ceratopteris > Ceratopteris richardii. The sequence goes on along the minus strand of CM035417.1, from coordinate 196,210,011 downwards.
ATTTCCCTTCTGTCTCTAATTGGATTGTGCCGAACTCATTAGTATCGTTTGGCTGCGTACTCAAGATATACATGGTTCCTTCTTTGTCTATGTAAGCGTCTCTCTCAAATTTCACCACTGGTCTTTCCAATCCAATGGGTTGATCAGGATTGTGCAGTTGCACCACTTGCCTCTGCAAACCATCCTCATAGATGCGAGCACCTAATCGGTTGGTTCGGAGAAACTCTAACTGCGTTCTATAGGGTCCTTCAGGTTTTTCTAGGTATGCTACATTAGACCCTCCTGCTGGTCTGTCTGTGCTAAATGCCATTTCTGATTCACTTGATTCTGAGCTCAACTCGTAGGGATAACTACTGTTCAATTGCTGAGCCCAAGATCGTGCGGTGGTTCTTACACTCGCCTCTGATGATCTAAGGCTTCTTCTATCCGACTTACCTATATGTTTGCCTGATCTAAGGTTCATTAATTTTCTTCCTTGCTCACTCAATTACACACTTAGATCGTCAATGGTTCTTTGTGATTAATTCTTGGTTCCTTTTAACTTTTCTTTGGATTCTTGTCTTAATTTATGCGTCAGGAATCCGACTTTCGTGATGATTTTAAGTTTTCGTTCCGTCAGACTTATGTTCTTTTCTTTAGGTTTTCGCGTCACACACACCTTTACTTTAAGTCTTAAACTTGATAGAATTAGGTATCTTGAACTTGAGGCGTTCCTATCGTCGTTAATCCACAACTACCGTTTAACCTAAGCTAAAAATTGACTGAGGGGGTTGAGTAATCTTCCAACCTCGAGTCGGCTTTTCTGGTTGCTCTGATGTCCTGTTGCCCAAGAAGCCGTGCTTCCCAAGCTCTGCTGTCTTCACTACCTTGCTTGCTTGCCTTGGATTGCCCTTGCTAGACCTGGAAAATTCCAATGTTAGACCAATTCACAAGATGATTAAACACTTGAGTATATACACCTTTTTAGCTCAAATTTTCAATATGTGCCCCCTGACTTCCTAGTCCCAGACTAGGTGAACCTCAAATTAGCCTATCCAAAAATAGAAGTATACTCTATGAAAAAAACAGTTGAGGTCACATAGTACTCGTCACGAGCTTTCTAACGAGCTATTAAGCTCAAAAAACGGACTTCTGATGAAAAAGTTATGAGCGTTCAGGCCCTGGGGGGTAAAAACTGACAATCAAATTTTCCTTCAAATATGAGCTAAGGGATCTCCTATGAGTCTAATGGTCCAAAAATTTTCCAAAAATACCCCCAAATTTGGTCAAAAATTGAAGTCCAAAATTTGCGATGGGGGTGGGCAATCGCGATGGTCTGGGACCGTCGCGATGGTCCAAGCGAACCGTCGCGATGGCGTGGGATTTGGACAATCGCGATGGCCCGAAAAAGCGAACCGTCGCGATGGCTCGAAGTGAACAATCGCGATGGCGTGAGGTCGAACCGTCGCGATGGTCCAAAAAATGAACCGTCGCGATGGCGTGATCGGGCGGACAATCGCGATGGCGCGGTCAACGGTCAACGGTGGACAATCGCGATGGTCCGAAGTGAACCGTCGCGATGGTCCGCGATGCGATGGCTTGAGCCAATCGCGATGGTCCGATTTTGGGCTGTCGCGATGGTCCGAAAAAGCGAACCGTCGCGATGGTTCAACGTGACACGTGGCACTGTCGTGGCGATGGCATAGGCCAATCGCGATGGTCCGGGGTCAAATGAACCGTCGCGATGGTCCAAGTGGACCGTCGCGATGGCTCAAGTGAACCGTCGCGATGGTCCGAAAAAGCGAACCGTCGCGATGGTTCGGCCGAGCCGTCGCGATGGCGTGAGCCTATCGCGATGGTGCGACACAATCGCGATGGTCCGAGCCAATCGCGATGGTCCACCAAATGACGAATTTTTGAAATGCGAATTTGGTTCCGTGTATGCGCAAGGATCGCCTATCTAGTGGTGTGGTCGCCTACCTCAAAAACCGAAAAGTGCAGACCATCGCGATGGTCCGCCACACTCGGAAATCTCTGACAGAAAACACATTTTTTACCTTTTGGATGCTTTCCTGATGCTCTGAAGCTCTGTACCTGCAAGAAAACTCAAGAAAACACAAGTGCATACAAGCGCAAAAACTCTCTCTCGCTCTCTCGCACGCACAAATGAGGGGAAATGGGGTGAATGGGTGGATATGGTGAATTTTCTGATTTTTTTGGGAATGGAGATGATGATGCGATGATGAAGATGGAGTGTGGGGGAAGTGAAAAACACTAAAAACTAAGTAAAAACAACAACAAAAACTGAAATTTTTACCTTCCAACGCCACTTCTTGCTATACTCTTACCGTCACACATTCGTCCTAGACTCGATCCCCGGCAACAGCGCCAAATTTGGTGTTGCTCTAGCACAATGGTGAGAACCACGTTAAGAAGCTTCACCTCCTTAATGTCAATCCGAGGGAGAGGTAGGAGTGATATGAAGATCGTGAATGTGAGATGAAGTGAGAGTGAAGGTGAGAAGCACAAAGGTGCACACACACATACACACACACAATGAAGAGACAAGCAAGACACAATGGAAGGTGGGGAATTAGCTCTATTACTCAAGAATACTCTTACAAGCTCAAGAATAACTCTAATCTCAAACAAGCTACAATGAACCAACCTCAAAAATGAGCTCTCTAGCTCTTTTTATAGTTTCTAGACTAGTTTTGACCGGTTTCACATCTAGTGACCGGCCTAGTTAAAAATTAGGTCCTAGAGGCTATTTGGGAGGGTAAACGATGTCTAAAAATAACGAAATTTGGTACGAGTATTCTACCTAAGCTCCTCAAGCTCGAGGACTCCTCGGCTTGCACAAAATGGAGCTATGGATTACAAAAATGGGGTTTTGTCTATATTACATATGTTACAAGAGTGATGAAAATCACTGTTGGATGTTTGAAGAAGTAATAAAATTATAATTGTTTTGAAAAAATGGTCCGACTGGCTCCCTGCTTCGTCTTCACATGCTTCCGTGGCGTCTGTGCCTCTGACTGCTTCCAACAGTACTGGTCCCCAGCACGGATTAAATTTTAAGTGAAGCGGCGCTTTTACCCACGTGCTCATCATCTCTGGATAATTTTGCAGTAAATCTTTGCGCCAGTCTGGTTGAAGGATTTCACCTCTCTGCGCCCTTGGTGGCAAGTCCTCTGGCTCGAATTGAGTTGCATGCGTAGGTTTCTTGCCGGTTTCTTTCTCTATGGTTAATTGATATTCTGCCATTAACATAAAGTATGGTTTATACTGAAGCTCATGCCCGGATATGTATCTTCGCGGGGCCATGTGAGCAAAGAATGGTGATTGTAAAATTTTTTCTTCAATTATGGCCATGGCATGTAGCTGTGCCTCTACTCTGGCCGAGTGTGTCGTTCCGAGTTCTTCTACTGTCTTCATCCACGCGGGGGTAGGTAATTCGTAGGTCATCTGGCCTTCGGTCGTGACACGTCCGCCTGGGATGGGTATCGGTTCATAAGCCTCTTCGAAGGTCTCCTCCACCGGGATAGTGACAGTTTCTTCCTCAGCTGGTAGCTCAGGTGGGGAGTCTGGCCTTGGTGGTGCTTCATAGATGGCGATTCGAGATTCAAGATTCACTACCTGGGCCCGGAGTGCGTTGAGTTCCTCTAAAACTTCAGGGGCAGGGTCCACAGGCGCTGGTAATTCCGCTGCTGCTGGTACCTGTTGTGTGGCTGGTTCTCTGAGCTGTAGCAGTTTGTGATCTTCCTTTAACTTTTGATACTCTTCATTCATCCGATCATAGTCCTCGAGCAATCTGACATGGTCGTCTAGCAACATCCGCATCGACTCAGATGGGATGGCCTTGAATCTGCTCGGACTTAGTGGCTTGTCTGGATGATCTAAAGCCGCCTCCAGGTTTTCTCTGTTCTGCTCTTGGAGTCGCTGGTTCTCCTCTTTAGCTGCGGCTAAATGTCTTCTTAATAAGCCCATATTTCTAGTAAGCGTTGCATTGCGGACAGTCTGGGCTCTAAGTAGGTTATCTAAATCTGCGGTGGCCTCTTTGCTTTTTTCCTCACTTTCTATTTCTAACTTGTGATAAGCCTCGCGTAACTCTTGGTACCGGCTGTTCAGTGAGGCGTTCTCAATTGACAACAAATTAAGCTGCGTTTGCAAGTCGTTCGTCGTTTTCTGCAGCTGTTGATAGTTGGTGCCGAGTGATGCAAACTCATCTCGGACTTGCGTCATACATGCGAACATGTGTTGAAATGCTGTGTCTACGGTGGGCGATAGCAGTAGTGAAGTGCTAAATGAGGATGCAGTGATGGTAGGTGCAGTGTGAATGGGAATCGGGGTTGGGACTGTGGATGCAGTGGTGATTGTGGAAAATTGTGAAGTGCCTAAATATGAGGGTGCTGTGAGTGTAGTGGGTGGTGATATGTCCATGCCATTGGACGTGTTTAATGTTGTGACTGTGAAAAGTGGTGTGATTGGGGGTGGTTGCGTAGGTGTGAATACGGGATTTACAAACGTAGAGTAGTTTACAGGAGGGATGGTGGGAATAGTTTGGTGAAACGGGGAAATAGGGGTTATGGCAGGTTGGGGAGGTGAGACGGGTGAGAAGGTTAGCGGGGTTAGGAAGGGAAATGGGGTTCTTAGAGGTGGGGGAAACGCTGGGAAGGATGAAGGGGCGAAGGGGTTAACATAGGGATGCAGAGGGCTGGGCGTGGGCCGGGTGGTATGAATGGGTAAGGAAGAGGTTGGGGCTATATTGCTTTGTACAGGTGTGGATGTGGGGAAAGCAGGTGGATGTGCGGGTGATACAGGATGGGTTGGTGACAGATGAGGTGAAAGAGGAGTCGAAGGGGTGGAGGTTATTTCGAGGATTGTAGTGGTATGTACAATGGTGGTACGGGGGGGCGAATCTACAAGAATGGTTTCTGCGGTTGCTGAACGTTCGTGGGCGAGGCGTGCCTCCCTGGCTTGTGCTGAAGATTGGGCTCCTGTTGGTACACGAATATACTCCCCAGGTTTTGAGAGTAGTCGCACTCGGCGGGGATCGAACTGTGGTAGTTGCTTTCTTTGTAAAAATCTGAGCGCTTCATGGGAGCCTACTGATTGGACTAACTCTCGGAACCCTCTGATATAGGCGTCTTCGAATCCTCCTGAGATGAGTTCCTGTTCAATTAATGCCTGGCTCTCCTCTTCAGTTAACTTCTTTCGTGCCCAGACTTTCTCCATGGTACGATATAATTTCTTGATGGCCAATGTGTACGCTGCGGCTTCGAAAGTTTCATCTTCATATGTGCTGGTGTCGCCGTGTGTGTCAGTCTGTTGGCCTTGGCCCTCTGTCTGTTCCTCTTGTGAGCCCTGGCTGGCTTCATCGTCGCCTTGATCGTCGTCTGTTTCGGTTCTTTCTTCTTCAGAGCCCGACACAGCTTGTCCCTGTGGCAAGTCTCGCGGCGTAGCCGGGTAGCTGGGGCGCTCATATTCCTGGGAGAACAGTGGTGCTTCTGAATACTGAAACTCGTTTGAGAATGCATCAGGCATCTCAAAATCAAATGTCGTGTTTATGGGGTCGGTTTCCATATGTGGGATAGGGAAAGAAAACGCTTCCGCACCAATGGTGGTGGGAGCTTCTGCGGTTGTGGTTGGGGGTTCTGTGGTGGTAGCTGCCTGAGGTGCAGCGGTACTCGTGGTGGCCTCCGTAATTACTGGTCTGGACAACCGTATGCGAATAGGTTGTACAGTGGGCTCAGCTTCTGTCTGTGGTCGCTCGGGAGAGGGTTGTGGTGACGGCGACTCTGGCACTTGGAGGCAAGGGATGGTGCCTCGCATGCGCTTACCAGCCCGTGTCCTACTGGGTTTCCTAGCTTTCTTCGCTGTGCTCTTGAATGCCTTCAATTCCTCTCCTGTTAATGCACGCTCGATGGGCAAGTCATAAGCCAAACACATATACACAATTCTTGTGAGTGCACAACATCCGTTAAGCACTTTTTTACGCTCCCATCTGTGCTGTGCCAGGTACATCTGATCTACGATCCAGCTAGCCAGATCAACTGTTTGAGGTCCCGTACATGCCAAATATAATCCAAACCATATTCTTTTGTGTGGCATGGTAAATCTGTCCTGAGCTGGAAAGGCAAAATGTTGCATGCATATTCTTAATGGCTTTGACAACTCAGGTGTGATGGCCGAAATCTCTTCCCACTTCGTGACATCCCCACGTTTCATTGGTTCTGGAATCAATCTCTCTCGGTCTGTGGGAGTGTGGGTTCCATGAATCTTGATGGCTGCTCTGATTAGGTCCTTAGAGAGATAAAATCTCTTGTAAGGTGGATCATCCACTAGGGTAGGCAAGATGAAGGTTCCTGGGATGTCCTTATTCTCTGATGCCAGTAAGGTAGTGATCAAGTAATAGCACCTATAAAAATCTGGTTTGGGTAGAGGATCACTGAAATATTCTGTGAAACCGGCTCTAGCCCAAACATGAGTTAAATCTTGGGTGTTTTGTAGGGCTTCGAATTCTCTGGAGAAAAACTGGTACTTTCCCCACGTGCGGTCATCAAAAGTCAGAGAGGATTCAAAGATGAAGTCTGCGTCCGCGAGGGGTCCTGCCAGGCCCTGAAACCAATGAGAGTTCCTGTGTATCTTTTCGGTGTAGCCCATAGGGGGGTTATCGATAGGCATGGGCCCTGGAAATCCCTGAAATTCCGGCGGTGGAGCAGTAGGGTGGGACTCTGCTCGTAGCACGTTGAGTGGTACTGCTGCTACACTGGGGCCTACTCCTGATGTTCCTTCGTCAGTTTGCATGGTGGCTGGTGCGCTAGTGAGAAAGATCTGCTACAAAAGATTAACACATTAGCATGGAAATTAATCATGATCCCATTAAAGTGAGACCGCAATCCCTTTCCATAACTGATGCGTAACCCGTGTAGCCAAGTGCTGTGATGTGATGGATGCAATGTTTTTTGCAGCACTAGTGCAGGTCTCTAGACACCTATACGTTTCAGATCATGCATACATTTCTTGATGAGATGAGATTACGAGTGGTGTGTGATGATGGTGTGTGAATTTATACAAGGTTTAAAGGTTAGTAATTGAGTACAAGGTTGTATGTTAGTCGGGGGGTAGTTAGACAATGGGTTAGGGGAAGGCGGTTGGACACGTTTCGGTATCCATTTCCTAAGAGTCTTTGAATGGGTGGTGGGCTTCTGCTGAGGGGTAAAAGGTGGTATCGGGTGTGGTGGTGTCGAGGGATGAAAAGGTTTGTGAGGATTATATATTACATGGTATATGGGTTGAGCTATGATACATAGTTTGGGTACCCAAATCTGCGTAGGCGTGGGTCTATGGGTAAGGTACTTCTTGGCGATCCACATTTGTCGAATGGTCTGACCTATAGAAGAAGGTCGAGTGGATGGTGGATATCTATTTTGTTTCTGTTCTGCTTTTTTCTTGTTGACCTCTGCTTGGTTGGAGATCTTTGATGCTTTTTGTCCTTTTGGCACCCACATTTGTCTGGTGCCGCTGCCGTTGGGTGGCCTGAACTGCTTTCCTTGTTGTTTCCTCTGACACTGCAATCGGTCTGGGTTCCTTTGTCGTGGTCGACTCTGTTGTTGCTGGGGTTGAGAGGTCGGATGGACACTCTGCTTTGGAAAAGAAGGGAGTTCCAACACTTGCGTGACCTGCCCATCAGGAAGTGATGCCTTTTGTAACTTTAATCTAGGCCAGTCCGCAACAAGCTTGGAAGGATGAGCACCGTAGGGTGTCGTGCTCATTTGGCCGCTGATGCAACCCACCTGACCTCTGATTGTGCCCTTCTGCCCTTGCTGTTGGGTAACTGTCTCTTCTAGTTTGCAGGAAGTCCCAGGGAAGATCTCCTGTCGTCCTTCTGACTGACAACTGTCTATAGCCAAGCCCGAGTGGGTTGGTGTAGACGTAACGTGACTGGTCTGATTAAAGATCTTCCGATCTTCCGTCGCATGCGTTTCGTAGGGTCTAGGGTCACAACCGTCAAGCGGAGTGCGGTTAGGGAAGTCAAGCGGTATGACTCGCTTCTGCTCTAAGGTTCCAATCTGTAAGGAGCCTTGTCTAAGATTTAGGTCCACTGAGTGATCGTATAGCCAGTCTTGGCCAAGGATTAGGGGTTCTATCAGGTCGTCATCATGGCACACTAGTAGCTTCGCTGTCATCGTCAAATCCTTAATGAGGATAGGAAGATCCACCTCACCCATGCAAGGGGTTTCCATGCCTCCCAGGCCTATGAGGTATGCCTCAATTGGCCGCATTTCTATTCCTGAATCCTTATAGTGGGACCATCTAATCGCACTAGTCGCAGCACCCGAGTCAATCAAAGCCCTGAGTTCTTGGCTATGGTTACCGTGCTCTAGCCTCACTGTAATGAATGGTCTCCTATCCACTATGCTCGGATGAGTGGTTGACTTTACTTGACACATGGCCATGGGATATCTGGGTGATGTTTCCAGATGGTTATAATGTTCTCTCCCTAGTCCTTGTCTTCTTAGCTTCATGCGCTTAATGCGTTCTATGGCTTCTGCTTGAGCTTCTGCTCGTATTCTATTTTCTTCCTCCTTACGCTTCTTTGCCAATGAGAGTCGTCTTAGCATATCCTCAGTAAGAGGTTCTTGATATAGCCTGACTCTACAGCCACTAATGTAATTAGGCATTATATCTCCTTCTAAGGTGGCTAACTGTACTGCTCCACTAGTCGAGAGTCTGTTAATGATCATAGGTCCATAACCTCGCTTTTCTAACTTCCGTGCGTGCTGTTTCAGCGTATACACTAGAACTAAATCTCCTTCTTTTAAGCCTTTATCTTTCACATGTGCATCAAAATATGCTTTCTGTCGCTTCTTCGCTGCGTATATTCCTGCTGCTGCCCTCAGCCTTGTTTCTCCTAATCGTTCCAAGTCCATTATTCTCGCTGATAATTCATGGCCGGTCCACTCATGTTCTTGTGCAACCTTAAGGGTCGGTATCAAGAAGTCCAAGGGAAGCACTGCATTCTGACCAAAAACCATCTGAAAGGGAGTTGCATTGAGTACGGTCTTGTAGGCCACTCGATATGCCCAAACAGCGTGGTGTAGCTGTTTGTCCCAATCTGAACGTTTATTGTTCACGAGTTTCGTCAGTACGGTACATAGTATCTTGTTAGTGCTTTCAGCCTGACCATTGGCCTGAGGATGATATGGTGCAGATTTCTTGTGAATCACCATAAAATCCTGTAACAAACATTCAATGACCTGATTTAGAAAGTGAGTGCCTCGATCGCTCACTAACTCTATCGGCAATCCATATCTTGTAAAGACATTTTCAAATAAGAATTTTGCAGTCGTATGAGCATCATTCTTTTTTGTAGCCTTTGCCTCTACCCATTTCGTCAGATAATCTGTAGCAACAATAATGTATTCCGCATGTGTACCTTTTGCAGGGGGGTTAATGGGTCCTACAAAGTCTATACCCCACTTAGAAAATGCACGTCCGCCCATCATGGGTTTCAATGGCATTTCATCTCTGCGAGTAGGAAACTGAGTTCTTTGGCACACGTCACATCTCTTTACATAGGTATGTGCATCCATGTGAAGAGTGGGCCACCATAATCCTGCAAAGAGGATGGCTTTGATTATCCTATCTGGTCCAAAATGACCTCCTGCAACACCTTGGTGTGCAGTCTCTAGTATTCTTAGATAATCGCTCTCATGAACACATTGTCTTAGATATCCGTCTCGTCCTCTTTTGTATAAATTATCGCCAATAAGTGTATAGTCTTGAGCTTCCTGCTCTAGACTGCGTTGTCGAGCTAAGGTCATTCCTTGAGGGAATGTATTCGTCCTCAAGTATGTTACTAAAGGCTCACTCCAGTCTGGTGTGAGAGACACATGATACAATGTAGCATGCTCTATTGGTGGTCCTTCACAACACACCTGACATTCTTTACACAACTTGTAGACATCTGCTTCCATCGTAGGCCAATATACTCCTAATCTATGCAGAGTCTGTAATGTCCGTTGTTTCGAATGATGTTGCTTTAGTGCACCTATGTGTGCTAATTGCAACCAATTCGCATGTTCTGATTCATCTACACAACAAGCAAGAATCTTTTGATTATCTTGTTTATATATGCTTCCTGCTATTATTTGATATCTCTGGGATTTGGTAATCTCTCCTTCTTTGATCTTTATCCTAGGACTCTTGGGTCCGTATGTCAGAATAGGGACTAACGGCTTAGCCCATTCTGGTGCTATCTCCAAGTTAAACAAGTATGCATCTGGTAGATCATCCGCTACTCCTTGAGGGGCTTCTCCCGAGGTTAATCTTGAAAGGTGGTCGGCTCTAAGATGCGTCTTTCCTTTCCTAACTACCACTTCAAAATCGTACTCCATGAGTAATAGAAACCAACGTATCAGTCGTCCTGTGTTACAAGGTTTGTTAACTAAATATAATAGGGCTTGATGATCTGTAAAGAACTTGAATTTGTTGGCCAACAAGTAGTGCCTAAACTTCTTTACAGCGTAGATCATCCCTAATCCCTCTCGTTCCGTCGTGGTGTAATTTCTTTCTGCTGCGTTCAGTTGTCTGCTAGCGTAAGCTATGGGGAGATCTATGTTACCTTCATTCGTGGGTTGTGCTAACACACATCCTATGGCATAATTGGATGCATCCACATGTACATGGAATGGCTTACTCCAATCTGGAGTTGTCAATATAGGTGCTGAGCACAAGCGTCGTTTAAGTTCATTGAATGAATGTTCACATTCATCTGTCCACTCAAAATTGGTTAAAAGAGAGTACAGAGGCTTGGCTATGATTGCATACATGTGTATGAATCTCCTATAATAACCGCAATGGCCCATAAATGCCTGTACCTCTTTCACGTTAGTTGGTCTGGGTAATTCTGCAATTACCTTCACCTTTTCCTCGTCCGTAGAGATTCCATTTTTTGACACGATGTGTCCTAGAATTTTGCCTTGTCTGACCATGAAAACGCATTTTTCTGGGTTCAAACAAACCTGATATTCTCGACATTTGTCAAATATTTGTCTTAACTCTGGAATATGTGTCTGCCTTACATTTGAATGAGCACATAAGTCATCGACATAAACTTCCAAGCTCTTGCGTAAAAATTCCTTAAAAACATGACACATAAGTCGCTGGAAAGTGGCAGGTGCATTTGTTAAGCCAAATGGCATCACACGAAATGCAAATATGCCCCATTCTGTGGCAAAAGCCGTCTTGTGTTGGTCTTCTGGAGCAATGGCTACTTGGTTATAGCCTGAGAATCCATCAAGAAAGCTGTAAACTTCCTTGCCCGCAACTCTTTCCAATAGGTGTTCCGTGATAGGAAGAGGATAACTATCTCTAATTGTGGCGGCCTTAACTTTTTTAAGGTTAATACACACACGCAATTTTCCATTCTTCTTGGGCACAACCACAATGGGGGATACCCATTCGGTATGCTCAATTTCGTAGATAAATCCTGCTTCTATCAACCGATCTATCTCCTCTTTAATCTTCGCAGCGTAATTATCATTATACGTGTAAGGTTTCTGTTTTGTTGGTTTTGCATCTGGAGTCATAGGGATTCTATGAGAACATATATCTGGGTCTACTCCTTTCAAATCTTTGTAACTCCAAGCAAAAACATCTCTATATTCGCGCAATAGGGCAACTAGTTCTTCTTCTTCTTCAGTCGTCAAATCGAGCCCTATGTAGGTGCATTTTTCTTCGTCTCCCTCTATGGCAACTATGACTTTCTTGGTTTTCTCCCGGTTATCATATACTTGTCCATCCTTCTCTTTTCTATTAGGCATTCGTACCATGATTCTTCTATCGTCGATTTCGTATTTCTTGAAATTCTCGGGTACTTCAAATGAAGATTCTTCCTTTTCCGACATGGTTTCTTTCTTCTTTCTCTTCTTGCCTTCACTCTTAGTAGTCACTTCTGTGGCTAACCTTACCTCGTTCGTGATGTCCTCGTGTCTCTGAGTGTGAGTCTCTACTTCGTAGAAATATTCTTCCTCTGATGCAAAGGGTGGGTCCATGATAATTGATTCTAAATCGAAATCGCTTGCGTCCTCAAATGCATCAGTGTTTGGTTCGCACCCTTCTAAAATTGCATCGCACATGATTGGCTCTATCGTGAAAACTGAAATGTCATAGCCATCCTCGTCACAGTGGGGTGTCCATTGCTCTTCATTGATGGCTACATCCATGGTTGCTAGGATTTCCGCCCAACCATGGGGTTCAAACTCCTCGTCAGGGAATACTACAGGTGCATAGGCCGGATCTTGAAGGGTTCGTGAATGTTGTTCCGCACCTAAGGTCCTTGCTTCTAAACGTTCTTCCTCTTGTTTGGCTACTTTACACATCCATAAATGGGTATCCTCATGCAACCAAGAAGGGTCTGATTCTAATGAGTGCACGGATTCCGTCTCTACTGGTGTTTTATGGATGGTATTCCATTGTATTGGGGGTACATCTCTATGTGAATAGTCTTTAAGATTGACTTTGGTAGTCACTCCTAAATGTTGCAAGTACAAGGAATTAGTTCCCCAATCTTGTACGATTTGCAACTGACGCATGAATGGTCGTCCCAATATCATCTCATACGCATGATTTTTAGCAAAGTCACAAATGGCGAAAGTATGCTCAAATTCTACACCACAAGTGGTGAGGGATATGCCTTCTAGTAAGCCTAATGGTTTTTCTATGTGTCCATCAGCCATTTGCAGCTTCATCCTGGTGGGTCTAAGTGCTGGCTTACCCCAACGTTTCCATAAGGCAGTAGTAGCGATAGCTACTCCGGCTCCTGAATCTAAGATGGCTTTCGTGGTGTAGCCCTGATGGGTTATTGGAAGATATGTGTTACCTTCCTCTCCTTCGCTTACGTCTCCAATCTTTTCCACGGGTATCTCTGGTACCTTCTTCTGTGATCCTATCTGAGAGGGTGTGGTAGCTAGCTCAGGGAATTGATTTGCTACATGCTTCCACAATTCTGGTTTTACCTTTAACAGTTCCTCCAGAGTGAGATTACATTGTACTTTGGTATTCTTGATCACTTCCGTATTTCTAGGGATCACTGATTCTTCATTCCTCACTATTATCGTGGGTGCTCTCATACTAATAGACTTAGCTTCCCAAGGCCCTGTGAACTGAGGTAATTCTTGTAGAGAATTAGATTCAAATCCTGTGGGTTCACTCAGTTGTTCCACCTCTACCTCATCATGTATAGAGGGGATGTCTTGGGGAAATTGTTCCTGCAAATCGTCTATTTCTTGAATAGGAGGATGAGTTTCTTGTTCTTTTCTCCATTTCTCTTCTTGGATTTCTCTCAAAAATTCATGTGAGTACTCATGTATGGAAGATAGGTTATCTTGACTCTCTGTATTGGGTACTTGAGACAGGGATGGTGGATTCCTTTTCGGTGTCTCTGGGATAATAGGGTTCCTATGCTGATCCTTTTTCTCTTTGCTTTCAATCAAGTGTGCTAGCCTCTCCATTAGTCCTTGAAAGTGTAGTTCTGGTTTTGCCATGTTGTTCCAATTAAGATATCGAGAGGCTTCGAACAAGGCTTGTGCTAACTCTACCATCTTCATGCAAAGTTTAGTTCTCTCAATCTCTAGGTCAGCTCGAGGGTAGTTTTTACTCATTTCCGTTACTTGAGGTCCTTCTTTTATTCTAGCCTGATATGCACGAAACATCATGTCTAGATCTTCCGGTATGGGTTCCGCTAAGACTGATCCTGATTTCTGAGCTGGGATTTCTTGGTTTGATTCTTGTGAAGCCAATTCTTGTATTTTGGCTCTAGATTCTCTTAAACTTCCTTCCAACTCACTTATCTTTTTACTCCATTTTCTCTTCATCCTTTCTCTGGAATCTTTCCAAGATTTCGTCTTTTTGCTACTCGATTCCGCAACTTCACTAGTTTCGGCTATTTTCTCATGATTAAGCTGTTGGTTTTGTAAGAGTGTTTGGGCTCTGGTCATAGCTTGGATAGGCACGTATGTAGGGTTAGATCCATCTGCGTTGTTTACAATACCTATCACGTTGATCGATGTCACATTTGAAGGGTTAACTGGGTTCTTAGGACAATCTTTGATTATGTGTTCTTTGCCACAGTCGGCACAAAAGCCTTGTATGCTATAGTACTGTGATTGCCTTACTATTGGGGGATGTGGGCAGTCCTTGATGAAGTGATCTCCTTGGCATCTAAAGCATGGTCCTCTAGGGCCCTGTGGTCTCTGCTGTCTCAATTGGGGCCGTGGGTTTGGGTTTGTGTACATCACATTAGTATAATCCGGCTCCCAACTAGGTTCCATTGGTGGACTATCATAATGATATGTCTCCACATGCTCTGGTGACTCCGTGTAATAAGCGGGTGGACTAGTCACATGAGTAGAGTCAAAACTGTTTGAGTTTGGGTCACTTTCGGTGATCAGGGGTGAAGAAGGCACTAAGGCCCTACTTAGGTTCTCTTCTGCAGCAGCGTATTTGACTGAGATGACATTCGCTGGTGGGGGTGGCTGCTGAGCTAAGACGGGTTGAGGTCTCTGTTGAGCCTGGTATGGGTAGTTTTGAGGAGGCCTATAGTAATAAGGCTCAGCATTGGATTGGCCTTGATACCTACCTGGCTGCTGGTATGTTTGCGGGTAGTTCTGTCTCACGGTTTGTTTGTTGTATGGGCAGTCCTGAGCTGTATGATTTGTGTATCTTCTCTCAATTGTGCAATATTGGCCGCTAGGGTTGGCGTGAGGTTGAGGTGCATTGGGGCACATGTTTGCCAAATGATTTCCACCACAAGCGTAACAACGTACATTTGTAGGTAGCTTGGGCACCTGTTTACTAGAAACTCCTAGTTTTTGGGCCACTTTTTCTGCTAGGTCTTCTATCGAAGTAGACAATTTTGTGGATGCTAGAGAAGAACAATCTGAGTCCTTATAGACCTTCGAGAGTTCTAATTCCTCTCCTAGGTTGTCCTCGATGTCGATACATATTCTTACACATTCTTCTAGCGTTCTGGGTTCTTTTAGGTACACATAAGAGCGTAGTTTAGCGCTCAACAAGCCATCCAGGAACAGTGATACTTGTTTGGCTTGTGAGGGTAGCTCTTGCATTGGACATCGTTCGACATATTGTCTGAATCTACGACCTGCCAGTCTTACTGTTTCCTGAGGGGTTTGTTTAAAACTATGAATCAGCGAAGACGTGTCATGTCTAACCCCACTTTTAGAGAATTCAGTGATGAATGACTCTAAAAAGTGATGGATGTCTCTAAATTGCCTTTGTTGCAGTGGTTGGAACCAAGTTAAAGCGGTATTCTTTAACGTTAGTCCAAATGCATTGTACTGCGTGAACATGTCTTCAACTTGTTCTGCTCTTAGTACTTGCTTGAATTCTGCGACATGGTCATAGGGATCTCCTGTCCCATCAAAATAATTTTTCATTGATTTTACCAACTGTGTGGGTCTCAATACTCTTGCATGTTCACGTGGTCTAGGTAGAGGAAAATCATCTCTACCACCTAGTATTCCATGATCTCTTTGTCTATCCGTCCTATTAGTGTTCGTGGTTGTTCCATCTCTCCCTATGGGGTGAATGAAGCTTACTTCCGGTCTCTCGTGATTTCCTTCTCTTTGATTTCCATGGGCTGAGGATGTCCCTGCCCCTTGTTGATTTGCATTCATGTTTGTTCGGGATGGAGGGAATATCAATTCACCTCTCCAAGTGTAGGTGTTTTTAGCGCGTTCAGGCACCACGAAGACTCTTTCTGAAGTCTCATCCAGGTATACCACCTTTCCAGGTGTATCTGGGTCCTTGAACTCATAGATTGTAATGATGCCTACCTCACTGGGGTTTTCCTTTCTATACCTCCAAAAGGCTTCATCTGTCTCTTTATTTATGAACAACTCGGTGCTCCTGTTATCTTGAGGGATCCACTCTGGGATGAGTACTCTTGTTAATACGGATTTCCCTCTAGGTGTCCTAGGTTCTTCTAACGGTTCTTTTCCTTGGAATTTCCCTTCTGTCTCTAATTGGATTGTGCCAAACTCATTAGTATCGTTCGGCTGCGTACTCAAGATATACATGGTTCCTTCTTTGTCTATGTACACGTCTCTCTCAAACTTCACCACTGGTCTTTCCAATCCAATGGGTTGATCAGGGTTGTGCAGTTGCACCACTTGCCTTTGCAGACCATCCTCATAGATGCGAGCACCTAGTCGGTTGGTTCGGAGAAACTCTAACTGCGTTCTATAGGGTCCTTCAGGCTTTTCTAAGTATGCTACATTAGACCCTCCTGCTGGTCTGTCTGTGCTAAATGCCATTTCTGATTCACTTGATTCTGAGCTCAACTCGTAGGGATAACTACTGTTCAATTGCTGAGCCCAAGATCGTGCGGTGGTTCTTACACTAGCCTCTGATGATCTAAGGCTTCTTCTGTCCGACTTACCTATATGTTTGCCCGATCTAAGGTTCATTAATTTTCTTCCTAGCTCACTCAATTACACACTTAGATCGTCAATGGTTCTTTGTGATTAATTCTTGGTTCCTTTTCAATTTTCTTTGGATTCTTGTCTTAATTTATGCGTCAGGAATTCGACTTTCGTGATGATTTTAAGTTTTTTTCGTTCCGTCAGACTTATGTTCTTTTCTTTAGGTTTTCGCGTCACACACACCTTTACTTAGAGTCTTAGACTTGATAGAATTAGGTATCTTGAACTTGAGGCGTTCCTATCGTCGTTAATCCACAACTACCGTTCAGCCTAAGCTAAAAATTGACGGAGGGGGTTGAGTAATCTTCCAACCTCGAGTCGGCTTTTCTGGTTGCTCTGATGCTCTGTTGCCCAAGAAGCCGTGCTTCCCAAGCTCTGCTGTCTTCACTGCCTTGCTCGCTTGCCTTGATTGCCCTTGCTAGACCTGGAAAATTCCAATGTTAGACCAATTCACAAGATGATTAAACACTTGAGTATATACACCTTTTAGTCCCTTCCCTTTTTGCCCAACTTTTTAATACTTGCCCCCTGACTTCCTAGTCCCAAACTAGGTGAACCTCAAAATAGCTTATCCAAAATTAGACGTATCCTTTAAGAAAAAAACAGTTGAGGTCACGTAGTACTCGTCACGAGCTTTCTAACGAGCTATTAAGCTCAAAAAACGGACTCCGGATGAAAAAGTTATACGCGTTCAGGTCCTGGGGGTAAAAATTGACAATCCAATTTTCCCTCAAATATGAGCTAAGGGGTCTCCTATGAGTCTAATGGTCCAAAAATTTTCCAAAAATACCCTCAAATTTGGTCAAAAATTGAAGTCCAAAATTTGCGATGGGGGTGGGCAATCGCGATGGTCTGGGACCGTCGCGATGGTCCGAGCGAACCGTCGCGATGGCGTGGGATTTGGACAATCGCGATGGCCCGAAAAAGCGAACCGTCGCGATGGCTCGAAGTGAACAATCGCGATGGCGTGAGGTCGAACCGTCGCGATGGCGTGATCGGGCGGACAATCGCGATGGCGCGGTCAACGGTCAACGGTGGACAATCGCGATGGTCCGAGCGAACCGTCGCGATGGTCCGCGATGCGATGGCTTGAGCCAATCGCGATGGTCCGATTTTGGGCTGTCGCGATGGTCCGAAAAAGCGAACCGTCGCGATGGTCTATCGTGACACGTGGCCCTGTCGTGGCGATGGCATGGGCCAATCGCGATGGTGCGGGCTCAAATGAACCGTCGCGATGGTCCAAGTGGACCGTCGCGATGGCTCAAGTGAACCGTCGCGATGGTCCGAAAAAACGAACCGTCGCGATGGTCCGGCCGAGCCGTCGCGATGGCGTGAGCCTATCGCGATGGTGCGACACAATCGCGATGGTCCGAGCCAATCGCGATGGTCCACCAAATGATGAATTTTCAAAATGCAACTTTGGTTCCGTGTATGCGCAAGGATCGCCTATCTAGTGGTGTGGTCGCCTACCTCAAAAACCGAAAAGTGCGGACCATCGCGATGGTCCGCCACACTCGGAAATCTCTGACAGAAAACACATTTTTTACCTTTTGGATGCTTTCCTGATGCTCTGAAGCTCTGTACCTGCAAGAAAACTCAAGAAAACACAAGTGCATACAAGCGCAAAAACTCTCTCTCGCTCTCTCGCACGCACAAATGAGGGGAAATGAGGTGAATGGGTGGATATGGTGAATTTTCTGATTTTTTTTTGGAAATGGAGATGATGATGCGATGATGAAGAGGGAGTGTGGGAGAGGTGAAAAACACTAGAAACTAAGTAAAAACAACAACAAAAACTGAAATTTTTACCTTCCAACGCCTCTTCTTGCTATACTCTTACCATCACACATTCGTCCTAGACTCGATCCCCGGCAACGGCGCCAAATTTGGTGTTGCTCTAGCACAATGGTGAGAACCACGTTAAGAAGCTTCACCTCCTTAATGTCAATCCGAGGGAGAGGTAGGAGTGATATGAAGATCGTGAACGTGAGATGATGTGAGAGTGAAGGTGAGAAGCACAATGATGCACACACACATACACACACACAATGAAGAGACAAGCAAGACACAATGGAAGGTGGGAATTAGCTCTATTACTCAAGAATACTTTTACAAGCTCAAGAATAACTCCAATCTCAAATAAGCTACAATGAACCAACCTCAAAAATGAGCTCTCTAGCTCTTTTTATAGTTTCTAGACTAGTTTTGACCGGTTTCACATCTAATGACCGGCCTAGTTAAAAAATAGGTCCTAGAGGCTATTTGGAAGGGTAAACGATGTCTAAAAATAACGAAATTTGGTACGAGTATTCTACCTAAGCTCCTCAAGCTCGAGGACTCCTCGGCTTGCACAAAATGGAGCTATGGATTACAAAAATGGGGTTTTGTCTATATTACATATGTTACAAGAGTGATGAAAATCACTGTTGACTGTTTTGGAAAATTAATAAGACATGTATTTGTTTAAAAGATTGATCCGCCTGGCTCCCTGCTTCGTCTTCACATGCTTCCGTGGCGTCTGTGCCTCTGACTGCTTCCAACAGGGTTCCTCATAAGTGTCCTGTCCCTCCTCAGTGATTGTGCCTCCTGGAAAAGGTTGAGGCTCATAGTTCTCTTCAAATGCTTCCTCCACTGGAATAATAACTGCTTCTTCTTCTATGGGTTGCTCAGGTGGGGAAGGAGGTCGTTCATATTGTAACAACTTGATTTTCAACTCTGCAATCTGTTGCTGTAGCTCAAGTACCTCACTGTTGGTAGAAGGTTCAGGTTCTGGCGAAGTAGCGGCATCGACCGTCTCTTTAGGTGTGGGTGGGTGTGTTGTCGGTACTTTGGATCCTTGTAGTTCCTTTATCTGGTCTGCCAACTGATCATGGGCTTCCAAGAGTGTCGCATAACCTTCTAAAACCTGTTGAATATGCTCTGAGGGGACAGCCTGGAATTTTGCAGGGTCTATATGTGCTCCCGGGGTGTTTTCCATGGCCGCTTCTAGGTTCTCCTAGTTTTGTTGTTGTAGCCTTCGGTTTTCTTCTTGAGCAGCTGCTAGATGGCGACGTAGTAGGGCCATGTTGCGTTGGAGTCTCGCATTGCGGCCCATTTGTTCTCTGAGTTGTTCCTCCATAGCTTTGCCTGTCTCTGCATACTTAGCTTCAAGTTCTGTCTTCAATTGTTGGAGGGCAGTCACCTGGTGTTGTAGTGTTGTATTACCTAGTTCCAAGGCATCGACTCGTGCCTGGAGTTGAGCCGAGAGATTGCATAGCTCTGTGTTATTTTCTTCTAATAGCTTATACTCTTTCTTAAGCTGAGTGGCCGCTTCAACCATAGTGTCTAGTGCATTACTAAATGATGTGGATGCATGGGTAGAGGTGGAACATGCAAAGGGTCGGGAGGTGGGAAAGGGAAAAGTGGATGATGTGCCTATGAGTGAAGTGAAATGTGCTGATGGTGGAATAGACGTGGTGGTGGGTGCTTCTGTGGATGGTGAAATATCCATGGGATCGGATGTGAGAGTAAAAACGGAGGTGTGTACAATGGTTTCATGATGGGTGGATATCGGTTGTTCAGAAAGACTAGTGGAGAAGGGTTCTGAGGGTTGAATGGAAGGTGACGGTGGAGATGGTACCTGTGTATTTACATCTTGTTCGTCAGTGGGACTTGGGCTAGTCATGTGAACATCCTCTGAAATTCTGGTAGGCAAGGCAGTAGAGACTTCCATTTGGATCATTTTTCCTCGTCGGGGCCGTGTATCAATCCTTCGTTGATCATAGGTAGGGTTCTCCAGATAGACCATTGTCCTTAATGCTTCCCCGATCCCACATGTCTCCGCCAATAGATTCAATGATTCAACAAAATGTGAGTCTACATTCTCGGCTTGAAGCATTTGGTTCACTAGAGCTCTATTCGCCTCTTCTGTCGTCTTATGTCTTCTCTGTACCTGCTTGATTGTCTTGTATAGCCGTTTGAGTTGTGACGTGTAGGCAGGGGCCTCCTCTTCACTCTCCTCTGGTTCATTTCCCCGTTCTTCTTCCTGATTTTGTGTGCTTGGATCATGAGGATGTTGTGCCTCATCTCCCCAATGTACCCTGCTTGCCTCGCCCTATGGCTGCTCTCTTCGGAATGATGGTCCCGGATCGGCATTGTCAGGAAAATCTTCACTATCAGATAAGTGCGCCGTCTGCAGGAAGCTTTCAAAATCAAAATTCGGATCCTCAGTTAAGGTGGCCATAGATGCAAACTCGGCATCGGTCGGTAGTGGAGGGGCGGATAGGGTGGGCTGTACCACGCCCCCTGATTGAGTTCCTTGGAGATGTACCGTGAAAGGTGCTACTTGGGCTTCTTCTCTAGGGGGAGCGTCGGCTGTGGCCTCGTGAGGGATCATGACCTGGGAGAGTGATCCACGCATTCGTTTGGCAGGTTGGTTCCCTGACTTCCACCCCTTGAAAAACTCCAGTTGTGAGTATTTAAGGGCCCTAGCTATTGGCACGTCATATGCAAGACATCTATAAATGATTCTGGTGATCGCACAGCAGCCATGTAATGTATGCTTCCTCACACCCCGCTTGCCTGCTTCATACAATTGGTCCAGAATCCATACAAGCATCTTAATTGGCAAACTTCCAGTCTCTGCTACATATAATCCATACCATATTTTCTTGTGAGGTTGGGTAAAGCGGTCTTGAGCTGGAAATGCGAAGTGTTGCAGGCACATTCGCAGGGGTATGGCGATGTTAGGGGTGAGGGCACACATGTCCTTCAACTTCTTGATTCTGTTGCTCTTCATTGACTCTGGTATCAAGGGATCGCGATCGGAAGGCACATGGGTGCCATACATCTGAAGAGCTTCCCTGGTTAAAGTAACATTCAACTCAAACTTCTTCATTTCCTCCTGGTTTGATAGGGAGGGCACCCAGAATGTGTCTGAATGATCTTTATCTCCTGTCGGCTTCAATGTGGCAATCAAGTAGTAGCACCTAAGAAAATCTGGTCTGGGCAAAGCTGCACTAAAGTAATCTTGCAATCCCGCTTTCTCCCAAATATCCTGAAGAGGAGCTGCATTTTGCAATGCTTCAAATTCTCGTGAGAAGAACTGAAAGGTCCACCACACTCCTCCACATTCCATCTTGGATTCCCAGATATGATCTGCGTCTCCCAGATCTCCTGGCATCTCATTGAACCAATGAGAATGCCCCTTTACTCTTTCTATTAGGCCACTTGGTGGATCCGGAATGGGAATTCTTCTTACGTTCAAAAGCTCCTCCGGCCTAGCTGTTAGTGGAACCTCCACAGGTATGGTATCCCAATTGATTTGAGTGCTGGTGCCTGCCTGAGAACTCGTGCCTGCTGCTGCTGCCATGGGAATCGGGTGCTTATCTGCTAGAAGAAGAAAGGCACATTAGTGTTGCATAGGAAACAGGAATTAATGGTGTTCCCTTCACAATACTAACATGACAATCCCGAAGGTTAGTGGTCAGAGGTGAAGTTCTTGTGATAGATGTGAGTGGTGCTTAGAGGTCAGTATCATCCTAGATGCCTACTTTGGTTATGCAATGGACTCAGAATGCACCTATCTCAGAGTGGATGGATTTACAAAAATTGGGTCAGGGGGTTTGATATATTGTTTAAGTCTCCAAACTTTGATAGAGGGTTCGTAGCTCTTAGAGCTAAAGACAGGTAGAGATTTATGAACTAGAGTGTGATGGAGTTGGGGCCTTTTGGGCACCCATTTCCAGACATTCCTCGATTTGGGTGAGTGTGGGTTAGGGTGGTCTTTAGGTAGAGTTCCTGTGTTGTTTTTCGAGAGGACTTGTGGATGATGAATTATGTTAGTGACTAGAGTTGGAGCTATTTGGGCACGTAAGGAGGCCTTGGGCACCCATATGATTCCAGCGTTGGGGCTAGCCTTTATTGACCGCTTGGGGACCCAAATAGACGTGGTGTGCCTAGGAGGTCGCCTAGGGTACTCCTTTACTTGTGTTCTTGATGGTGTGGCTTTTTTGTTGCCTCCTTGAGAGTCTGCTACTCGAGCTGTGGGTTTTCCATCCTTGTGTATCTAGATCTGCTTCGTGTCACAAGGTATTCCGTGTTGCACTAGTTGGCGCTCCTACTTCTTGATCAATGGGCTCCTTCGTGTTGTATAGTGTTTGGTCTTCGTGTTTAGAATCTCCTTTGACCACGCTGCGAACTCCTCATTGACTCCTGCACCATTGGTAAGATTGACAATCCTCTGCACCATAGAAGTTTGGACAAGAAGAGCAACATTATCTTT
Source organism: Ceratopteris richardii (assembly GCA_020310875.1). Taxonomy (NCBI): domain Eukaryota; kingdom Viridiplantae; phylum Streptophyta; class Polypodiopsida; order Polypodiales; family Pteridaceae; genus Ceratopteris; species Ceratopteris richardii. The sequence continues at coordinate 196,187,259 of CM035417.1, read as the reverse complement.
ATGTGGATTCCTGGAGGGACCAGGAGTTGGTGCCTCTTCTATTGGTTTGAGTGCTTGATTTTCTAATTCAATCGTAAGACGGCTTTGGCCTACCCAAGCCTGAAGAAGTCCACTTCTTAGGTTGAGGTTGACTGAGTGATCATAGATCCAGTCTTGGCCCAAGACCAGAGGTTCGGTAAGATCCTCGTCTTCACATACTAGCACTTTTGCTGGCATGAGGACCTCTTGTATGTAGAGGGGAAGTTCCACCTCTCCCATGCAAGGGGTTTCAACACCTCCTAATCCTATCAGATATGCTTCTAGGGGTTTTACCTCCAATTGCAGCTGCTGGCAATAAGAAAGCCGAACTGCACTTGTGGCTGCTCCTGAATCAATTAAAGCTCTCACGCTTGTTGTGCTGTCTCTTTGTCCTATTTCTAGGGTCACAAAAGGTCGTCGATCCACTATCCTATGGGTACGTTCACCTGAAGCCTCACACATGGCCATGTGATAGCCTGGAGGATCTTGAGCATCGATCATAGGCTGATCTCTCCCTTGTCTCCTCAACTTCATTCGTCTGATGCGCTCTAAGGCCTCTGCCTGTGCTTCTTCTCGGATTCGTTTTTCCTCCTCTTTACGTTTTTTGGCAATGTTGAGCCGAGTTAACATCTCTTCAGTCAAGGGTTCTTGGTATAACTTGACTCTACATCCGCTTATGTAGCTAGGGAGAATATTGCCTTCCAAAGTGGCTAGTTGTACAGCCCCACTAGTTGAAATCCTATTTATGATCATAGGTCCATAGCCTCTTTTCTCTAATTTTTGTGCATGCTGCTTCAATGTGTAGACTAGGACTAGGTCTCCCGCTTTCAAGCCTTTATCCTTGACGTGTGCATCAAAATATGCCTTCTGTCTCTTCTTAGCTGCATATATCCCTACAGCTGCTCTCAGTCTTGTTTCTCCTAATCGTTCAAGGTCAAAAAGTCTAGAGGAGAGTTCATGACCCGTCCATTCGTGCTCTTGTGCTACTTTCAATGTAGGTATTAAGAAGTCCAACGGTAGCACGACATTTTGGCCAAATACCATCTGAAAGGGGGTGGCTTGGAGTACCGTTTTGTAGGCGACTCGGTATGCCCAAACAGCATGGTGTAGCTGTTTGTCCCAATCAGAGCGTTTATTGTTCACTAATTTTGTCAATACATTGCATAGGAACTTATTGGTGCTTTCGGCTTGCCCGTTGGCTTGAGGGTGATAGGGGGCAGACTTCTTATGTACTACCAAGAATTCTTGGAGTAGATTTTCAATAACTTCATTCAAGAAGTGAGTGCCCCTGTCACTTACTAACTCTATAGGTAGCCCGTATCTTGTGAATACATTCTCAAACAAGAATTTAGCAGTTGTCTGAGCGTTGTTCTTCATTGTGGCTTTTACCTCTACCCACTTGGTTAGATAGTCCATGGCAACGATGATATACTCAGCATGGGAACCCTTAGCTAGGGGATTAATAGGACCTACAAAGTCTATTCCCCACTTAGAGAATGCACATCCGCCCATCATGGGCTTCAGTGGCATCTCATCTTTGCGTATAGGATACTGGGTTCGCTGACAAATCTCACACCTCTTCACATAGGTATGTGCATCCATGTGAAGGGTGGACCACCAAAATCCTGCAAATAGAATTGCTTTGATCACCCTATCTGGACCAAAGTGTCCTCCTGCTACACCGTGGTGAGCAATTTCCAAGATCTTTAAATATTCACTCTCATGGACACATAGTCTTAGGTAACCGTCTTTTCCACGCTTGTATAGATTATCACCAATGAGTGAGTAATCTAGGGCTTCTTGTTCTAGACTTCTTTGCCTCGTCATAGTCATGTCTGGAGGGAATGTTTTCGTCCTTAGGAAGGATACTAGGGGTTCACTCCAATCCGGCACTATGGACACTTGCTAAAGAGTGACATGTTCCACAGGTGGTTTAGTGTAGCAGATTGGGCATTCCTTGCACAACTTCTGGACATCAGCTTCCATAGTCGGCCAATGCACTCCTAGTCTCCTCAGGGTCTGTAGGGTTCGTTGTTTTGAGTAATGTTGCTCTAATGCACCTACATGTGCTAGTTGCAACCACTTAGCGTACTCATCCTCTTCTACATAACAAGCCAAGATCCCTTGATCCGTGTGCTTGTACATACTTCCTGCCATGATGTGATACTTTTGGGCTTTTACTACCTCTCTATCCTGTGTGGCCATTACTGAGTGGTTAGGCCCGTAGGTTAATACTGGCACTAATGGCTTAGCCCACTGCGGTACAACTTCCAAGTTAAACAAGTAAGCTTCAGGTAAGTCATCTGACACTCCTTGTGGGGCTTCTCCTGATGTGAGCCTTGAGAGATGATCTGCTCTTAGGTGAGTTCTGCCTTTTCTCACTACTACCTCAAAGTCATACTCCATTAGTAAGAGAAACCATCTTACTAATCTGCCTGTATTACATGGCTTGTTTACCAGGTACAGTAGAGCTTGGTGATCAGTAAAAAATTTGAACTTATTTGCAAGCAAATAATATCTAAACTTTTTAACTGCATATACCATGCCTAATCCTTCTCGTTCGGTGGTTGTATAGTACCGTTCAGCAGCATTCAATTGTCTACTGGCATAGGCAATAGGGAGATCCATGTTCCCTTCACCCGTAGGTTGTGCAAGTACGCATCCAATAGCATAATTGGAGGCATCCACATGAACATGGAATGGCTTGCTCCAATCTGGTGTGGTCAAGATTGGTGCTGAACATAATCTTCGTTTAAGCTCCTGGAAGGAATTCTCACATTCCTCAGTCCACTCAAAGTTAGTTAGAAGTCCGTACATGGGCTTTGCAATGACAGCATACATGTGGATGAACCGACGGTAGTAACCACAATGTCCCATGAAAGCCTGTACTTCCTTGATGTTCTTTGGCCTAGGTAGTTCTGCGATGGCTCTCACTTTCTCTTCGTCAGTGGATATGCCGTTCTTAGACACTATGTGCCCTAGAATTTTGCCTTGCTTGACCATGAAAACACACTTTTCTGGGTTCAGGCAGACTTGATATTCTCTGCATTTATCAAAGATCTATCTGAGTTCGGGTATATGGGTCTGTCTAATGTTGGAATGAGCGCAAAGATCATCAACATAGACTTCCAAATTCTTCCTCAAGAATAGGTTACTTTGCCTGGGCTATCAGGGTCTTTAAACTCATAGATTGTGAGAGCACCTACTTCATGAGACAAGGTAGGCTTATACCTCCAAAAGGCCTCATCAGTTTCTCAGTTTAAAAGCAAATCTATGCTTTTATTATCCTGTGGAATCAATTCTTGAGTCATGATTCTGGTCAAGACAGATTTACCACGGGGGGGTTCTTGGCTCTCTCTCTTCATTCCCTTGCTCTATATCACCCATGTCGGTCTCCGCAATCACATTTCCAAACTCAACTGTTCTATCAGGAAGAGTGGTGACTACATATATAGTCCCCTCTTTATCTAGGTATGCTCCATTCTCAAACTTGACTACTGGGTGTTCTAGTCCATGGGGTTGATCAGGGTTCTTAATCTGGACCACCGATCTTCTCAGGCCATCTTCGTAGATGCGAACACCTAGACGATTAGTCTTGATGTATTCCAATTGAGTCTCGTAAGGTCCTTCTGGCTTTTCTAAATAAGCCAACCTTGAACTACCTACTGGTCTCTCCATGTGATAGGACATTTCAGAATCACTCGTTTCTGATCGTGGAGTGTATGGGTAATCACTCAACTGCTGGGCCCAAGACCTAGCAGTGTGATTGACACTAGCTTCAGAAGATCTGAGGCTTTGTCTGTCTCTGCCTAAGTGTCTACCTGACCTAAGGTTCATATGCCTGGTTTCTCTACCCCCTTGATCCCAAGTACACTCTCGTTGCGGGTTAATTGACACCAATCACTTTGTTCTTTTTAGTTGATTATTATGTTTATGATCTTCTCTGGTATCACGTCGTCAGGAATGCTTAAGTGAATTTTGCACTTGCTAAGTGATCGATTCAAGTTTACTTTTGTCCCTTAGGGTTTTCGCACTTAAGTCCTACTTAATGCTTGCACTTAGTTGCTTAGTTCTCTTGGACTTGATGTGTGCCTAGCGTTGTCCTAATTAATTACCACACCTAAGTCGTACTTAGCTTAGGCTAGGAATTGACAAAGGAGGGTTGAGAGATCTTCCAACCTCAATTAGATGGTTGACGAGACTGCTACACAAGCCCAGGAAGCCTTCTCCCAAGCTTGGTACTCACCCTTGCTAGCTTTCCTTGGAATGCCTTGCTTGCACACAATGTTCGTGCAAAAGTTCACAAATCAATATAGCTCTATTACCACAAGGGATTGAAAGACACACATCAACATTTACAGGCCCCCCCTTGGAGTAACTCACTATACCCCCAAATCCTTATGACCACTTAGTTCAACCTAAAGGCCAACTTAAAAATACATGTTCTAAAACCCCAGATATGATTCTACAAAAAACCAGTCGAGGTCCACGTAGGATTCTCAACAAGCTTTCAAACGAGACCAAAATCTCATCAATCGGAGTTCGTATGGCGAAGTTATGACCATTCAGGCACTCAGGGGTCAAAACAGGCTCTCAGGGTTTAGGAGATCCCTCTCTGATTTCTAGGTCTTTTGCCCATTCCTAAGGCTCTAATGTGATATTAAGGTGCCTACAATTAAGCCCAACTATACCTCACTTCACTCAAAATTAACCCTAAAATTTTCATGCATTAAGGCCGTGTATCGCGATAGGTCGGGTCGAGGTGTCGCGATAGGTCGAAGTGTCGCGATACTTGGGAGTGTCGCGATACTTCGAGGTGTCGCGATAGGCGAAAGTGTCGCAACACTTGGGAGTGTCGCGATACTTGGGAGTGTCGCGATACTCCGAGGTGTCGCGATAGGTGGAAGTGTCGCGATAATTGGGAGTGTCGCGATACTTGGGAGTGTCGCGATACTCCGAGGTGTCGCGATAGGTGGAAGTGTCGCGATACTTGGAAGTGTCGCGATACTTGGGAGTGTCGCGATACTTGGGAGTGTCGCGATACTTGGGAGTGTCGCGATACTTGGGAGTGTCGCGATACTCCGAGGTGTCGCGATAGGTGGGGTTAGTGTGTCACGATACTCCGAGGTGTCGCGATAAGTCGTGAGTGTCACGATACCTCGAGGTGTCGTGATAGGTCGAGCTATGGTGAATTCTGTGGTTCTGTCTTGTGATCCTAGGTGCTCTCGGCCTACGCAGTGTCGTGGTGCACTCAGAAACGTGATTCGTCGAAATTTTCAAAGTGTCGCAATAGCTCAAGCTCAACGCCTCGGGGCCTGTGCAGAGGGATTCTGTACCTGCTGAGCTTGCTGGAGAGCGTGATGGAGCTGGTACCTGCAAGAAACATGCAAAAAACACACAACACAAATGCACGTGCTCGCTCTCTCTCAAACTCGCACACAACAAATGAGGGGAATGACAAGGAAATGGGAATATGTAGTGAAGAAGGAGGTGGAGGTGGAGATGAAGAAGGAGGTGAAGATGGAGATGGAGATGGAGAAAAATCAGAAATTTACCGACTACTTACCATTCCAACGCATCCTCTCTACGTCTTACCATCACACGCTCGTCCTCAAAGCTCGAATCCTCGGAAACGGCGCCAAAATTTGGTGTAGCTTTGTGATGAGTAGCACCTCCTTTAATGTCAATCCGGGAAGACATGAGGATGGTATGAAGACCTCTAGCAAGTGAAGGCACAAATGTGTGAGTGCGAAGCACACTAACATGCACACACATACACACACACGTGCACACACAGCAAGAACAAAGAGAGTAAGACAATGGAATCACTTCTATTGCAACAAAGTTCTCATACAAGCTCAAAACTACAAGAAGCTCTCTCAAAAATGAGCTCTCTAGCTCTATTTATAGTTTTTGACTAGCTTTGGCCCTGTCCAGACCTAGTGTCCGGCCTAGTTAAAAATTAGGTTCCAGGGCTTATTTGAGGGCTCAAACGAGGTCTAAAAAATACGAGAATTAGTAGGCAACTACTTCTAAGGCTCCTCAAGCTCGAGGACTCCTCGGCTTGTACAAAATGGAGCTACAAAAGGTGAAAATGGTATTTACAGGGGTTTTTAGTGATGAGAATCACTTTTAAATGGTGTAAGGGTTTTGAAAAAAATAAAGGGTTGCCTTAGTGCTAGATCTGCGTGTATGCTCGTACTTGCTTCTTCCCGTATACTGCCAACAACACCCTAAGATGCACTTTTCTAGGATTCCTTGTCTACGAACCTCCTTCCATGGCATTCCCAACTCCAAGCTCATACTTTACTCCCTCCATCCCACCTGTGCTTCAACCCGTGCATGCCTTTCTTTCTAGATTGTTTCAACCCATCACCCAAACTTCATTGTCGGTCCCACTCCCAACACCAACACCACAATTATTCACCACCACCTCACACAAACCAGCCACCATTCCATTGTATATATTAGACACCACACTCACCTCCATGTCAGATAGCATGGAAAATTTTCCACCCTCAAGACCTCCCCCTCCCCCCACACTTCCACCATCCCCCATTCCCCCACCACCAACTTCACCTGCACACACCTCTCTATTAGACATAGCATTCACACTCCCCATTCTCCACTCCCATTCCCTTGCATCAACCACTATACAAAATACATCTTCATCTATAAATAATGCATTTGATACTATGCTTTAGTGTATGCCATAGCTAAGGACAAAATACCATCATCTAGAGGAACATAACAAGAGATTACAAGCACACTCTACAGAATTAAAACAATGCATTGCAACACTGGAGGAAGACAATGAGAGTCTACAAATGCAATTTCATACATTACAGGAAACCCATAGCACATTGGAAGTAAAGTTGCAGAACGTAGAACAAGAGGCACTACAACAAGTCGAAGGTCATCTACGAACATAGATGGAACGTAACTCTAAACTCTAGTGCAACATGGAACTCTTAAGAAGGCATCTTGTAGTAGCTCACAAGGAGAATAGAACATTGCAACTTCAAAATTGGAAAAATCTAGAAGCAACAATAGAGAGCATACTAGGGGCTACATTAAGTCCATCAAAATTTCAAGTTATGCCCCCTGAGAACATTAAGTTCATACTTGAAGATTATGCTAACCTACTTGAAGCCCATGATAAATTATCAGGAGAACTAGATCAATTGCAATAGCAATGAAAGTCAGACACTATAGCTGTCCCACCAACCACCATATCCACCTCTTTAATCATCACTGACTCAGACATGCTACAGGAGCTACAAAAACAAGTCAGAGAATTGCAAACAAGGTTACTACAATACAAAAGTCCACCATCCCCATCAAAGGCCCCCATAGAAGAAGACACAATCTCAATTTCAATAGAACAAATGTTTGAAGATGACTATGACTCTCAATCCATTCCGAGTGGACAGATAACAAAAGAATGTCAGGACACATTCGAAGCTCCATGACCCCCATGGTTATAACAAGTGGAAGAAATTGGGCATACTCATGAAGATCGCACATTGGTGCAAACTTAGGCAATACGAATCATAGAAGAATCACTTGCTCACAGTCATCATACTAGTCCTCATGTCTCCATGGATTGACATTTATGAGGTGGATCTCCTCACATTTGTAAGGTCGTCGGATCGGCATTATGTAATTTATATATATGCCGATTACTCGGTCCGGCGAGTCTTATTTGAAGTATAGAAGAGACCAGCACCCTTGGGCAGTTCCAAATCTATTAGGGACACCTGCAAGCGGTAGAAGTGCAGGCCATTTAAGCCCAGTTGTCGAAGGATCGGAGCCAGTTAGCAGTAGTTCTGGTACAATTTGGTGACACATGAGGAATTTCCAGTAGATTCCGGTGTAATTCCGGTGCATTCTGAAGAGGATACAATAACTTTTGAGTGTAAAGAGACGCAGTGCGTAGTTGGTTCGACACCATCTGATCAGAATTTGAATCTTTCCGGTGATAACATGGTGGTCCCAAGTGAGACTGTTTCTGGTGAACAGACAACTTGGTGCGATGAAAGTTCCACAAGTTTCGGTGGAAGTTCGGTGTCATTTAGTGGGAGTTTGAAGTTTTTCGGTGATACTAACGTACTACCTGGTGGATCCTTGTTACACTCACCACTGTTCGGGGCAAGTTTGCCTACTCTTGATACTGAAGCTGAGGACAGACTATCTGATTTGGAGATACTTTTAGACGGTCGCCGGAGTAGGACAAATGTATGCCGGATGTAACAGAATTTTCAAAATCTGCGTGAAAAGTTGGTACGTGCATTCTGTAAACATATTTTTAAAGCAATGGGAAAAGAGTGATCGAGACCCGTTTTTCGTAGAAGTTGTTTGAGTACTGTCTGAGTTTGTGTGGTGTCATCGGGAAATTGAGTCATATGTCTATATTGTTCTGTTCAGTCTGTTCGTCTATTCCTACTGTAGTGCAGAGTAATGAATTTGTAGTATCGAGTGTGAATCTGTTGTTAACAGTGTGTTCTGTATTCACTGTTGATTCCGATCACAGGGAAGAACTAATATCGGTAATAGTATGAACTGTGAGTTGGCGCACTGATAAGCTTGGTGATGAGTTAAACTGTGATTAATATGCCTGTTGATGGAGTTTTGCATACGGTAAGCCTGTACACCCTCGGGTATGGTCGTCTGTCTTACTACTGTCCGGTATACCTGTCTGTCCTCAAGAAGTGTGTATTGAGTTGCATAAGTTTAGTAAAGTTGAGTAACTCTATTAGTTTGCGAGTCAGAACCAGACTACTGCTCCGTTACCCTAGCAAATTAGTCTATAAGTTCGGCGTCCTAGTACGCAAGAACAGTTACTAGTCAGTTATAGCTAAGTGCTGAGCTAAGACGCGATAGAGTATTTACGGGTGTGTAAGGATGTGGGAAAATAGTACAGGGCCTCTGTCTAACAGACCCCTACCACTCCCAAGAACCCACTTGATCTGATAACGCCTTTCGGTAATAGAAAGTTTAATACAGTTTATGGTGAATCATTATTTTACGTTTAATATTTGTTCGGTAACGATTTTGGCTAGTTATTAACACAACGTAACTGTATAACATTTAACACTTGGCGCCGTCTGTGGGAAGGTGGCATCAAAATTGCTAGTCATCTGTCAGAATTAGATTATCGTTCGATTGGCAGTAGCAACAGACTAGATTGTTGCAGACTGTCCCGTTAGTAATACTACACAATTAGTACAAAAGATGATACATGCCGGTTACTCGATCCGGTGAAACGTATCCCAAGAACCATCAGTCTGGAATACTAAAGCCAACTTTGGGAGGTAGAAGTACAACTAGGACTGACCCAGTTGTCAAGAAAGTTAAGAACGTTAAAACTGATTCCGGTCATAGTCCGGTGGAACCTGTTACGCCTCTGGTAGATTCCGGTACTATTTCGGCACAGTCTATCAAAGATATAGTAATTCCAGAACCTACCAAGACGCAGTTGGAATCTAGTTTAACACTCTTGGAAAAAGATTCAGATTCATCTACCATTAGAAATACTTTAGTCAAAGAAATCGGCGAAGGCGAAAAAACGCCGAATTCAGGCACAATTTGGGTTCATTCCGGTGAAATTTCGGTAAGAGAATCACAGTTTTTCGGTGACGATTTAGCATTTTCTGCTGAATCTTCAGCCCATCTGCCATGCTTGGAAGCAAGCTCCCATACACTGGACATCAAGGAGGAAGGAAGGCTGTTCGAAACAGAAATTCGAAGCATATTAGACAAGATAATCACACCGGAAAGTGCGTCATCCGACGATACAGATTCCGGTAGTTCAGAAGGAAAGTATAACACGCTCACGATGAACGGACAACAACAGTTATGTCCATCCAGGCCACCTCCAACGGGAGTGACGTACACGAAGTTTGGTGGATTTCTAGGAGATGATCCGGATGCTCATGTGCATACGTTCGAGATAAGTTATGCAGTTCTCAACCATCCACATTGTTTTCCAATCTACACTTGTCAATGAAGCAGCTAGATGGCTTACAGAATATGATATTAATCATTTCGGCACCTACGAAGCAGTACGAGATGCTTTTCTGCAGCGATTCAGGCTAAAAAAGAATCCAGCCAAAATTTTTGATTATCTACAGAATAACAGACAGAAACCAAATCAAACTGTACAGGAGTATGCTACTCTCTTTAGAACACACTTAAGGCAGTTACCACCGGCCCATGCTAACTTACCAGATGACGTTATCACTCAGTGGTTCATTAATGGCTTAGTTCCATAACTTAAGCAGATCATGATCATAAGATGTGTCAGAGCCATGTCCCTCGATGCAGTCATTGCAATGACTCTACAACTGGAACACAAAGTCGGTGGATTTACAGAAGATTTAGAATGGTTAAAAGCAAACAAGAATGTTGTAGAAGATATGACTAGACAGGTATACTGCAACATATGCAAAAATTCAGGACATACCAGTGCCAATTGCGCACTTAATCAAACATTCTGCGCTATCTGCAACATTGCCGGACACACCACCGAAAACTGCACATACAACGCTAGAGTACAAGGAACAGCAACTGTCAATGCAATTATCCAGGAACAAGGACAACCAGCAAATCACTATGTGCCTCCACAAATGAGAAACAACCAGCAGCAAGGATATCAAAATTACCGAGGACAGAGGAATAACAATTATAATCCAAACCGCTGGCAAAACGGACCACCACCGGAAAATCCCAATTTACCACCACCACGCGCCATTTTTGTGGTGAATTTGGACATATTAGGAGATTTTGCAAGGATGCAGCTGAGTATGATCAAAGGAAGAAGGAACGTCAAAATCCAATGGCCAACATGGTAAAAATCACACCGGTGGAGATACAGGCTGCTACAATCCAGACCCGTTCCGGTAAACAACTACAACCGGCAACAGAAATATTTGAACCAGGGATACATGAACAACACAGAATGTATAACAAAGCTAGTCGATGGACCACAGCAGAACCACCAGTCTTTCCAGAGCCTATTCCGGTAACCCAGCCCTCGTTAACAAAGGAAGAAACGCAACAAAGGGAGTCAGCAGTAGGAACATCATCAGCAGCAGATACATTACCAACTGTAGACACCTCCGCATCAGCAGAGGCATCAACTTCAACATCAGTAGAGTCTATCAATCAATCTCAACAGGCCTGGGAAATCTTATCTAAGGCATCTATCACTCTGCCTCTGGGCCAATTACTGGAATTAGTACCGGGAATTCGACAACAGTTCCAACAACAGCTCAGCCCGGTGACTTCTTGTATTCTGGCGACAGCAGCAGTTCAACCGGAACCTGATTCTACTGTCGATCATTCAGTCCCCTTGATTACAATATGGTATAAGAATCATAAGATTACGCAAGTATTGATTGATGGAGGCTCTGGTGTTAACATTGCGACGGCGGCCTTATGCAAAAGATTAGGATGGACCGAAATCGAACCAGTTCAATTTTTTGTTAGAATGGCAGATCAATCAAGATTCCACCCCTTGGGGCTTGTACGAAATGTACCGATCACTTTACAAGGTGTCTTTGCCTGCACTGTAATGTGGTTCGGATTGAAAAATGCACCAAAGGCCTATTCAGGAAAAATGGGAATTACACAGGATTTTGAGACAATTCTTTGTGTCCCAATGTTTTACGTTTTGGCTCATTCACACACCAAGACATGTTATTATCTCTTGATTGGAGTATATTCAATTGCAATTTATTATTAAGGATGATTGTATTGAAAATGGGGTATCAAGGTTGGGCTAATATTTAAGTATTTAACACAATTACTAATATAAATGGGACTTGAATAATTCCCAAATTTCCTGAATAGGCCTTACCAAGCACATTTTAGTGATGTATGCAGGAGATTTTCTCTCCTTATCTCACTTCATTTATGCAAGTATATCTCGATGACTTCTCGATTTTTGGTAAGATGATGGCACATTTGCTTCATCTACGATGTTGTTTTCAAAAGTGCAGAGAGTACAAACTCTGTCTTAACCCAAACAAATCTGTGTTTGCGGTCTCATGTGGCAAATTACTTGACCACATTGTATCTGCACAAGGTATCCAAGTAGATCCAGATAAAATTTCGGCAGTATTAGAAGCTCCGGTGCCAACTTCTCCAAAAGAAGTTATGCGCTTTATGGGCCAAGTATGGTGGCATGGAAGGCACTTACGGTGGCTTGCTCATCTGGCTATACCACTAAACAAGCTAATCAGCAAAACACCTCGACAATTTGAATGGACCCAGGAATGCCAGATAGCATTTGATCGTTTAAAGCATTTACTAACACAAGTTCCCATCTTACAACCGCCGGACTGGGATCACCCATTTCATGTATTTGTTGATGCTTCAGATATAGCAATAGGAAGTGTATTGATGCAACAAATTGATAAATGGTTCAGACCAGTGTATTATGCAAGTTGAAGATTAGCACCTGCTGAGAAAAATTACTCTGTAACAGAAAGAGAATGTCTAGGGCTAGTATATTCGGTCAAGAAATTTAGACATTACTTGCTAGGCCGTAAATTCACATTTCATGTAGACCACGCTGCACTTGTCTATTTAGTTCGGCAACAACATCTAGGTGGTCGATTAGCGCGATGGGTCTTACTCTTGTAGGAATTCGACTACGAAGTCATTCACCGGCCAGGCAGTTCGCACGCCTTAGCAGATTTTTTATCCCGCTTAGATTCCGGTGAAGCACCCGTGGGCATAGATGACACGACACCCGCGATTTATGCATCAGAACCAATTAATGAAGAATCTGCAGACCTACCTATCCCATTTTCATATTATGATCAGATCTTGACCTTTCTCACTGATGGTTGCCTTCCATCTCAGACTTCTAGAGCAGTATGCAGGAAAATTGCAGTTTTTAGCCGCCCATTTCGATTAATTGCTGGAGAACTATATTATGTAGATCCTACTTCGATGTATTCCACCACATGAAGTTAACTCAGTTATCACTTTGGCTCGCTCGATTCCTTCCGGTGGCCACTTTGCTACAGATCTAACTCACCGGAAAATTTTGCAGAGTGGTCTCTGGTGGCCAACAATGTACAGAGATATATTACAGTTTGTCAAACAATGTGATACTTATCAAAGATCGGGTCAGCCTTTGCAACGTCATTTTTTTCCTTTGCAACCCATCTTACCAATAGAACCTTTCTAGAAGTGGGGACTAGATTTTATCGGTCCAATTACACCGCCAGCAGTCTTCAGTAACAACCGTTACATACTGACCTGTACAGACTATGCAACCAGATGGGCAGAAGCCTGGGCTTTACGGTCTGCTACAGCAGTTACGGTAGCAAAGTGTCTGCTAACCGATGTCTTTCCACGTTTTGGCTTACCACTAGAAATTGTCTCAGATCAAGGCTCTCATTTTGTAAACAATTTAATGAAGGCACTTACACAGTCGTTCCAAGTTACACATAAATTTAGTTCTCCTTATTATCCTCGTGCCAATGGATTGGCCGAAAGTACAAACAAATCTCTGCTAAATATCCTTCGAAAATTGATCATGGAATCACTGGAAAGATGGGATCAACTGCTACCTGCAGTATTATGGGCATACCGGACTACCTACAAGGTAACAACAGGATTGACACCTTTCAAATTAGCTTATGGCCTAGAAGCAATAGCACCAATGGAGATAGTTATACCCAGTTTACGAGTAGCCATTACCCAGAAATTACTACCGGAAGACTCACTGTCATTTCGGATGGACACTCTCAGAGAGTTAGATGAGCATCGATGGCTTAGTTTCTTAACTATGCACGAAGTTCAACTAAGACAGGCAAGGATGCACGATCGAAACCTGAAAACTCTAGTGTTTTCGGTAGGACAGCTTGTACTTTTCTATAACGCAAAGTCAAATAGATCCGCAGGCAAATTAAAATTACGGTGGTTCGGCCCTTACAAGATCGCAGAGCAAATCGGTCCAGCAACTTTTCGGTTGACTACGTTGACCGGAAATCCACTTCCAAAAGTAATCAACGGATCGAAGCTGCGGTCGTATCAAAGCGCTACTAGTCCGCATTAAATCATTCGGCGGTGGACCGCATTTTTTAGCTTTTGTTTTTTACTTTTCATTTTGTTCTTTCTCTTCTTTTTTAATAGCCGTGTTTTGTCATAAGCCACCCTCCTTACCAATTACTCAAGTATGCATGCCAAATTAAAAGCAATATCATTCCAGCACCGCACAATGATAAGCATCACTTCCTACCCGCCCCCCCACTGTAATGTCTGTACTTAAGCTCTTCGGTTGCGCCAAAAAACGCTATTGTGTTCTTGTGATTGTAATTGTGTGTTCTGTGTTCTATGTATCCGTGTACTGTGTTCTGTGTATTCGTGTTCGCAATGGAAGCGTTGGCGAACTACACAACCTTTTGTGATGGTATCCCTACCGAGGTAGGAGAATACCTGCGTATCCGAGGGTTTGCTAACTTCGCTGAGCTGCCTTGGCACTCAGTGGAAGCCCATCCCTTCTTCGCACAAATTATCCCAGCCATCGCCCAATCTCCCATCACCGAACGACAATGGCTCTTCCCCTCCTTACCATCTAGAACCATCATAACCTTCCAGGCCTTCGCCGAAGCCTTCCGTCTCACCCCACAAGGCCGCAAAAATGGCCCAAGCATCCCCGTAGCTCGAATGATAGAACTTTTTCCCCGATTTTCATCAAATGACTACGCCATTCTCTGCCGCCCCGAACCTGAAAAAATCGCATTGCAGTTCTTAGTTGTGATCCTTAACCTCCAAAAATGCACATACGGTATCTCTCGCCCATTCTATTCCGCCATCGACCTTGCCGCACGAGAACCTGTTAATTTTGCCTCATTTCTCTTTCACCGAATCCATAAGGAGTGCGTCGCCATAGTGAAACAAGTCAACAAAAGAACCACCCCTCGATCCAGACTTCCCCACATCCTTTCTTTCCTCTTCCCAACCATACTCGCCACTCAACCACCACCACGAGGACCAATCTTAAGGCACGAAGAGTCAGTTCAACTACTAGAAGATGAGGAAGAAGAAGATGAAGAAGAACTCAACCAATTGTTCCGCCGGAAACGCATCAGAATTAGCTCCTCAGAAAGTGAAGCACAAGGCTGAGCCGGAAAGGAGAAAGATAACGATAAAGACGAAGAGAAGAACGAAGAAGAAACCTTCCATGATACAGCAACTTCAATGCACAATGAATCATCGGCAGAACAACAAGAACAACAAGATCAAGCAGAGACGGAAATAATTTCGACCGAAAAAGAATCAGAGCAACAGGAAAATGAGCAGCAATCCAATCAAGATGCACTAGACAAGCTACTGAAGGCAGTGGAATCCACAGAAGCACACAATGCAGAAACAGAACAAATAAACAAGGTAACAACTACTGACTCTGCCCTCCCCAAAACCCCGCCTGCTAACCCCATCTCCCAACTGGAACCACACCGCAGCCCCATCAAGCCCAGTCACCACACCGGAACTTCTGAAGCCTCTACATCCTCCCTTAACTATTCACCTCCAAACTCACAACAACTCCTCGCCGGAACCTCGTCACAACCTCGTCCTCCCCTGCCATCCTACCCCATTCCAATTTTTTCGGAACTAGAAAATATGGGTCACCTTTTAATTAATCTATCCCAACAACTGCCGCAACACCTGAAGCATGCCACAGACAGTGCCCGAGAAGAATTCCAAAGGAAATTGGAAATAATGGAGGCGGATATCACCCCTCTTCAGGAAGAATTACAAGCAGCAAGAGCAAAAAATCATGCACTACAAGAGCAGATCAAGCAGCTACAGGCTACACTCCAAGTACAAGAAGAGAGCTCAAGCCAGAGAGATAAGGCAATGGCTGCAAAAGAAGAAATGCTGATAGCTGCCGCCGCAGAAATAATACAGTTAAAACAAACACTCAAAGATACCGAAGATACAAGAATAGCACTAGGAAACCTACTGGAAGAAACAAGAGCCCAGTTGCAGGACACAATACAGAAATATCAAGAGCAGCAGAGAGAAGCAAAGCAGGCAGTAGAAGAGTTACAAAGAAGAAAAGGATCCTTAGACGATGTCAACAACATGCTGAAACACCAACTAAACAGAGAATCTAAATATCAGAAGGATTTAGCAAATGCCCGCAGAGAACGGGATGCTTACTACCAAACTATAGAGTTCTAGAACCAACAATTCGGAAGATTAGATAATCAGGTACGCAACCAGAAAGACAGAATCAACGAGATGCAGAAACAAGTAACAAACATGAAGACAGCAAGAGATGCGACATTATCAAACGAATTTTATTTACAAGAAGCCTTTTTGCAAACACAGGCCGAAATTTTGCTCACCGAAGCCATTGCCCTCAGTTCCGTTAGAGTAGATGCGCAGATTTTAGAACCCGACACCCTTAAGCAATTATTAGAAACCCTTAAGAAAAAAATAGCCCGGACATTTAGATTAGCCAGGAATATGTATTTAGAAGGTATCATAGATGAACAATAGTTTTGTAATCAAAATCACTTGCGGGTTCGAGTCCACCGTGCGTGCCAGTGTTAGACGGCCACCGGAGTAGGACAAATGTATGCGGGATGTAACAAAATTTTCGAAATTTGCACAAAAAGTTGGTACGTGCATTCTGTAAACATCTTTTTAAAGCAATGGGAAAAGAGTGATCGAGACCCGTTTTTCGCAGAAGTTGTTTGAGTACTGTCTAAGTTTGTGTGGTGTCATCGGGAAATTGAGTCATATGTCTATATTGTTCTGTTCAGTCTGTTCGTCTATTCCTACTGTAGTGCAGAGTAATGAATTTGTAGTATCGAGTGTGAATCTGTTGTTAACAGTGTGTTCTGTATTCACTGTTGATTCCGATCACAGGGAAGAACTAATATCGGTAATAGTATGAACTGCGAGTTGGCACACTGATAAGCTTGGTGATGAGTTAAACTGTGATTAATATGCCTGTTGATGGAGTTCTGCATACGGTAAGCCTGTACACCCTCGGGTATGGCCGTCTGTCTTACTACTGTCCGGTATACATGTCTGTCCTCAAGAAGTGTGTATTGAGTTGCATAAGTTTAGTAAAGTTGAGTAACTCTATTAGTTTGCGAGTCAGAACCAGACTACTGCTCCGTTACCATAGCAGATTAGTCTGTAAGTTCGGCGTCCTAGTACGCAAGAACAGTTACTAGTCAGTTAAAGCTAAGTGCTGAGCTAAGACGCAATAGAGTATTTACGGGTGTGTAAGGATTTGGGAAAATAGTACAGGGCCTCTGTCTAACAGACCCCTACCACTCCCAAGAACCCACTTGATATGATAACGCCTTTCGGTAATAGAAAGTTTGATACAGTTTACGGTGAATCATTATTTTACGTTTAATATTTGTTCGGTAACGATTTCGGCTAGTTATTAACACAGCGTAACTGTATAACATTTAACAATACATAAGAGATTCAACGCTATTTTTGAGCGAGAAGGTGAGCAGTCTGATAATACAGATTCTGAAGGACAAGGCACACCCCCTCAGAACTCATGAAACAGCAACGGTACCAATATTAGCACCATGAGTGGTCAACAACAACAACAACAACAACAGCAGCCACATCCAATCATTCCACTTCGGCCGGTTCCAACAGGGGTGACGTACACAAAGTTCGGTGGATTTCCAGGGGACGATCCTGATGCACATATGTGCACGTTTGAGATCAGTTATGCAGTATTAAACCACCCACCTGACCCGGCGTACAAAGCCTTCGTATTTCAGGCTACATTGGTCAATCAAGCAGCGAGGTGGTTAACAGAGTATGATATCAACCATTTCGTTACCTATGATGCGGTCAAGGATGCGTTTCTAAAGAGGTTCCGGTTGAAGAAGAATCCCGCTGAAATCTTCGACTATTTGCAGAACAATCGACAGAAGCCGCACCTGACTGTTCAGGAATATGCAACATTGTTTCAAACTCATTTAAGAAAATTGCCTCCGGCATATGCTAATCTACCGGATGATGTTGTAACCCAGTGGTTCATTAACGGGCTGACCCCACAGTTAAGACAAATCATGATCATCCGTTGTGTGGGTGCTATGACACTAGATGTTGTTATTGCGATGGCCCTGCAACTAGAGCATAAAGTTGGGGGATTCACCGAAGACTTGGAGTGGCTGAAAGCCAGTAAGAATGCAGTAGATGATCTAGCTAAACAGATGTATTGCACCAAGTGCAAAAATCCAGGGCACACCAGTGCTACATGTGCCCTTAACCAGATGTATTGTGCCATCTACAACACAACAGGACACTCAACGGAAAATTGTGTGTATAATGCTAAAGTGCAAGGGCGAGCAGCTGTAAATGCTATCATACAGAAACCAGGTCAGCCCGCAACCCATTACGTGCTACCACAGATGCGGAACAATTAGTCGCAAGGATATAGAAATTACCGGGGTCAAAGGAATACCAATTTCAATGCCAATCAATGGCAGGCGGGGCTTGTACGGTAATGTGCTTTGGGTTAAGGAATGCTCCAAGCACGTTTCAACAGTGTATGCAAGAAATCTTTTCACCCTACCTGACTACTTGTATGCAAGTATATTTGGACGACTTTTCCTTATTTGGCAAGACTGCGGCGCACTTGTATCATTTACGGTGCTGCTTTCAAAAATATCGCGAATACCGATTATGCTTGAATCCGACAAAGACAGTGTTTGCGGTATCTTGTGGCAAACTCCTTGGCCATATTATCTCTAAGCAAGGCATACAAGTTGATCCGGATAAAGTTGCAGCCGTGTTGCAGGCACCACTCCCTACCACACCGAAAGAAGTTATGAGCTTCTTGGGTCAAATCCGGTGCTTTTCTAATTGACGAATGTCTTCCTCCTCATACTCCCCCTGCTCTGCGGCAAAAAATTGCAGTTTACAATCGCAAATTCTGGTTGATTGTAGGTCAACTGTACTACATGGATCATACTGGTGTCTTACTTCGCTGTATCCCACCACATGAAGCAGACTCGGTTGTGGCTATGGCTCATTCACTACCCTCAGGTGGACATTTTGCAACCGATCTTACTCACCGTAAAATTCTTCAAAGTGGGCTTTGGTGGCCTACCATGTACAAAGACGTGACTCAGTTTGTGCAGTGGTGTGACACTTGTCAACGATCTGGACAGCCATTACAGTGCCATTTCTTTCCTCTACAACCTATCTTACCTTTGGAACCCTTTCAGAAGTGGGTTCTCCATTTTATTGGACCAATAACACCACCAGCAACCCTTAGCAACAATCGATATATACTGACTTGTACGGATTATGCCACCAGGTGGGCGGAAGCTTGGGCTTTACGGTCTGCTACCGCTGTTTCGGTGGCAAAATGCTTGATGAAGGACGTATTTCCGCATTATGGATTACCTCTGGAACTTGTGACCGACCAAGGAACACATTTTGCCAACAATTTAATGCGAGTACTAACGCACACTTTTCAAATTCTGCATAAATTCAGTTCACCATACTATCCCCGTGCCAATGGATTGGCTGAAAGTACCAATAAAACTCTGTTGACTATGCTTCACAAATTGATCGTGGAATCTCCAGAACGTTGGGACCAGTTACTTCCTACAGTTTTATGGACATACCGGACTACATACAAAGTGGCAACCGGAATGACTCCCTTCAAGCTTGCTTATGGGTTGGAAGCAATCGTGCCGATGGAGGTAGTAGTGCCAAGCCTACGCGTGGCCCTCACTCAGAAATTGTTGCCCGAAGACTCTTTGCCATTTTGGTTGGATGCACTTAGAGCCTTGGATGAACATCGTTGGGAAAGTGTGTTGGTACTTCAAGAAGTTCAGTTGCGGCAAGCCCGTACCCATGATCGTTTCCTCACAACTCCAGTTTTTACGGTGGGCCAACTTGTGCTCTTTTATAATGCTAAAGCAAATCGTTCTGCTGGGAAATTTAAATTACGGTGGTTCGGTCCTTACCGGATTAGTGAGCAAGTGGGACCAGCTACTTTTCGGTTGACTACCTTGACCGGAGTTCCCCTTTCCAAAGTAATTAATGGTTCAAAGCTACGCCCATATCACCAATCGCCTGATCACCGCTGACGTGTTCCTCGTTTTTCCGCGTGTCACTTATTTTTTTATTTTTGTATTTCGGTTGAATATAGACTGTAACTCTCCTCGTTTTGATATCTAAATATGATTAATCGCCACCCTGTGTTACTGATTCTTCTCATGCATGCACGCCGTAATTATGGAGGTTATCATTTCAATACCGCGCGATGATTAGGGTTTTCGATCGCCTCACGTTGTCATGTGTCTACTTAATCTTAATTCTTTCATTGTTAATCGTTATTGTGTCTGTGTGTTTCTGTGTTTTGTGTTTTCTGTGTTCTCTGTGTTCTTGTGCTTTCGCGTGCGCGTCATGGAAGCACTAGCCAATGTCGCTACCTTCCGTGAAGGACTCACTCCTGAAGTGAGTGAGTATCGGTGTATTCGTGGCCCCTTGAACTTCGTTGAATTGCCTTGGCATTCAGTGGAGTGTCAACCTTTCTATGCGCAGATCATTTCTACCATTGCCGCTACATCTGCTGCAAAGCAATCCTGGCCTATCACCTGTTTACCGTCCCGCGTTGTTATCGTGACTCTAGCTTCCTTTGCCGATGCCTTCCGACTTCCCCGGGATGGATTGGAGAATGGTCCTCTCCTTCTGGTAGCTACCATAACCGATTTATTCCCACGGCACTCATCTAATGAGTACGCCATTCTGTGTCGTCCTGATCCAAAACGGACCGCATTGCAATTTTTACTTGCTATCTTGAATTTGCAGAAACGTACCTACAGGATCTTGCGTCCCTTTTACTCGATGATTGACATGGCTTCTCGTGAGCCTGTCAATTTTGCATCTTTTTATTTTTGACGCATTCACCGTGAATGTGTTACGGTTATTAAACACGTTAATAAGGGTGATCTTCCACGCTCTCATCTACCCCATATCCTCACCTTTCTTCTTTCGGTACTTCAAGCCATGCAACCGCCCCCAAACGATCCAATCTTGTTCCATGAAGACTCTGTTCAAATGCTCGAGGACGCAAAGGATGAGGATGAATATCTCTTTCATCTTCTTCACCAGATTCGGCACCGTATAAGTCCGTCTGAGAGCCAGGTGCAAGGATCCAACGCTGGTCATGAAGAAGAGGTCTTCCACGACACCGCCACTTCTATTCACGTGGAGTCTTCTGGTCCTTCTTCTCCAGATAAGCAGCAGGAAAAAAGTGCTTCCACCACCGAATCTGACGAAATTTCTTCTCAGGAGGATATTCAGTAGCAAACTCAAGATGATGTGCAAGACATTGTTGCTGAGATTGTCAATGAAGTGATTGCTTTGGTTGATGCGGTAATTGCCAGACCTGAAGCGACAAAGCAGCAGAACATCGGAATAGTGTTGGTGCCCAACACTCTTATACCCACTTCTCCACTTGGTTGAGCCCATTGTACCTGTGGCGCCTATTGTTCCTGAAGCACCCGCTACTTCATCATCTTCTCCTAATTACTCTCCACCACCTTCCCCTCATCTATTATCAGCCTCTTCATCCCAACCACTTCCTCCTCTTCCTCTTTCGATTCCAATGTTTCATGAACTTGAATCAATGGGTCACCTGTTGATCCAATTCTCGCAGCAGTTACCATTGCAACTGAAGATGGCCACTGACAATATCAGACAGGAGTTGCAGCATAAGGTTGATGTTTTGGAGGCTAATATTGCCCCACTACAAGAGGAAGCAGATGTTGTTAAAGTAGAAAATCATACTTTGCAGATGCAACTTCAGCAGCTTCAAGCCAGGCTTGCAGAACAAGATACCATAATTGCTCAACGTGATGTAGCATTGGCCGAATTAAAAGCCAAGGATGTTTTGTTAAATGCTCGTGATGAAGAGATCAATCAGTTAAAACAGCTAGTACATGATAAAGAAGACGCTAGAGTGGCACTTGGGAATTTGTTGGAAGAACTTGATGAAGTTGTGCAGAGAGGCCAGGAGATGGCTAATTTAGCTAAACAAACTACTGCAGAACTCCAGACCGCCACCGCCGATTTGTTTCAGGCGAATTCTGCCCTTAAAGCCAAGACGAGTCTAACAATTCAACTTTAGAAGGAGATATTAGGGATTCAGAGGGAAAGAGATGCGTATTACCAAACAATTCAATATCAAGCTCAGGAGCTGGAGAGAAGAGAAAAGCAGCTAAGTTTTCAAGCAGAGCGCTTATCGAGAATCGATAATTAAATTGCTGAAATGAGATTGAGCCGAGATGCAGCCCTTGCCAATGATTTTTATTTGCAAGAGGCATTTTTGCAGACTCAAACTGAAATTTTGATGAGTCAAGTCATTGCAGCTAGTTCAATTCGAACTGATGCACAGCTGGTAGAGCCGGAGACCCTCAAATTGATGTTGGATTTGCTAAAACAGAAGATTTCTAGAACCTTCAAATTAGCTAGATCCATGTATATTCAAGGCATCGTAGACGAGCCTTAATTTTGTTTGCATTGCGGGTTCAAGTCCACCGTGCGTGCCAGTGTAAGGTCGCCGGATTGGCATTATGTAATTTATATTTTTCTATACCGCACGTACCGAAAGGTCATAGCGAAGTGTTGTACCCTTTTTATCAATTAATGAAAAGACACTACGGTGGTTCTCCAGTAGCGAGGAATGGATCGCCAGACTGTCTGTCTGGGCGATTTGCAGCCTATGGAGACGTTGTAGTGCAGCATTCTTAAATTCTGAGTACTGTGACTCCTACTTTGTTAATTTACATTAATTTGTGATTAACACATGTAATGTTATGTTATCGATAACAAATCTGTGCGACGATAATCATTAATCTCTGCGTTACCTACTGTGAAAAGACTAATCGATAGATGAACAGTAATACTGTGTAGAAGAGATTATACTGGATAAAACGTACTACTTGTTTGATAAGTTAACTGGGAAAATAAGATACAGGGCCTCTGATTTATCAGACCCCTACCATCCCCAAGAACCCGAAATGAACTTAAAAGTGCCTGTGACGGAAAGTGCACTTTTAACACATTGGTACTTGCCATTGTGCTAGAGTGACATTCACTAGTGCTCACAAAAAAAAACAACCAAATAGAGGCCATAGCACACTAATTAAAGGGCACCAAAAGAACCACAACTAAATCGCTCTATGTTACAACTTGTCACACATGCACTTGATCACTCATTTGGGATGGCTATATTATTTTCTCATTTGAGGATCTCTTGGTAGACAATTCAAACTACCTTAGGCATAAATTTTAACTAAACATGCATGATGATTTGAAAGATCTTAGGTTATTAAGGTTGCTGGACTCCCTTGTTTTTTGAAGCCACTATCCCTTTGTTTGAAGATCTTCATATCAAAGGTTGTTGATTTTGTGACTACCCCTACAGGGATAGTGTTCAAAATCCAACACCCACAATTGGGAAGTTAGACCAACATGTGAATGACACGTCTTTATACATAGTTAATCTTTGTTTAGGGCATCCATGGGGCTTCATTGTGTGGTTGAATCTTCTTTCAAGTTGGAAACCAAACTCAGAAGGGATACATTGGCATGCATGCTCACTTTAGTGTTATGAAATTAAAAGTATTTCTTGACTACACCCTTGAGGTTTTCATAGGTTTTAAAGAATTCCTTTGGAGGTTCTCCCTGAAGGACAACCTAATTCTTGGTTTTTTGTGATTGCACATATGTTTGGGATGGTGTCGAAGAAACCTTGAGTTTGTGGATGATGCACTTCATGGCTTGAAGGGTTCAAGCACCTACTCTTTTGGAGATCCCCATGAACCTTGGGACATTGTACATTGTGGCCATAGTGGTTTAAGGCTATGGGATACAAGTTTTCAAGGTTTTGTTGTAAGGCCACTCTTGGCATGTTTTGGACTTGGGGGAGATCCCCTCTTGTCCACTTTCATCCCTATCTCCTTGATGTTTGATCTCCTTGAGTGGTATACATGATTCTTCTCTTTGAGCATTTTCTTTCTTATCATCCCTTGGTGTTGTGCTAGGTTGGAGCTCTATATTGAATTGGAAGCAATCACCACACTCCCTTGGGGTGTTTGAAGTTATGTGGCTTCATGGTTTTGTGACTGCCGCTAGTGGGATGGTTTTGGAAACCATCATTTCTTGCTACTTATAGACCTTGATGGAACTTTATGCTACTTGGGAATGCATAGTCAAAGATGATGGAGCTTACATGGGCTCACAACCCTATGATGAACTATAGATATGTGAAGGCTCAAGGACTTGTGTGACAATCTCCCATTTTTTCCTATTTTCCCTCTTGTATATAAGTTCCTTCATAGGAACCTCCCTTTATTTCTTTCTACAAGTAAAATCACAAAAAAACTCCCTTAGAATAAAATAAACTTTTTTTTAGGAAAAACCTTCCTTTTGATATTGTAGATATTAGTCTCTCTCAAAAGAGCATGTATCCTCATTTTTTATCTTAAGGATTCCTTTTTAATTTGATTCATATCTTTAGGATATCCTTTTTATTTAAGCCCATGTGGTCTTCCTTTTCTTTTTGACCACGTCTTTTTTGGAAAATCCCTCTCATCCTCTTCTATATAAGCAGAAGCTGTTGTTGTATTTAGGAGGTCCCTTGGACATGGCCTTGGCCTACATTTTGGTTATGGAAGAAGGTGTCATTTGGTTTCACCTAAATCCTTGTGTGCAATGGCATTGATCTTGGTGTATGGACTTGAATGTGTGTGTGTTCATGGTTGGGAGGATGTTCTCCCTTGCTCCTTGTGATGTTGGCTATTGTTGCCATTGTCCCATGACCGTGGCCATGCCTATAAGGTGCTTTATGGGGAGGAGAACTACCAAGAATTAAATCTATTCTATAGTCAAATGATTATCAATATGGTGGTAGTTTCAAATCATAATTGGATAGAAAACAATCCTTATAAGCAACCATAAATGGTTTATGTGCATCAGAAAGTGTACGTGTATAATCTATTATACTATTCAAAAAAAAAATACACGAATTGTAGCCTTTTTTAAATACATGTTTTATTTGAGTATGATATTTAATGAAAATGGTTGGAAATCATGCAATGCAGAGAAACAAATAAGTTGACATTTGAAATCAAAATTAAATTTATACGTATGATGGTCAATAGGTGGGTTATAATGATGTTGGAAAGGCATACCAAGTATAACATTGTAGGAGTAGAAAGGAGCAATTAGAAATGTTCTTGCATTTACATATGCACCTATACAAATCTTAACATCATGCACTATTGTTACATTATAACAACTTCCTTGAAATGTAGCCTTAATTTTATACATGGAAGGGAAATACTTTTATTTGAGTTCCTACACTATAGTATGTGAAATAAAATCATGAGAACCGTAAGATATTAACAATCCTATCATTATTAGTATCCTACATGCAAAGTAAAGAATGAATAGAAATTTTGTTACCCGAGGTACTTAAATCTTTTTCCCATGCTTTTTGTGTCAAAAAAGGATGAGCTTCCTTGTGAAATACATCCATGTTGTCCATTTGGGTTGTGACAATTTTCATATTTATAGGTCGCAATCTGCACTTTGCTTCAGTATGTCCTTGTTTTCCATAATTCCAACATGTGATATGTGGTCTCTTCTATTGAGCATCCATTGTTGAAATTTGAAGGGTAGATGTTTTGATAAGTTGGTGGGATGATACTATGGGTCATGTTGAAAAGTTAGAATGATGAACTCCTAGAAAGCTAAGAGAATAATAGGTAGTAAAACTATGCATCAAAGGAAAATTGGGTTTGACGAGGGATTTTTTTGATAGGTTGTTGCAAATTAATTGACTTGGTAATAGATTAAAACTCTTACTCTATGTGATGAGTAGAAGAAATATCTTTGTAAAGATTCATGGGTGGTAGTGTATGGAGCTTGGCTTGGATTGTTAGACATTGGTCTATAGAGACCTTTACATGTGGGTTAGCCAATGTCCCTAGCTCAGGAAATATCAAAAGGTACCAAAGGAGTGATGGGAATTTGTGCATGATGGCCACATGTCCACACTAGAGCATTCTTGATTATTGCTATTTTGGTTGGATGGGAAGAGAGTTGTTGGAAGCCATATGAGTGGCTTCCAGATCATTGCTATTTGGGATGCAAGAGGATAAAATGATGGGAGGACTATACTCAAAGAGATTTCTAATGGGTGGTTGGAAGCCATAATTGGATGATTAGAAACCACATGCGCAGAGCATTTAATTCTCTACATACCTCTTCAAAGAGAGATGCTATCCATCCACCTTTGTCCATTGTTTTGGTCATGACTTCTTCATGGAAGCTCCAAATCAAGAAACTCGAATTGCTGTAGATTCTACACTTCAATGCCTTTTTTTTGTGTGATATGCCATATTTTAGCCTTTGCAAGTCAGCTCTAAATAAGCTTTTGGATGGCTATTGATTGTCTAAAAAATCCTTTTGAGTGACTTGAGTATTCAATTATGATGATTAGGAGCTCATAATCACATTTAGTATCATTTGAGATAGGAATGCCTTTATTTTCTTTACCTTTGCATCAAATTCTTAGTCTTAAGTACATTTTGGATACTTTTTGCATCATAATTTATAATGTTGCATTTTTTTTCTCTTCCAATCTTATGAAACTAACATCGGAATGTGCACTCTGCACATGAAGTTACATTAAGTTATATTGGTTCATAAAAGCATGCATTGGGAATTGTTGTCTATTTTCAAATCTTTTTGTAGGTATTGGATTGAGAAAAGAAATTGTTATGAGGGCCTGTAGTTCCCAAAAACACATGTTGCAAAAATTTCTTATTTGTAGGTTTTTGGAGCTAAGAAAGTGGTTTTCTCACCACTAGGATTATGCATTTAATTGTATCATGGTTATTATTTCTTTTGGAGCTTCATTTTCTTGGGAAATGTTTCCAAACTTTTTGTAGCCACATGGTGTTATATGTAATAAGAGAACTAGAGAAATATTGTGTTGCACACAAGAGGAAGTATTATATGTGCAACATAGTTAAAATCTTGTAGAGTAATTTAAGTAGATAAGAAGATGCATGAGTGTACATATGCATACATAGATGGTATGACTTCTAGAAATGTCAAGTGCATGATGCATTTTCACTCTATAGAATATCATTTTATCACCAAGATAAGTTATGGTGAGCATAAATTATGTGGTAAAAGTACCATGAGTATACTAAGTTTTCTTTTAGAAATTGAATGAAAAAAAGATAAATGATCTTTTTTATTTTCATCTAGGTTGGGAATGCTTGGAGGATGGAATCCTCGGAGTAAGAAACATTTCCTCCAATATACCCTTTTGGTTAAAGTAACTAGTCAAAATAGTTGAAGTTATCTCCAAGAGAAACAAAGGAATTAGTTTAGAACATTTAAGTATGATTGATGGCAAAGAAATAGCTATCTTGAACTATTGAAAGATTCCATAAACGTTCATGATGTAACTTAGCATAATAAGTCTAAGATTCCATACTTAAGATAGCTTCAAACTACAAGAATAAGAGAGTAACTTTGTGTCCAGCAAGTTCAATAGACAAAAGTAAAATGAGTTATAAAGGTTAACTTATTTACATCCAGGCTTGCATAGAGAACTTTGGAAAATCTCTCGAAAACTTCAAGTAAGGATGAGGTAAGCTATGAAATTATCATAGATAAAGTAGAGGTATAGCCATTGGTTTATGATTCTTGATGTGAAGAAAGAGAAATATTTCGTGTCACTCTAGCACAATGGCAAGTACCAATGTGAGGAGCTTCACCTCATAAATGTCAATCCATGGATACGTGAGGACTAGGATGAACACTATGAGCAAGTGATGGTGCAAGTGCATGAGTGAAAGCACACAAGCATGCACACACATACACACACATGCGCACAAGGTAAGATCAAAGAGTGGAACAATGGAAAGCTTTGAAGACAAAAGATATCTCTTACAAAGCTCAAATCTACAACAAGTTAACCTCAAAATTGAGCTCTCCAACCCTTTTTTTTGTTTTTCGAGTGGTTTTGGCCCTGTCTAGACCTAGTGTCTGGCCTAGTTAAAAATTAGGTTCCAGGGCTTATTTGGGGGCTCAAACGGAGTCTAAAAATTACGAAAATTGGTAGAGTGATACTTCTAATACTCCTCAAGCTCGAGGACTCCTCGACTTGAACAAAATGGAGTAAAAAAAATGGAAAATGGTATTTACAATGGTTTTTTAGTGATAAAAATCACTATTTTTATAGGGATTTCTTCTAAAAATTTGATAGGCGCTTCTTGGAGCTCCCTACTTGCTCCTTCTTCTTGTGTGTCCACTCCCTTGCTGCGCTTCCATGATTTGTCCTTGACCTTGAACTTCAACACTCCCCCCCCTCCTTGAGTCCGTTGTCCCTGACAGACCCTTGTTGCAGTGGTTGTTCCATGTAGTACGTTGAGAGGTAGTGTCCTTCATGTATCAATAGGAGCGGTCCATCTTCCCAATGTAGCCTGGTCAGGGGTCGGGTTTTTCAGTTTTCTACTACTAGCATATTCGAGAGTTGTGCCCAATGTATGTACTTCTTCCTTGGATTTGAGCTAGAGGGTATACTTGTTGGCTTCAAAGGTTGTTAGTTGCTCAAAAGAGGTTGTCGATGTCGATCTTGAGCAGCTATCTACTGTGAATTGCTTCCTGAAAACTGATGTTGTACCCTAGATGTCCTTGAATCTTTGAAACATGAGTTTCATAGTATGAGGCCAAGTACTTGTGACCCATACTGATTGATGGTTAAGTGCATTAGTGCATGGGTTGGAAAAAATAGGTGCCTTGTGCATGGCCTTGTATTGTAGCCCTATGCATGCATACTTGCGTGATGCATTGGAAGAATTATGGTGCAAGAAGTGGGGTCTTGAGCTGAGTGCTCAAGGGTATGCCGACGAAGAGGTTTCCTAATCGATCATGGTTATAGCGTTGTTGAAGCATACAATTCTTACCATGGTGAAAGGTCCGTCAATCTTCATCTCTTCATGTTGTACTTCCATCATGGTGATTGACCATTGGTTTGTCTTTCTTATCGATGGATGTCCGTTCTAATGGTTCACTTTATGAGATTCTTCAAGCGCACAGTCTTGTCTCTCCTCCCCTTTTTTTTTGGTGCTCGCGATGGCATAAAACAAAAAGAAAGAGGTTAATATCAATAAAATATTTTATATATAGCAAGTGTGTCTCATGTGCCTCGGATTTCTCAATGGTGTCTATGCACGGATGTGTAATGTGGCCCTATGTTGATGCATACTTTGGAAGTGCATGACCTCAATGGTGCAAAAGACAAGGTTATTGCAAAGGCACATGGTTGTTGCATGTTGAGGCTTTCACTGTTCTTGCAGAGTGGTTCATTCTTTGGTGATGCGGATGCTATTGGTACCTTGGGCTTCCAAACCCATATCCTTGATGATGGTCTTCTTACTTTTGTTGAAGGGTTGAGTTTATCTTATCTTGGTCTTTGTGCTCTGTTCTTACCCCTTTCTCTCCTTGGATTCTTTGTTGAGACTTTTTGCATGGCAGGGAGCATAGGCTGTTGTGTATGTAAGAGCTTCTTGGGTACCCACATCTGTAATCGCCCTTGTTGACCTACAGCTAAATTTTTTTGGTACCCAAATTTGTCGAAGAACTTTTGGTTGAGCTAGTCCTGGTTGCTTGGTTCTTGTCTTCCCATGGTTGGCATGCCTGGGTGGGAAGTGTGTTGGCCCAGCTAGTGGTTGCTCTCCTTTTCGTACCCAGATCTGTTTCATGCCCAGAACTACTTTCTTCTTGAAATCTCTTTGTCTATTTGATATAGCGGTTTTCATGTGCTGTGTTGCTTGCCGTTTTGGTTGAGTTGTGGTGGCAGCCTTAGTCCTTGTACAAGAGGAGGAGTCTGCTTGTCTTTGAGCTTGTTCTTCCATGATTGAGTTCTTTTGAAACATAGAGCTTTTGACACATACAACATCCTTTTTGCTAAGATGAGTCTTAGAAGAACTAAGAGAATGTGTGACATCTGGATTTGTGAGCATGCAATTCTCTAATTCTAATGTAATGCATTATTCATGTACCCAAACTTGAAGAAGTAGGCTTGATGTTCCATTGAAGGTCTTGGCAGTATGAAAGTCTAACTGCACTAGTTGCTGCACCTGAGTCCACCAATGCTCTCAGAGTCCTTACACTCTTCCCTCGTCCTACTTCTACCATCACAAAAGGGCATCGATCGATTATGCGAGAAGTAATTATGCCCGATTTTTGGCACATGTCCATGTGATATTATGGGGCTTTCGGGTTGAGATCTAGGCTTAGCCGCCTTAACTTATTTTGTCTAATGTGCTCTCTAGCCTCTGGCTGTGCTTCTTCTCTGACCCTCAACTCTTCTTCTTTTCGCTTCTTAGCAGTTTTGAGTCTCATTAACATATCCTCTATAAGAGTTTCTTGATACAACTTGACTCGACATCCACAAATATAGTTTGGCAAGATGTCACCTTCTAGTGTGGCCAATTGAGCCGCACTGCTAGTGGAAATTCTATTAATGATCATGGGTCCATATCCTCGTTTCTCTAATTTACGG
Organism: Ceratopteris richardii; assembly: GCA_020310875.1. NCBI lineage: Eukaryota > Viridiplantae > Streptophyta > Polypodiopsida > Polypodiales > Pteridaceae > Ceratopteris > Ceratopteris richardii. Next base: position 196,156,619 of record CM035417.1, on the reverse strand, counting down.
GCATGCTGCTTTAGTTTATAAACCAGCACCAGATCTCCTTCTTTCAATCCTTTATCCTTTACATGGGCATCAAAGTATGCCTCTTGCCTTTTCTTTGCAGCATAGATTCCTGCTTCCACTCTTAGCCTCCTCTCACCTAAGCGTTCTAGGTCAAAGCTCCTAGAGGACAATTTGTGTCCATTCCACTCATGCTCTTGTGCTACTCTTAAAGTTGGGATTAAAAAGTCCAATGGTAGCACTGCATTTTGTCCGAAGACCATCTGAAATGGGTTAGCATTGAGTACTATTTTATAAGCAACTTAGTAAGCCCAAACAACATGATGTAGTTGTTTGTCCCAATCAAAGCATTTATTATTTACCAATTTTGTTAATACGTTACATAAGATCTTATTGGTGCTCTTTGCTTGTCCGTTAGCTTGTGGATGATAGGGAGCATATTTCTTATGTACCACCAAGAACTCTTGGAGAAGGTTTTCAATGACTTCATTCAAGAAGTGTGTACCTCTATCACTTACTAACTGGATTGATAACCCATATCTGGTGAACACGTTCTCAAATAAGAACTTAGCCGTTGTTTGAGCATCATTCTTTGTTGTGGCTTTTACTTCTACCCACTTGGTAAGGTAATGTGTGGCTACAATAATGTAATCTACATGGGAGTTTCTAGCTGGGGGGTTAATAGGACCAACAAATTCTATACCCCACTTCGAGAATGCACATCCTCCCATCATTGGCCTCAAAGGCATCTCATCTTTTCTAATTGGATATTGCACACATTGGCATGTGTCACATTTCTTCACATAGGTATGTGCATCCATATGAAGAGTGGGCCACCAAAGTCCTAAGAATAGAATGGTCTTAATTACTCGGTCAGGCCCGAAGTGTCCACCTGCAGCACCACTATGTGCAAGTTCTAATATTTTCAAATAATTTGATTCATGAATGCACAATCTTAGGTATCCATCCTTGCCTCTCCAATATAGGTTATCTCCTACTAAGGCGTAGTCTTGAACCTCTTGCTCCATGCTTCATTTTCTTGCTAGACTAGCCTCGCTAGGTAGTGTTCTTGATCTCATAAATTCTACCAGTGGAGCACTCCAATCTGGATTTAATGATAGGTGATAAAGGGTGGCATGCTCCACTGGGGGTCTCTCCTGGCACACTGGACAATTCTTAATCCACTCATGTATTTCCTTGTCCATGCTAGGCCAATACACTCCTAAACGTTTTATATTCTCCAATGTTCCTTGCTTAGAATAGTGATTTCCTAGCAATCCTTCATGGGCTTGTTGCAACCAACTACTATGTTCATCATCCTTGACACAAGAAGCTAGTACACCCTTTGTATCTTGTTTGTACATGCTTCCTACCAATATTTGATATTTTTGTGATTTTACAATTTCATCTTTGTTTGTTTTTACATTCTTATTTGCGGGTACGAAGGTTAGGACAGGTACCAACTTATTTGCCCATTTAGGAACAACTTCTAAATTGAACAAATAAGCGTCAGGTAATTCATCAAACACTCCTTGCAATGACTCTCTTGAAGTGATGCGAGAAAGGTGATCTGCCCTGAGGTGGGTCCTACCTTTCCTAACAACCACTTCAAAGTCATATTCCATTAGTAAGAGAAACCATCTTACTAAGCATCTTGTATTGCAAGGTTTATTGAATATAATAAAGCTTGATGATCAGTGAAAAACTTAAACTTGTTGGCCAATAAGTAGTGTCTAAACTTCTTCACAACATAGACCATGCCTAAGCCTTCTCTCTCGGTTTTTGTATAGTTTTATTCAGCCGCATTTAATTGCCTACTAGCATATGCTATCAGCAAATCTAGGTTTCCTTCACCTGTGGGTTGTGCTAGCACACATCCTATTGCATGATTGGATGCATCCACATGGACATGGAATGGTTTATTCCAATAAGGAGTGGTTGGTATTGGTGTTGTGCACAAACGTCTCTTCAGCTCATTGAAGGATTTTTCACCTTCATCATTCCACTCAAAATTTGGCAGCAAGGCATAAACAGGTTTAGCTATGATTGCATACATGTGGATAAACCTACGGTAATATCCACAATGGACCATAAAGGCTTGTACCTCTTTAACATTCCTTGGTCTTGGTAGCTTTGCTATGGCTCTTACTTTATCCTCATCTGTAGATATTCCATTCTTAGAAACAATGTGACCTAAGATTTTACCTTGTCGTACCATGAACACACACTTCTATGGGTTCAAAAACACTCGATATTCTCTACACTTGTTGAAGATTTGTTTGAGCTTAGGGATGTGGTATCTTCTTTGTTGGGAATGAGTGCATAAATCATCCACTATATACTTCTAAGCTCTTTTGCAAGAACTCCTTGAAGACATGACACATGAGTCTCTAGAATGTTGCGGGTGCATTGGTGAGCCCAAATGGCATCACACGAAATGCAAAGATTCCCCACTCTATGGCAAAAGCTATTTTGTGTTGATCTTCTGGGGCAATGGCTATAGCCAGAAAATCCATCAAGGAAGCTATACACCTCCTTGCCAGCAACATGCTCCAATATATGTTCAGTGATTGGAAGTGGATAACTATCTCGAATTGTAGTAGCATTAACTTTTTTAAGGTTAATGCACACTCGCAACTTTCCATTCTTCTTGGGCACCACCACAATGGGGGACACCCATTGAGTATGCTCAATCTCATAGATAAATCCAGCTTCAATCAACCTATCAATTTCTTCTTTGATTTTAGCTGCATAAGTGTCATTATATGTGTAGGGCTTCTGTTTGGTGGGCTTGGCATTAGAGGTCATGGGGATAGTATGAGAGCAAATTCTCAGATCTACTCCCTTCAAGTCTCTATAGCGCCACGCAAACACGTCCCTATATTCCCTTAATAGAGCTACAAGCTCTGCTTCTTCTTTTGTGCTTAGGTCATCTCCTATGTATGTACATCTCTCTTCATTCTCTTCAATGGTCACTACAATCTTTTTGGTCTTTTCTTTATTGTCATATGCTTCTCCTATAATGGCCTCTCTCTTAGGCATTTGTACCAAAATTTTTCGGTCTTCCACTTCGTATTTCTTGAAATTTTCTGGTACTTTGAATAATGATTCCTCCTCTTCTTGTTTCATTGCTTTTCTCTTCTTTTTCTTTTGACCTCCATCACTTCCATCCTTTGAATTTATAGTTTTAATGCTTGTGAGAGGTTCTTCTTCTTTTTTTTTGAACATCCTACATCCTCTAAATAGTGCTTTTTTGAGTTAAAACAACTATCCATCAGAATGGACTCTAGATCATCGTCGTTTTCTTCTTTTTCTATGACATCACTAGGGTCAAATTTTCCACCAAGGGCTGCCACATGAACACTAAAATATCATAACCCTCCTCATCACAATGAGGTGTCCATTGTTCTTCATTGACTGCAATGTCCATGGTAGCTAAGATTTTTGCCCAGCCATGAGGCTCGAATTTCGCATCTAGAAATATCATCGGTGTATAGGTTGGGTCTTTAACTGGTCTATCTCTTGGGGGAGTTCCTTCTTCTCTTGCTTTTAGGCGCTTTTCCTCTTCCTCTACGACCTTACACATCCACAAGTGAGTATCTTCATGCTTCCATAATGGATCAGGTGAACTTCTAGAATGCACGGAGATAGAATCTTCTCTCGCTTTGTGGATAGGATCCCACTGCAGGGGTGGTACATCTCTGAAGGTGTGAATCCTTCAAATTGACCTTGGTGGTGACCCCTAAGTGTTTTAAGTACAAGGAGTTGGTGCCCCAATCCTGTACTATTTGCAGTTGTCGTAGTAAGGGTCTTCCTAGGATCATCTCATAGACATTATTTTTCTCAAAGTCACATATAGCAAATGTATGTTCAAACTCTACACCACAAGTGGTTAGATTTATCCCTTCGAGCAATCCTAGAGGTTTTTCAAAATAATCGTCTGCCATTTGAAGCTTCATTGTAGTTGGTCTTAATGTGGGTTTGCCCCATCGCTTCCACAAGGAGGTGGTCACAATAGCAATGCACGCACCTGAATCTACGCTCGCTTTGGTTGTGTAACCCTGGTAGGTGATCGAAAGATAAGTATTCCCTTCTTCACCTTCACTCATGTCTCCTATTTTATCGAGAGGTATCTCTGGAACTTTCTCCTTAGAATTGGAATCAAGTTCTGGAACCTGATCCTTCACATGATTCCATAGCTCAGGTTTTGCTTTGAGCAGCTCTTCTACAGTGAGATGACACTGAACCTTAGCGTTCTTCACGACATCAGTGTTTCTTGGAACCACTGAGTCTTCATTTCTTACCAATATTGTGGGAGCCCTGATCTGAAGAGATTCAGATTCCCATGGGCTTGTGAATTGTGGCAACTCCTGTAAAGAATTAGATTCAAAATTTGATCTCCGTAAATCGATGGAATATCTTGGGGAAATTGATCATGAAGGTCATCAATCTTAGGAATAGGAGGGGGATTATCCTTCTCCTTGGCCCATTTCACTTCTTGTATTTCCTGGAAGAACTCTTGAGAGTACTGTTGGATTGAAAGAGGTGTTCCATCATTCACAGAATCAAGGATGTAAGTTTTCATTGGTAGTGAGCTTCCTCATTCAATAATTGGTTGAGCCTGTGGAGGTAAAGAAGCCTGTGGCTTGTTTACCAACTACTCTAATCTTTCTAGTATGCCCTAGAAATGCAAATCCGGTTTGATAGAGTTTGTCTGATTGAATGATTGACTCGTCTGGAGCATAGCCTGTGCTAGCTCTACCATTTTCATGCACATTTTTGTCCGTTCAATCTCTAAATCTGCTCTAGGGTAACTCTTGACTAGGTTTGCAGTTGTTGGCCCTTCTTGAAGTCGAGCCTGGTAGGCCTTGAACATCATATCCAAGCCTTCTGGGGTTGGATCTACAAGAACAGACCCTGGTTGTGGTCTATTTACAATGGCTAGTGGGGTGGAATGAGGTGGTTTGGATGGAGCTTTGGCGTGCGAGGGTCTTTGAGATGCAATGTCTTCTATTTTTGTTTGTGCGTCTTTCAGGCTTTCCACTAGTTCAGATAGCTTTTTATTCCACTTACGATTGGTTCTCTCCCTGGTATCTTTCCATGTTCTTGTTTTCCTCTTACTATGCTCTCCTAATTTATTTGACTCTGATTGCTCCATTGTTTTATCTTCTTTTAAGGCTTGTGCTCTAGTAACTGCCTATTCAGGAGCCACATTACTGCTACTAGCATTTGAATCCACCACTAAGCCTACCACATTAATGGGCGTAACCTTGGGTGCACTAGAGGGATTCCTAGGACACTCTCTTGGAAGATGTTCTTTGTCGCACTCAGGACAAAAGCCTTGTATTGTGATGTTTTGTCCTTGTCTTGGAGTGAGTGAGTGGGGACATTCACAAATGAAATGGTCGCCCTGACATCTAAAACATGGTCCTCTAGGGGCTTGTGGTCTTACTTGTCTTGCTTGAGACCTCGGGTTAGGATTTGTATACATGATATTGGAGTATTCTGGCTACCAATTTTGTTCCATTGGTGCCTCATATTGATAAGAATAAGCCTCACTATGCTCTGGTGACTCTGTGTAATAAGCTTGTGGACTACCTTCATGGGAGTAGTCTGAACTATGAGCATGAGAGTCATTTTCTGAGACCAACGGGGTTAGTGGCACCAATGCTCTATTAAGGTTCTCTTCTGCCATTGCATACTTGATTGAAATCACATTGGCAAGAGCTGGTGGTTGGTTTCCTAGGACTGGTTGTGGCCTATATGGTGCCTGATATTGTTGTTGCGGCCTATAATATGGATGTTGGTATTGATTCTGATACCTATCCTGTGGGTAAGGTTGATGAAAATTTTGTCTCACAGCCTGCCTATTGTATGGACAATCTTGAGCCGTGTGATTTGTGTATTTCCTCTCAATGGTGCAATATAGAGCATTCAGATTTCCTTGGGGCTGAGCCATCATTGGGTAAACATTAGCCATGTGGTCTCCTCCACAATTGTAACATCGCCTCAATGAGGTGACCTTTGGCATTTGTCTATTTTGGACTTCTAGCTTTTTGGCAACTTGCTCAGCTATCTCATCTATCTCAGTGGAGGCTCTTGAGGTATGACTAGTAGAACTGTCAAAATCCTTATAGAGTTTGGAAAATTCTAAGTCCTCACCCAAATTGTCTTCTATGTCTATGCACACCCGCACACACTCTTCTATGGATCTAGGCTCTTTCAAGTACGTGTATGATCTTAACTTGGTGCTCAGTAAGCCATCTAAACACAGGGCCACTTGTTTGGCAGGCGTGGGTAGTTCTGGCACAGGTCATCTTTCCAAGTAGTGTCTGAATCGTCTTCCTGCAAGTCGCACTGTTTCTTGGGGTGTCTGCTTGAAGCTGTGGATCAAGGATGAAGTGCTATGCCTAATACCACTTTTGGAAAATTCTACAATGAATGCTTCTAGCAGTTGGCCTATGTCTTGATAGTTGTGACTATTTAGGGGTTGAAACCAAGCTAAGGCAGTACCCTTAAGAGTTAAACCAAATGCCTCAAACTATGTAAATAAGTCCTCAACCTGTTCAGCTCTTAGCACTTGTTTGAACTCAACCACAAAGTAGTTCTTCATTATCTTAACCACTTGAGAGGGTCTAAGGGTTCTTGAGTGTTCTCGTGGTCTAAGCAATGGAAAATCATGTTCATCTCTCTGATACCTATGTGCTCTATGTCTCTCCCTTTCAGTTCTTTCACCTTCATATCCTGATCTATCTCTGCCCACAGTGTGTGCAAAAATTACCTCTGGTCGCTCTCTAGTTCTTTCATTTTGGGTTTCATGAGCCTTGGATGATCCTGCTCCTTGGAGACCATGGGAAACACTAAATCTCGATGGAAGGAAAATTGATTCACCTTGCCGAGTGTATGCATGCCTATCCTACTCTGTTACCAAGAACAGTTTCTCTGATGTGTGATCTAGATAGACAACTTTCCCTAGTATCTCTGGATCCTTGAATTCATAGATGGTGACTACTTGGTTGGGTCGATCTGGCTTGAATCTCCAAAAGGCTTCCTCTGTTTCTCTATTCAAGAATAGCTCTATGCTTTTGTTGTCTTGGGGAATCCATTCTGGAGTGATCACTCTGGTCAAAACTAACTTACCTCTAGGGGTCTTGGGTTCTCGTCCTAGGTCTCCTTGCTCCAGATCTCCTAGCTCATTCTCAGGAATGATGTTTCCTAACTCATCTGTCCTATCTGGTAGGCTGGTGACCACATACATGGTTCCTTCCTTATCAATGTATGAACCCTATTCGAACTTGACCACTAGGTGTTCCAGTCCAAAGGGTTGATCTGGATTTTTGAGTTGGACCACTGATAGTCTTAGGCCATCCTCATAGATGCGTGCACCTAGTTGGTTGGTCCTAATATACTACAATTGTGTTTTATAAGGACCTTCTGGTGTCTGTAAATAGGAAGTACCTGAGGTACATGTGGGTCTCTCCATGTTGACGGACATTTCTGAGTCACTTGTGTCGAAACTTAGCACGTAGGGATAACCACTTAGTTGTTGTGCCCAAGACTTAGTTGTATGGTTGAAACTAGCCTCAGATGATCTAATGCTTTGCATATCCTTGCCTAAGTGTCTGCCAGATCTTAGGTTCATAAGCTTTGTCTACAAGTCCAAAATTTCCTCTTGTATTGCTCAAAATCCTTTGGAACTCCTTGGGTTCCTAGTCCACCTGAGGGTCAACTTCAAAATACTATATCTAATAATCCATGTATTAGTTTTACTCTAACAAGTGGAAGTTTTGCTAGTACTCACCATGAGCTTTCCAACAAACCCAAAATCACTGCAAACGGATTTCGTATGAGAAAGTTATGCCAGTTTAGGGTTCTGGGGTTTAAAATAGGGAAACAGGACCTCTCTGGGATTGCTTCAAAACAGGCAACACACGACACTTAAGAAGTCACGACACTCGACATCTGAGTAATATCATGATACTTGACACTTGATGTCCACGACACTCGACACCTGAGCGTTCACGACACACGACACTCGACAGATGTCGCGACACTTAAAAGTCAGAGATATCGCGACACTTGGTTATGGCAGATATCGCGACACTTGCTTCAGACGACACTCGACACTTGCCAGGTATCACGACACTTGATCACCACGATACTCAACACTTGTCAAATGTCACGAGACAATCACGACACTCGACACTTGTCAAATGTCGCGGGACAAACACAATATTCGACAAGGGTTAAATGCTGCGATGCAACCACAACACTCTACACTTGTTAAATGTCGCGGGACAAACAGGATATTCGACAAGGGTAAATATCACGACACTCAACCGCAGGAAATCATGACACCTAAATGTTGCGACACTCAACTGCGGGAAATTATGACACCTGGATTTTTTGGAGTCCAAACTCAAAACTTTTTGCAAATATGAGTACCTTGTGTCCTCCTTATCGCTTCTATGTGTTTGTAGATGCAAAATCTCTCTTCAAACCTGCGATATCACATTCACGACATTTGGCACAAGTCTCATCATGTTCGAGATTGATCACTCAATTTTTTGGGTATTTTGGTAGTATTTCTCTAGCGTTTCAGCTCTGCACCCCCTCTAAGCTTCTTGCTCGTAGCCACAAATGAAAAATGAGGTGAGTGTACTCTAGAAAATGGAAAAAAACTAAGAAAATGAAGGTGGGTGGAGATGGTGATGATGATGAAGATGAAGGAGAAGAAAAACTTAAAAATTGAACTGAAAATGGTGATTTTTTTGTTTACCTTCCAACATCGCTACTCTATGTCTTACCATCACACGCTCGTCCTCCAATCTCTCTCCCCGACAATTGTGCCAAATTTGGTGTCACTCTACCACAATGGCAAGTACCAATGTGACGAGCTTCACCTCATAAATGTCAATCCGTGGAGATGTGAGGCTAGTATGAAGACTATGAGCAAGTGATGGTGCAAGTGCATGAGTGAAAGCACAGAAGCATGCACACACATACACACACACGTGCACAAGGTAAGAGCAAAGAGTGGAACAATGGAAAGCTTTGAAGACAAAAGAAATCTCTTACAAAGCTCAAATCTACAACAAGCTAACCTCAAAAATGAGCTCTCCAGCCCTTTTTATAGTTTTTTGTGTGGTTTTGGCCTTGTCTAGACCTAGTGTCTAGCCTAGTTAAAAATTAGGTTCCAGGGCTTATTTGGGGGCTCAAACGGAGTCTAAAAATTATGAAAATTGGCAGGGTGATACTTCTAATACTCCTCAAGCTCGAGGACTCCTCGGCTTGAACAAAATGGAGAATGAATGGTATTTACAATGGTTTTTTAGTGATAAAAATCACTATTTTTATAGGGATTTCTTTTGAAAATTTTACAGGTGCTTCTTGGAGCTCCCTACTTGATCCTTTTTCTTGTGTGTCCACTCCCTTGCTGTGCTTCCATGATTTGTCCTTGACCTTGAACTTCAATATTGCTTATAGTTGTTCTATCAAGACATTATAAGAGCTTAGGGGTTGGTTCAACACTCTTATGGTTGGAGCAACGGATAAATCAAGGCCAGAGTAAATCCAAAGTTAAGCAATGCTCAGAGGTATGAGTCCTAAGATCTTATGATTTTGTGAATCAATGGATCTTACAAAGGACCCTAAGGTACCTTTAGACAAAGAACTTGAGGTGATAATTCCAAGATCTTTGGATTCTATAAGTCAAGTAGATCTTAGAAAGAACTCTAAAGGAACCAAATGTATTTAATTCATAATGAATAGTGATCAAGATGAATGATCAGTAGCATTTTGATCAAAGAAAAGCATAAGTTTATGGATATCATTAGTATAATAGTAGATATCCCATGTATGGTATCATTAAATGTATTCAGCAAAAGGATTCAAATAAAATACCAAGGGAGGTTTTAAGATTAAGACAAGGGTAACTATTTTCAAGGTTATTGGAATAAGGAACTTAGTAGTTACATAGCTAAGAATTCTAGGATGTCTAGTCAAGACTTCGAATAGAGGATAGTTCATCCTCAAGTATATCGTGATCAATTATCATTATGATCAAAAGGAATAAATTTAGGATTTAAGAGAGAATAATTTAAAGTAATACATATAGAAAGAGATGAGAATATGGAAAACCTCAAATAAGTTCAGTAAGGAGAATTTCCCTTTTGAAAAAAGGAAAAATTGAGATTGAAACCTTAGAAGAGAACTCTAAGAACAACTACAAGTTTAGGATACTTGAAAATTAGGTATCTAGATCACAAGTAGTTACCATAACTACATAGTTATGAGTAATCTTGCACATTTCTATATGTATAGAACAAATAATTTTATCCCACAAGATGTATAGACTTTAGATTTGTGGAGAAAAAGAAAGGGCAAATCAAGCTGATTAAAACTCCATAGCCAAAAACTAGTACTAAGAAAGTCATGTAAGAAAGTCGTACATCTAGAAATTGAGGCATAGACTTTAAATTTACTAGCTCTAGAGAGGAATCATATCTTGAATCCATAGTAGTTTAGTATAAGAAGATGTGATAGTTCCATCTATCGCTCTACCTAAGTAACAAGGACAGTTTGTAGGCCAAGTACTCCATAGAGGATGGCCAAGATACACATATAGGCATGGTTTGCAGAGAGCAAACAAGTAAATCTATAGGTGAAGTACTCAAGATATGATGGTCAAGAAATAAAGAAAAACAAGGATTTGGAAGAAGCAAACAAGGTAAAGCTATAATCTAGATCCTAGACAAGTTTAAATAGAAATGCAAGGTTTGCATTTAGTAGACAAGGCAAGGTTGTTCTCAATAGGGACTCACTATACAACAAGGCAAGGTGTACAAACAAGAAACTGAGTTCCAAAGGGAAAACAAATTAAGAAACAAGTTTGGTGTTCTATTCATAGGACATCATGAAAAGTGACCAAGTAGGTCAAAGAGAAAATAAAGTGGTTAAGTGGATCAAAGTTATATACTTCATTATAAAAAGGGTAAAATGTCCCAAGTCTGTTGAAAGTTTACACAAAAAGGGTACATGCACCAAGATTGAAAGTAATTATGGTAGATCCATAACTTAGAGCCATCATTGATGACTTTATTGAAGGAGAGAAAGATGAATTTATCTATCTAAAGCAAACAATTCAAATTCATATTCCAATATATATTGGGAGAGATAAATGGAAAGGAAAGGTTTGAAAGCAAGATAATTTCAAGAAATTGGAATAGAAACAATGATTGACAAGAACACAAGTTAGTAAGAAGAATTTTAGAAATTCATAAGTATACCTTTATATGGGTCAAGGTCAAGAAGCAAAAAGAAAGAAATTAGGAAATAAGGATAAGTACATCCTTAAAAGGGACATAGTGTGTCTTAAGATTCAAATGAATAAAGAATAGATAAACAATATGAATACTACCCATGATGAAGATAGTAGAAGATCCACGAGATGTCTAGATGACATATCTTTAGACTACACACATTAGTGATATCATTTTTAAGAAAAGGAATCTCTTGAGATTTAGATCTTATGTAAATGTGGAAGATAGTGGAACACTTACAAGAAGGTAAGATGTTCACACTGATTATCTTCATATTACATAAGATATTCATATTCATATCCATATAGTAACATTATAAACATGAATTTCAAATAGAGTATCAAATTCAAGAGATAGAATGGGATAGATTTAGTTATAGTGCATTAGAAGGTAGTCACTTCACTGCCTTTTAAGATGAATTGCAACATATGTATCTTAACTCCTAGTTGCATATGCCACATAACTATTCTAGACATATGTAGAAGACAAGGAAACTATTGTTCGTTAGTTAGGAGTTCACATAGAATGTCTTGAGATTATATTTGTCTTAGGTGGAAGATTCACATAGTTTATAGAATTTGAAGAAAGGGCTAAGAACTAGGAAGAGTTTGTAAGGCCAAGGCTAGACTTCTCATAATTTCCCATCACCAAAAAGAGGTGACACCATAAATTCCAAAGGAGATACTAGATAAGAGAATCGCATGCAGGACGAGTTCACTTTAGAGAATTTGGTATCTTGGAATGGTGTTCATTCCCAAACTCCTCTTGGATTGTTAAGGATAATGATCCTTAGAAGGGAGACAAAGTGTTATACATTGTTCTATAGAGACCCTTACATGTGTGTGTGGGACAAAGGCTAAGGTTAGCTAAAGTCCCTAGCTCGGGGGATATCCTAATGTACCTAAGGACAAATGAGAATAAGTGTACATGATGATCACATCTTCACACTCGAGCATTCTAGATCATTGGTATTTTGGGTGCAAGAGGATAAAAAGTATGGGAGGAGAGTTGCGCACATGACATTCATGCCTTTTACTTCAAGCCTTTCTTGAGAGATTTTGGGAGAAATTCTTATATGGATCCCCATTTCCAAACCATCTTCATAATTCCTCTACAAAGTATCTTTAGGGACTCTCTTGAGCATGTGAAAAATTTTCCAAAATTGCTCAATCTAGGTAGAAATAGTATCACCCTCCTTTCATGCAGAACTAGCCATGAACGATGAGCATGTAAATGGAACTGAGGAAGAAAAAATGATTCTTCAGACTTCTCTTGGAATTCCTTCCATGTGTGGGATGATTCACACTATGCCATAAAACATTCCACCAAAGTTGAGCCTTCCCCACCAAGTAATTACTGGAAAAATTCAATTTATTATTTTTGGAATAAGATTCATCTGAATAAAAATTATCAAATTGAGATAGCCATGAAAAAACAAATTGAACATCCTTACACCCATCAAATTATGAGAATGGGAAATTCTTTCCACCAATCTTGGAATGTGTGCCATTTTCTTGAGTTATAATGATTGTTTTCGCCACTTGTACAAGGTTTTCATTGTGGGTTTGCATATTTTGAAATAATGCATCATGTTCTTTGATCTTTTTTGGGCACCATGGATTTCATGTTGCAGGAGCTCTAATTGTTGTTCAATGAGTACCTCAGGTAGAGGTGATTTGCCAAAATCCTCCATGGTATGAGTAGGTTCCATGGGTTTACTAAGACAAACCTCCTTGATAAAAATGTGAAAACAAATTTAAGAATGCTTGAATTAAAATGGAAAAGGGAAGGATGGTTCTTGGAAATATAAAAATTAAGAGAGATGAAAGTAATGTTAAGTAAAAGTAGAAAAGAATAGATTCACAACACATGTAAATAGTGTGGTGGTAAAACACTTGAATTTTCAATGAGAGGTTGTGGGTTCAAATCTCTTCCTTGCTAAATGAGGGAATCCTTATTTCAACTACTTAATTAAAGAGTGTTCACGCATAGCCAATGGTGCTAACGGCCAAGGGAGCAAAGGGTGCCATGGGTGCCAGGGAAGTCAAAGATGCCAAATTTTTATGCCTTAGTTGATGCCTTGGAGTAAACGTAGGTGTAAACATAGGCATAAACTATAGGTTCATGTTCATGAGCTAGAAGTGGAACTAAAAAAAAACAAAACTAGGAATTGCCATTGAAACACAAACCAAAAGAGCAACATGGGCACGAACAAGGACATGAGTTGGAGCAAGAATAGAAATAAAAATTGGGATCAAACATCAAAACAGAAAACATTAGAATGCCTCTATAGTGATCCGTGTAGGCTTTGATACCATTGTCGTAGGACCTTGAGGTCACGTGCACACAAAGACAATATGAAATTTGAAACACACATAACCAAAGATGCACATTAGATGAAATAGTACACAATATTTGGGTACGATCTGCCCTTGCACAATCTGTTGAACAAGTCTCTAGAGTGCATGTATTTTATATATTTTCATTATGCCCAAAGATAGAACTTACAATGAGGGAAGGCTCTTCAAAAAGTAGGTTTGCGGGTAAAAATGTTCTCACTTTTATGGTGAGCCTTAGATTTTATCTACAAACGTTGCGATCTACAAAGATCCTTATCTTCAGCTACTATTTTTATAACTTTCTAGAATCAACCCTCTATGTGTGTTTTTCATTTACAAAATATGGAAAATATAATATCTCTATTTATATCCAATTGCATTTGAATAACTCCAAGTCCATCCCTACCCTCATGAACATTCACCTACTAATTCAAAGCACAAAACACATTAAGATCTCAATAAAACAAAGTCCAATAATCCAACTTTTTGTAAGTTATAACATGTCCAATAATCAGCATTCCATAAGTGATGATATGTTCAATAATTCAATATTCCATAAGTGATAACACACCCACTTGATGCTAGTACGTGACCCTTTGGAGCCTACAAGTCTATGGCAAACATTGTATTACATATCCTCCACATCCATGTGGAGTGTTGGCATCCAAAGCCCAACAAATAAGATAATCTTGGTTATCCATTCAAGAGCAAAAGGCCCTACAAGTACTCTCACATGAGCTGCTTTGAGAATAGATCTGGCCAAGTATTTTACATTGATTTACCATAAACACAAACCTTTTTGGATTCAAACATACTTTGTAAGATAGTTACGAGTATGAGGATGCTTGCAAATAAAGTGACCTTCATTACATCAATAACTAGTTCATCTCATTGATTGTGCTCTAGTTTGCCTCATAGGTGGTCTACCTATTATATAGCACACATTAGAATGATCCAGCTCCTAACCTTGATTCTAGTAAGTGTCGAGGCCATAGTATTTTGCATCATATGATGAATAGTAGTCTATACTTGGTTCTTCGTTCTAGTATCACGCTCCATTATCATAATCATAGGAGGAATCATGCATTTCAAGTGGTGATGCTCAAGAAATAGGCACTAAGGCTCTCTCCTTATTTTTCTTTTGATTCATATATTTGATAGGAACTACATTTTTAGGTGGTGGTAGTTGTTACCCCAAAACAACTTGTTGTGTACTAAGGTCTTGCTCCATCCATGCTATGGGTGCCTAGTGGTATTGGACAACCATGGAAGCAGATGTCCATAGGATGTGTAAGGATTGTCCAACATCTTGTGAGAGACCATCGGTAGAACATGCTACTCTGTATCATGTCCCTAATGCCAGATTGGAGCAATCCTTTGGTTTACTTTCTCAAGAAGCTTAGAACAGGATGCTTTGGAATACACTCTTATCGGAGATAACCTTAATAGGTGTGGAAGAGATGGATACCTAAGGTTGTGTGTCCATGAAAGTGAATATCTAAAGATCTTAGAAACTCCTCACCAAGGTGTGATAGGAGGACACTTTGGTCCAAATCGGGTGATCAAAGAAATATTATTTGTATGACTTTGGTGGCCAACCTATACCTACATGAATAGGTGTGACACATGCCACTGCACTCAGTATCAAATACACAAGAACGGGATGCCACTAGGACCCATGATGGGAGGACATGCAATCTCTAAGTGGGGAATAGACTTTGTTGCCCCTATTAATCCCCTAGCCAATAGTTCACATGTTGAGTGCATTATAGTGGCAACTTATTATCTAACCAAATGGGTGCAAGTGAAAGCCACTAGAAAGAATGATGCCTAAACCACAACTAAGTTTATGTTCGTGAATGTTTTTATGAGATATGATTTGCCAATAGAATTAGTCAACCATCATCGTACCCACTTCTTGAATGAGGTCATTGAACACTTTTTACAAGAACTAAAAGCATCCGAGTATTACTAGAAGAACATGTGAACTTCCTAGAGTCATATGAAAAATTGGAAGAGGAGTGTGGAGAGCTCAAAAGGTAGTTACTCACCACTAGTACACACATATCCGAAGCTATCCCCCTACCATAGGAAACTAAAGAAATTGATAGTTATCAAAAGAAAATAGAGGAATTACAAGCATAGTTAGTGCATTATGAATGACCCCCCTCTCCACCAATGGAACTAGAACCTGAAGACTTAGTCAAAATTCTCATGAAAGAAATGTTTGAAGAGGCATACAAACCCATACTAGTACTAGGGGGCTGCACAATAGAAGAAGGCCAAGACATGCTTGAAACTTAAGTACCTCAATGGCTCAAGTGCATAGAGGAAATAGGTAGAACACATGATGATCGAGTGGCCATACAAATTCAATCATTGTCAAATCTTGAAGAAACTGTACTCAAGTTAGAGTATTTCTAGAACTTGTCTCATGGATGGCTCATCACTACATCTAAATTGAAGTATGTGCCCTATTTTGTACTTCTCTCCAATTACAATTCAGAGATCAAATGGATGACTGGAGAGGGACCCACTTTTGAAACCCAATTTTAGCTGAAGGACCTCCTAGAAAGAGCATACAAAGGAACAATATTTCAACCAAACTAGCACACAAGACTACTAGAGTCATATCCAGAGATGATGTGCACATGGTCCAATGCACCTTTATACATAAAGTACAATCCATGTTGCTACACGATACCCCACTGATGCCCATGGCTAGAGTTCAGAGTCGAGGTAAACACTACTAAAGGTTGCTCTGAGTGGATAAATTACCCCTTCTTCACTCTGGCAAAAGGGAGACATACTATTGCACACATGATCTCAATAGTGTGCCATTGGACACCATGATTTAAGAATGTACCTGAAATTGACACAAAAATGTGTATGAAAATCTTCAAGCTCTTGATGGTGGTGTTCAAAATGTTCATAAATGTGAAGGCTGTGTACATCTTAGATGTGGGCTTCAATGAATAGAACCTCAACTTGGTGTATGATATGAGTAGAACTCCTTTCGTGAACACAATCTACACCTAGCATGCCACAATCAAGTATATGCCTACTTGTTACAAGAAGACATTTGAGGAAATTTTCTCAATTGAATTTTGGGAATATCACTTTCAAATATTCATTCCTAGATTGACACATCTTCTACATCTCTTTGCAGTAGATGAACCACTACATGCTTATCAGTTACATATGCCACATCTAGATGTCCCAAGCCTTGTAGATTATGATAGCTTAATGAGTGATTTACCACAAAATATCTAACTCAAAGAGAATGAACTAGATATGGATGTGTTGTAATGTTACATCTCACACCCTTTACCACAAAGGCCTATTAGGGATGACAAATGCGAAGGAGGCGAGGTGTTGGTAGTAGCCAAGGCAGTCCAGGTTTAACTAGACAAGGAAGCATCATGCAATCAGTTCAATGATATTTGGCAAAGGGAATGAAAAACAAAACCCATTCAACAAGCAAGACAAAAAAGATCTAGCAAGTAGGCCAAGCAACTCTTTTTCAAAATCATACGGTTATCAATAATGATTTTCACCACTCCACTACATTGCAAATCCCATTTTTTATAATTCCAACTTGATTTTGTTCAATACAAGGAGTCCTGAAGCTTGAGGAGTGTTAACTCTATATACATACCAATTTTCACAATTTTTAGAGCTCATTTGAGCCTCCTAAATAGCTTAGGAACCTAATTTTTTAACTAGTCTAGAAACTAGGTCTAAATAAGTCCAAACCTAGTCAAAACCAATTTTAAAGGAGCTAGAGAGCTCATTTTTTGAGGTTCAAATGTTTGAGATTAAAGAAAAATAAGAAGATTGTAGATATTATTTTGATGAATTGAAGACTCCATTGCTCCATCTCTTTGCCTTATCATGTGTATGTGTATGTGTGGGTGCATGCTTCTCTCTCACGCACGTGTACTCTCACTTGCTCATGGTCGTCATACCTCCCCCATGTCTTTCTGGATTGACAATTATAAAGTGGATCTCCTCATATTGATACTCATCATTGTGCTAGAGTGACACTAGGGAGAGAGCATAGAATGCTTAGAGGTAAGTCAATCCTATCTCGAATCATAACACTAGAATGGATCAAGCAATACAATAAAAGTATAGAACTCTTCATGAATAGAGAGACAGATGAAGCATTTTGGAGATTCAAGCCTAAAAAGCCTAATGAAGTAGACAGACTAATCATATATGAATTCAAGAATCTTGATGTCCATGCAAAGTTTATCTACTTAGATAACACTTCTGAAAGGATGTTTGTAGTTATGGAGCATAGTAGGTGAAAGAACTTAGAGAAGCTTGTAGGAGGTAGAAAAGTGAGTTTTGAAGCGATGAAGTTTGGTCCAGCCAACCGGCACAAGACCAGCCCTTCAGCTTATGGAGACTCAGAAAGACCTTATAGGCATGCGATAAGTGCAAAGAAATTCACTATGTACTTTGGAGCATCAAGCAGAAGGAGTCGATACAAAACAGATAGGTTCTCACATCGACTAGCTCAAAAAACTTACTATCTATGGAAGAGACAATGAACTTCAAATGCTCATAGCGACTAGCGTGATTACAATTATAAAAATTCCTTTTATGGGAGTGATACGCATATGGTTGAGTGTATATAATGCACAAAATTATAAGGAATAAGAAAAATATGCTATAGGAATGAATCAGACACTCAACGGTGGTACTTCCTATTTTTCAATAATATGCAGAGATTGACCCCGAGACAGAAAAACTAAGATTTCTCCCAATATACTAAACCAAATAGTATGTAAATTTATAAGCATAAACTAGACACTAATATCTTTCTAATGAGACATGTCTCATCAAATTTGATGCCTGTAGAGAGAGCAGCAGCCTCTGTAAGATTACTGTTGGTGAAGAAGATGATGCAGAGAATTGAAGGAGCAAGACAATGATGGTCACAAGTGTATGTATATTGCTTCCATGTATTGTACAAGTGATTTCAAGTCTTTACATAGACTCTAAAAGTGCTCCATGACTTGTACAAGTGGATTTTGAATTCAAATGAAGGTGGGAATGGTTGTTGGATGGAATCAATTCACTTTCCTATAATCTAGGAAAAGTGAAGATCTAGTTTGATCTACTTTTAGGTGATTGATTGCTTGATTGAATGCAATTCAACCACCAAAAATTCGTGGTATTTGGGATCTATCTTTCTACTTTTACATGTTTAAAGCTCAAGGCTTTTACAATGGTAAAAGATCCATGAAAAATATTTTTTCATCAAGTGCCTTCGTCATCATATCTGCTACTTGCTTTTCAGTTGGAGCAAAAGAAATGTCAATATCCTTTGCCATGAGCTTCTCCCTGATGAATTGGTAATGCACCTCTATGTGTTTGGTTCTTGCATGGAAAATTGGGTTTTTCGCTAGATGCTTGGAACTTACATTGTCTCCAAATATGTGAGGTTTGGAACTGTGAGGTTTGGAACTCACAAGTCCCAAATCTTTATACAATGCTTTTAACCATATTGCCTCTTGAGTTGCTATGGTCAAACCTCTGTACTCTACTTCAGTTGAGGATAAAGAAAATGTTGGTTGCTTCTTGGAACTCCTTGACACTATCTTTCAACCTGCAAATGCTAAGTAACTAGAAGTACTTCTTCTATCATCCTTAGCTCCTACCCAATCTACATCTGAATAGATTTTGATATAATCTGAAGAGTAAGGATAGAATATACTCTCATTGATTGTACCTTTAAGTACTCTTTTAGCTGCATCCATATGTGGTATTCTCGATGAGTGCATGAATTGACTAAGCACTCCGACACTATATGAGATGTTTGCCCTTGTATGAGTAGCATATATCAAACTACCTACCAAGCTTTGATACTCTTTAATGTCTTCAAATTTCTCACCTTCATAAACACTAAGTTTATGATTCATCTCCAAAGGTGTACCTGCAGGTTTTGTGTTCTCCATTTTGAACTTCAGAAGAAGATCTTGAATGTATCTTCTCTGAGTCAAATACATTCCTTCATCTGTGCATATCACCTGCATACCTAGGAAATATGTGAGCTCACCTAGGTCACTGATTTTGAACTCCTCTTGCATGTGTCTCTTGATCCTTTGGATGCCATTTAGATCATCACTTGTCACAATAATATCATCTACATATACACATAGATAGATAACCTCATCGTGATTCCTTTTTATGAACAGAGAAGGATCTGAGCTGCTAGCTTTGAACCCTTGATCTTGAAGGTATGTAACCAACCTGTAATTCCAAGCTCTAAGAGCTTGTTTCAATCCATACAATGCTTTCTTAAGTCTGCAAACATAAGATGGATGATTAATGTTTTCAAAACCTGGTGGTTGTGACATGTATATCTCTTCACTTATCCAACCATTTAAAAATGCAATTTTCACATCAAGCTGGAGGAGTCTCCAATTCCTTGCAGCAACTACACTTATCAATGTTCTGATTGTAGTCATGTTTGCAATTGGTGAGAATTTTTCCTCATAGTCTATACCATGAGTTTGTGAGCATCCTTTGGCAATTAATCTTGCCTTGTACCTAAAAACTGATCCGTCTAAATTTCTTTTAACTTTATACACCCATCTGCAACCAATTACCTTTTGATTCAGTGACATTGGAACCAAATCCCAAGTGTCCATCTCCTTCAATGCATCTATTTCTTCTTTCATGGCCTTTTCCCAATTAGGGTTTCCCTTGACCTCTTCATAGGTTGATGGTTCTTCTGAAATTGAATCTTTTGCCAAGTAGATTAAATGCTTTGTAACAAATGTGGAATCATATCCATACCTTTTTGGTTGTTTCTTCTCTCTTGCTGATCTTCTAGGTGCTTGTTTGGAGCATTCTCCAACCTCTTGCATATTTGCTTTGCCTCTTGAATTCCATAGCTTGTAATCCTTTTCCCTTTCATCTTGGTTATCGTCTGTATCACTTCTTGGATCCTAGGCCTCTGTATCATGCTTGCTTCCTAATTGATGAGAATCAGAATCAAGATCATATGATAGAGTTACCTTTTGTTTGTCTTCGTCATACCAAGACCTATGTTCTTCAAACTCAACATCTCTACTTGTAGTGAATTGCTTGGTTAAAGGATTATAGAACCTATAACCCATCTGAGTTGAATCATATCCAATAAACACTGCCTTTGTTGCCCTTTCATCTAGCTTACCTCTTATTTGTGATGGTACATGACCATAAGCTAAACAACCAAACACCTTGCAATGTCCAAGACTAGGTTTTCTTCCATGCCATGCTTCATAAGGAGTCATACCTTGAAGTGATTTGGATGGTAGTCTATTGACAAGATACAAAATAGTTCAAATAGCTTCTACCCATAGATAATGTGGTAACTTCTTCTCTTCAAGCATTGTTCGAGATGATCCAACCAATATCTGTTTCTCCTCTCTGCAATTCCATTTAGTTGAGGAGAGTACCTGGTAGTCACTTCCCTTTTGATACCTTTGTCCTTCAAGAACTCACCAAACTCTTTGGAGAAGTATTCTCCCCCTCCATTAGATCTGAGCTTCTTGAGTGATCTACTTGTATGATTCTCAACATGTGCGAGATACTTTTTGAAGCAATCAAACACTTCATTCTTACTCTTGATAAAGTATAGAACAGTCCATCTACTATGGTCGTCAATAAATGAGACAATAATACCTTGATCCTACCAATGAAGGTTCTTGAATTGGTCCCCATACATCTGTATGTACTAAGTCCAAATATTGTCTCTATTGTTATTGTTGAAGTTGTGTCCAACTCTCCCTCTATTGCTGCCATATCCATCTCTTCCACTTCCTTTTTGGGTCTTCCCATTGAAGCGGCAATTCTGAGTGGTGTGGTTGGTCTTATCGCAGATGGCACAAGGTTGAACATTCTGACCTTTGGCTTTGTCTTGCTTTGGTCCTTTCTTCTTCCCTTTCCACTTTCTTTTGCTTGCAAAGTTGGCTTGGGAAGTCTTTTCTTCATCTTCTTCCTTCTTCTTGCCTTTCGGCTTCTTGTCCTTCTTATCTGCATATAGAGCACTAGTTGAATTACCATGATAGGAGTTACCTTCCTTTATGCTATTGTTGGCCTCTTGATTGAAGAGTTGTCCAAGAAAGATGTTGAAGTCTAGAGTTTGCACATCCATGATGAGATCGTAAGCTATGGTGAAGGATTGCCATTGCTTATCACTTTGAATCCCATTGAGAATTTGCCTCATGTACCCTCTTCTTCAATCAGCTCTCCAATGGATGCTAACTAATCCACAACCTCCTTGACCTTGGTAACAAACTCTATGATGGTTTGTTTAGGTGTCTTCTTCATTTGGTTGAACTCATTCCAAAGATGATTCTTTCTTGCTTTGGTACTAGTAGAAAAGACAGTCTCGAGGGCATCCCAAGTCCCTTGAGATGCCTTGCATCCTCTAATATGTTGTAATAGAAAGTCATAGATAGAGTTTAGTATGTAGGACCTTGCTTGAGAATCCCGTGTTCACAAAAGTGTAAGCTTATCTGTCTCATCTTGTGTAGGTCCCCCTTTGGATCTTGGAATAGGCATAGCTTCATCACCTGCTACAATTCCATAAAGATTTCTACCTTGCCAATAGGCCTCCATTCTCATTTGCCAAGCCATGTGGTTGTGTCGATCAAGCTTCTCGATCATTGAGGGAAAGCCATCACCCATCTTGATCTAGCTCTAATACCACTGAAAGAACTTGGAGAAGCTTGTAGGAGGTAGAAAAGTGAGTTTCGAAGTGACAAAGTTTGGTCCAGCCAATCGGCACAAGACCAACCCTTGAGCTTATGGAGACCCAAAAAGACCTTATAGGCATGTGATAAGTGCAAAGAAATGCACTATCTACTTTGGAGCATCAAGGAGAAGGAGTTGATACAAAACAGATAGGTTCGCTCATCGACTAGCTCAAAAAACTTACTATCTATGGAAGAGACAATGAACTTCAAATGCTCATAGCAACTAGCATGATTAAAATTAGAAACAATCCTTTTATGGGAGTGATACACATAGGGTTTATTGTATATAATGCACAAAATTATAAGGAATAAGCAAAATATGCTATAGGAATGAATCACACACTCAACGGTAGTACTTCCTATTTTTCAGGAATACGTAGAGATTGACCCCGAGATAGAAAAACTAAGATTTCTCCCAATTTACTGAACCAAATGCTATGAAAATTTACATACATATAGTAGACAATAATAACTTTCCAGTCAGCATGTCTCATCAAATTTGGAGCTCTGTAGAGAGAGCAGCAGCCACTACAAGATTATTGTAGGTGAAGAAGATGATGCAAAGAATTGAAGGAGCAAGACAATGATGGTCACAAGTCTATGTATATTACTTCCATGTATTGTACAAGTGATTTCAAGTCTTTATATATACTTTAGAAGTGCTCCACGACTTCTACAAGTGGATTTTGAATTCAAATGAAAGTGGTAATGGTTGTTGGAGGGAATCAATTCACTTTCCTATAATCTAGGAAAAGTGAAGATCTAGTTTGATCTACTTTTAGGTGATTGATCGTTTGATTGAATGCAACTCAACCACCAAAAATTCGTGGTATATAAAAATATAATAAGTGAGCATAAGAAAAAGAACTCTCCAACACATATTCTTTCGACATGATAGCCTTTGATGTAGATCAAATCCACCTCAAGCATAGTGTAAGCTTGATGTTCCAATAGTAGACACACTTATACTTGGAAGGGGGTGAACCAATTTCTCCCCCACAAAAGTATATTGATTCTCATATTTAGAATGGGACTAGATCCTCTCATGAAGTAGGTATTCAAAAGGAGAAGTCCAAAGAGCAATTAGAGGCAAGTTTTGCAAATCCTTTTTTATTTAGCCAATACAATGATTTTGGACTGACATTTAAAAATACAAACTTAACATGGTTTCAAACCTTACACCAAGGTCAATTTAGGTATATTAACTAGTTGCTCAATGCATTCATGACAATGTTCTCTGAAAGTGGAATCAAACATAACACATCCTTATTGGTCCATAGTTTTAAACAAACACCCCAAGAAATTGTTAGGCTAGTAGGACATAGGTTTAGAAAATACATCGAAAGATGCCCAATTCCAAGACTACCTATTTAGGCTAAGCAAGTTTCCTTGTTTTTAGATGGCCTATTGAGTACAAAGTTATGATCATATGTGTATCTTAAGGAACCCCAAACCATAGAGAAATGCATAAGAATGTGCTTCAATATTGAGGATAATTTGGGTGATGAGTTATTACTTTCTAAACTCTATAAAGATTCAGATTGCTCTACTAGCTTTACTTCCAAACCCACAACCTCTATAGATGAATTAGCAAAACAAGTGGCTTGAAAGTTAGGTGTACCCAGTCCTAGAATGGTCTCAATGAAGTGATGATACACTTGTGGAGGAGACCACATGGCCAAAGTATGCCCATTGCTAGCTCAAAATTCAAGAAATCAAAATGCACCATACTACACCATTGAGAGAAAATACATGAATCATACTAACAAGATTGTCCATACAATCAATAGCCATTTAGGAAAAACTACTAGAAACCTATCAGCAACTAGGTAGATATCAAAACCAGTACCAATGGGAACCATACTATAGGCGAAAACAACCATACCAATCACACTATTAGGCACAATAGAGACCTGAACCTATGTTATGGAGCAGCCCCACCCCCTACCAATGTGATATCAGTCAAATACGCTATGAAAGATGACAATTTTTAGATCTTAGATAGTGATCCTAATGCCCAAGTTTTGACTCTACCCATATAAATATTCCATTGGCTTACTACATGCAATCACCAGAGCATAATGAGGTCTATCAATATGAAGCACCATTCATGGAATCCAATTGTGAGCATTAGTATTCTAATGTAATGTATACAAACCTGAACCCTAGGTCTCAATTGAGACAAATGAGACTTCAAGCCCATAGAGGACCATGCTATAGATGTGAGGGAGACCACTTTATATGTGAGTGTCTGCTTCCCCCACCAGGACAAACTAAACCCATACTAATCCAAGGATTCTCTCTTGATTGTGGAAAAGAACATCTCCTCAGAGATTATCCAAAAAATCAGCCAATGGACAAAATATTACTGTTAAAATGCTCTTTTACATTACAGGCATTTTAAGTTCTTTCCGGTTCTTGGGAGTGGTAGGGGTCTGATAAATCAGAGGCCCTGTAACTTGATTTTCCCAATTAACTTATCCAAACTGCAGTACGTTAACATTCAAAACTCTGTTTAATACAAATTACTATCAAGACTCTGGTTAGTCTTCTCACAGACTTACTATCATACTCAGGTTAATACTGTTCACAATGTGTCATGTAGTAATTACTGATTACCATCGCACAGATGTACATCGACAACAAAACCTTATCTGTTAATCACAAAGTAATGAAATTAACAAAGGTAAGGATGACAATACTCAGATTTCACGAACACTGCACTACGGCTTCTCCACAGACCGCAATTGCCCAGACAGACAGTCTGGCGATCCCGCTTGTTGTTACCGGAGCGTCACCGCAATGCCTTTTTATTAGTTGATAAGCCGATACATCTCTTCACACGACCTTTTGGTTCGTGCGGAATAGGAAACCTTTCAGTTCGTGCAGGATAGGAAAATACAGGAACAATGAAAATACAAAGTGCCAATCGGACGGCTTACACTGGCATGCACGGTGGACTTGAACCCGCAATGGAACAAAATTTTAGGGCTCATCTACTATACCCTGTATATACATGGTTCTGGCTAACTTAAAAGTTCTGGAAATCTTTTGTTTCAGCGAGTCCAACATCTTTTTTAGGATCTCCGGTTCTACGAGCTGAGCATCAGTTCTAACTGAATTTGCCGCAATTACTTGACTCATCAAAATTTCAGCCTGTGTCTACAAAAAGGCCTCTTGCAGGTAGAAATCATTTGCCAGTGTTGCATCTCGACGCAATCTCATCTCATTGATCTGATCATCTACCCTTGAAAGTCTGTCAGCTTGAACACCTAATTGCTTTTCTCGTCTCTCCAGTTCTTCAGATTGGAACTGCATGGTTTTGTAGTAGGCGTCTATTTCTTTCTGCATTCCTTCAAATTCTTTCTTCAATTTGAGATATTGTCCCAACTCTTCCTATAACTCTTGATCACGTTTGAACAAGGTTTCGGTAGTCTTATGCAGCTCTGCTTCAGCTTTAAGTACATTACTGGCCAGACACTGCGAAGCTTCTTCTAAAACATTGTATGCTTCCCACGTGCTCTACAATTCATTTCCAATGGCAGTCATTGCATCTGTTTTATCAATGATTTCTTGCTTCATCGTGCTGATTTCGGTATCCTTTTGACACAGCAAAGCATCTTTCTCTGCGAGTTGATCTTGAAGCTGTTGAATATGTAAGTGTAGACCATGATTTTCTGCCTTAACTGCATCCACTTCTTCTTGCAATGGAGCAATATCTGCTTCTAGGAGATCAACTTTATGCTGCAATTCGTGACGAATGTTATGAGTGACCATTCTGAGTTGTGTGAGAATTGGATGAGCATTCGACCCATGGACTCTAATTCCGTAAACATGGGAATCGGAGGAAGAAGAAGGGGAGGAAGTGGTTGGGATGAAGAGGCTGATAAGAGGTGATGGGAAGATGGTGGAGAATAGTTAGGCGAAGAGGATGAGGAATCCGGTGCTTCAGGGGCAATAGGTTGAATGGGGACAATGGGCTCAACCGGAGGCATTGGTGGAGAAGTAAATAGAAGACTGTTGGGCACCAACACTATTCTAGTAGGTTGCTGCGTAGTTACTTCAGTCCGGTCAATTACAGCATCGACCAAGGTAATGAATTCATTTATTATCTCTGCAACAATGGCTTGCACATTTTCTCGAATCGAGTGTTGAGAATCCGCCCGAGAAGAGTTTTCTTTGGAATCAGCAATGGATGCACTGTGTTCCTGTTGTCGGATGGGAGAAGACTGGGTAGACGAATCAAGGTGAATTTAAGTGGCAGTGTCGTGGAAAATTTCTTCTTCATTTCTAGCAGCGGAACCTTGCACCTGGCTCTCCGACGGGCTTATGCGGGTGCATTTTCGACGGAGAAGCTGGAAAAGATCTTCATCCTCATCTTCTTCGTCCTCGAGCACTTGGGCAGATTCTTCATGATACAAAATTGGAGCTCTTGGTGGAGGTTGTGCGGCTTGAATGGATGGAAACAGAAAGGTAATGATATGTGGTAAACGCGAACGCGGAAGCTCTCCCTTGTTAACATGCTTAATAACCGTAATGCATTCACGATGAATGCACCGGAAATAGAACGAGGCAAAATTAACATGCTCACAGGAAGCCATGTCAATCATCGAATAAAACGGGTGAGAAATGTCGTAAGTGCGTTTCTGTAAATTAAGGATAGCAACAAGAAATTGTAAGGCGGTACATTCAGGGTCAGGGCGACACAAAATGGTGTATTCATTTGAGGAGGACCGTGGGAATAATTCAACCATGGTGGCAATAGGAAGGAGAGGATCATTCTCCACGCCTTCTATGGGCAAACAGAATGCTGCAGCGAATGATGTTAATGTGATTACGACACGAGATGGTAAACATGTAATCGGCCAACTCTGCTCGGTAGCAAGAGTGGTGGCGATGGCTGCAATAATCTGTGCATAATAAGGGTGACACTCCACTGAATGCCAAGGCAATTCAAAGAAGTTCAACAAGCCGCAAATACGCAAGAACTCACTCACGTCATGAGGGAGTCCGTCACGGAAAGTAGCAAAATTAACTAAAGCTTCCATGATGCGCGCTCGAAATCACAAGAACACGAAGACACGGCAAACAGAGGAAACACAACGCACAGAACACACAGGCACAATAGCAATTAACAGGGAAAAGAAGAAGATTAAGTAGATACTCGACAACGGGGGCGATCGAAAACCCTAATCATCACGCGGTATTGAGATGATAACCTTCATAATTACAGCGTGCATGCATGAGCAGAATCAATAACACAAGGTGGCGATTAATTATGATTATATATCAAAATGAGGAGCTTTACGGTCTTATTCAATTAACACACAAAAGTAAAAAGAAAGTAAATAACACGCAGAAAAACTAAGGACACGTCAGCGAGAATCAGATGCTTGGTGATACGGCCGCAACTTTGAACCATTCATCACTTTAGGAAGAGGAACTCCGGTCAAGGTAGTCAACCAAAAAGTAGCTGGTCCCACTTGTTCACTAATTCGGTAAGGACCGAACCACCGTAATTTAAATTTCCCAACAACACGATTTGATTTAGCATTGTAAAATAGCACAAGTTGGTCCACCGTAAACACAAGAGTCTTGAGGAAACGATCATGAGTCCAGGCTTGCCGCAACTGAACTTCTTGAAGAGTTAGAAAGCTTTCCCAACGATGTTCATCCAAGTTTCAAAGTGCTTCCAACCGAAATGGCAAAGAGTCTTCGGGTAACAGCTTCTGAGTTATGGCCACGTGTAAGCTTGGCACGACAATCTCCATAGGTGCGATTGCTTCCATCCCATAAGCAAACTTGAAAGGAGTCAGTCCGGTTGGAACTTTGTATGTAGTCCGATATGCCCATAAGACTGCAGGTAGTAACTGATCCCATCTTTCTGGTGATTCCACGATCAATTTGCGAAGCATACTTAACAACGTCTTGTTGGTACTTTCAGCTAAACCATTAGCACGAGGATAGTACGGTGAACTGAATTAGAGTAGGATTTGAAAATTATGCGTTAATACTTGCATTAAATTGTTAGCAAAGTGTGTTCCTTGATTTCTCACAAGTTCCAGAGGTAATCCATAACGCGGAAAAACATCCTTCATCAGGCATTTTGCCACCGAAATAGCTGTAGCGGACCGTAAGGACCAAGCTTATGCCCACCTGGTAGCGTAATCTGTACAGGTCAAGATGTAATGATTGTTGCTAAGGGTTGTTGGTGGTGTAATAGGTCCAATAAAATCAAGGCCCCACTTCTAGAAAGGTTCCAAAGGTAATACAGATTGCAGAGGAAAATGGTGTCTCTGTAATGGCTGTCCAGCCCGTTGACAAGTATCGTAGTGCTGCACAAACTGAATGACGTCTTTATACATGGTTGGCCACCAAAGCCCACTTTGCAAAATCTTCCGATGAGTGAGATCTGCAGCAAAATGTCCACCTGGGGGTATTGAATGTGCCATAGTAATGACTGAGTTTGCTTCATGTGGCGGAATGCAGCGAAGTAATACACCAGTGTGGTCCATATAGTACAACTGTCCTACTAGCAACCGGAATCGGTGACGTCGCATCGTAGGAGAAGTTTGAGAGGGAAGAGATCCGTCAGTAAGGAAAGTTAATAACTGATCATAGTAGGTAGGTGGCCCACGAGGGTCGGTAGATTTGTCACGAGCCGGTTCAGTAACGTAAATTGTTGGTGTAGTATCGTCAACGCCCACCGGAGCTTCGCCGGAATCCAGTCGAGAGAGGAAATCTGCTAAGGCATGGGTTGTACCTGGGCGATGAATAACTTTGTAGTCGAACTCTTGTAGCAATAAGACCCAATGAGCCAAGCGACCACCTAAATGCTGCTGTCGGACCAGATATACAAGTGCAGCATGATCCACGTGAAAGGTGAATTTTTGGCCTAGCAAATAATGCCTGAATTTCTTTACAGAATATACCAATCCGAGGCATTCTCGTTCAGTTACAGAATAATTCCTTTCCGCAGGAGCAAGTCGGCGACTTGCATAGTAAACAGGCCGAAACCATTTGTCCGTTTTCTGCATTAAAACACTGCCAATGGCTATATCCGATGCATCTACAAAGACATGGAATGGGCGTTCCCAATCAGGAGGTTGCAAAATGGGAGCCTGTGTCAATAATCCTTTTAGACGATCGAATGCAATTTGGCATTCCAGAGTCCATTCGAACTGTCGTGGAGTACTAGTCATTAGCCAATTTAGTGGTGTTGCTAAATGGGCTAGCCACCGTAGATGCCTGCCATGCCACCGGATTTGACCCAAGAAGCGCATAACCTCTTTCGGCATTGTAGGAACGGGTGCCTCCAACACAGCTGCAACTTTGTCTGGATCAACTTGGATACCTTGTGCCGATATGATATGTCCAAGGAGTTTACCACAAGGCACCGCAAAAACAGATTTTGTTGGGTTCAGGCAGAGTCGGTATTCACGGCATTTCTCAAAACAGCACCGTAAATGATACAGGTGCGCCGCAATCTTGCCGAATAAGGAGAAGACATCTAAATAGACTTGCATAAAAGTGGTTTGGTAGGGTGAGAAAATTTCCTGCATACAGCGTTGAAATGTGCTGGGAGCATTCCGTAACCCAAACCACATGACCGTACAAGCAAAAACACCCCAGTTTGTAATGAAAGATGTTTTCAATATGTCTTGTTCAGCTATTCTGACCTGGTTATAACCACTGTAGCCATCCAAAAAGGAGTACATATCGTGCCCCGCCACTCTGTCAAGCATTGTGTCAAGAAAGGGAAGAGGAAACGGATCAGGTACCGTGGCCGCATTCAGTTTCTAGTAATCCACACAGATTCGTAGCTGCTTATTTTTCTTAGGAACAATAACGATTGGAGATATCCATTCAGCGTGTTCTATTGGTACGATGAATCCCACCTTCAATAACCTATCGAGCTCTGCTTTGACTTGTGCTGCATAATTGGGATTCATGCGGTAACTGGATTGTTTAATTGGCTTCACTTCCGGCTTAAGCACGACTCGATGTTGATATATTCGCGGATCAAGACCCTTCATATCGCGATAATCCCAGGCAAAAACATCAGAAAATGCACGCACGAGTCGGATCAAATCTTCTTGAAAGGCCTCGGACAATCGTGCCTTAATCTTGATAGGTCGTGGATTAGCTTCATCACCCAAATTATAGGTCACTAACTGGTCTTTCGGGACATAAAATTGACGAGGTTTCCCCAAGTTGTGAGCTGATTGTAAAAGTTGATGTAGAGTAGCTCCATCCATAGCAACATTATCATCTACATCTGTGTCTCCGGTCATGGGAACAACCGTACAGACTACCGGACTCCAGTTGTCTGCAACAGATTGAAGATCTGTAGTACCTAAGGAAATTAAATCTTTATTGTTCTGCAGAAACGCCTCTTCTTCATCATAAGATAAGCCATCCAACATGTGGACTAGCTCTGCTACATAGGGTCTGGCATGAAGTTCGCAGGGTTGAATGGCATCCATTTTGACAACATATTTACGGTGGTTGTCTTTGAAAGTCAGTTCCTGCACTGACCAATCCTGTATAACTTTAGCCTGTTTCAACCACGGTCGTCGGAATAGAAGATTATAGTCGAGGCTGGATTCTGGTAGTTCTAAGACTACGAAAGTCATTTTGAACGTTGTGCCCTGCAAAGTAATCGGGATATTCCTTACGAGTCCCACCAGATGGACTCGGGATTGATCTCCCATTCTGACAAAGAATTGAACGGGCTCAATTTGGGTCCACCCTAACTTCTTGCAGAGAGCTGCAGTTGCTATGTTCACACCGGAATCGCCATCGATTAACACTTGCATAATCTTGTGATTTTTATGCAAGACAGTGATTAAGGGGACAGAATGATCCACCATAGAGTCAGTTTTCGGTTGTATTGTTGCAGTCGCCGAAGTATTGGACGATTCAGGGCTGACCTATTGCTGGAATTGTTGCCTAACTCCGGGCACCAGAGCGAGTAGTTGCCCTAAAGGAAGTGTAATTGAAGCCTTCGAGAGAATATCCCATACCTGGTCTGTTGGAATTGCATTCTTCACTGGTTCTGATGATGATTCTCCTGTTACTGGAGTAGAGTCTTGTTCATGTGCTCTCACATTTGGCAGGGGAACCTGTGTCATCGGGATTGGATCGGGGAACACAGTCGGCTCTTTGATGGTCCATTGACTGGCTTTGGTATACATTCGCTGCTGTTCACGGATACCAGGTTCAAACACCTCAACTGCGGGTTGCAACTGCTTACCGGATCTTGTCTGGACCATTGCTGCTTGCGATTCCACTGGGGAGATATAGACCATGTTGGTCATCAGGTTCTGGCGCTCTTTCTTTCGTTGGTCGTATTCGGCTGCATCCTTGCAGAATCTCCAGATGTGGCCAAGTTCACCGCAAAAGTGAAATCGAGGTGGTGGCAGAGAAGTATTCTCCGCTGATGTACTGGCTGTCATGGACGAAGGAAACCATCCTGAACCTAAGATTCCATGTGAACCCTGTATCTCATGATTGGTTCAGAATTAGGAGAAACCAATGCTTCCATTGCGTCCGGAATGTGCCAAAACCCCAAGATCAACTGTCTATTCGCTGAATTCTGACATTGGGAGGTCTTGTTACAAATCGATGACATCATGATGACATCATCAGTTCGCAACCGCCTTGGGAACCGCCCTTGAAAACCTATATAAGGAGGGGTTGGCCACATTCATAATCAGTCTTGCCAATGCCAGTCTTGGGAGCTCAAGGAGTCGTGACCTCCAAGTAAGTACATTCAAGTTCCAGTTCAAGTTCTAGTCTTGTTTCTAGCTCTAGTCTTGTCTAGTCTTGTATTGTGGACATCCTTTCTTGTCCTATTGTAATCTCGTAGTACGAGATCCTTTCTAGTTATTTCTTGTATCCAGTTCATATCCCTGAGGGGATTTCTTGTAATCGAGATATCTTGTTTCCTACCTACGATCCCGGGTTGTGGGATCTCCTGTATCATCTCTAGTCGAGTTTTCCATACCTATTGGTCCCGGGTTGTGGGACATCTTGTATCGATCGTATATTCTTGTAGCATTTTCCCTTCGTGGGTATTCTTGTAATCAGAACTGTGTTTCCGAAATCTTGTCTTGTGTAGTCAGAGAGCACAATCTAGTGCTCCCCTGACATTTTGGCAAGACTATCTTCTATCCAAGACCAGACATCATGGAGAACGCTTATGAACAGATCGTAGCATCACTTCAGAGTCTCCAACAACAAGTCGAAGACCTAAGTCGTCGACAGACACAAGTCGAGATGGGACATCCAGTGCATGTAGGTACACTCCTTCAAGAATTACAAGAACGAATCGGGAGTCTTCAAGCGAATCAAGGGAGTATTCAAGTGAACCAACGGCCCAGTACATCATTTGTGAAGGAACCCAAGATTTGCATGCCAGAAAAGTTCAATGGTGATCGTACAAAGTTTCGAGGATTCTTGCAACAAGTCAAATTGTACATTCGCATGCAGCCTGATAGATACCCTGATGATGCATCCAAGGTCGGTTTTATTGGAACCTTGCTCTATGGTCAAGCTTTATCATGGTTCGCCCCAATCTTGGAGAAGGATATGGCCGTACTTCATAATTATGAGGCATTTCTTGGAGAGCTTGTCGCCACATTTGGAGATGCAGACACGAGTCGAGTGGCAGAAACAAAACTTCGAAAGCTACGTCAAGGTAACCGCCCTGCCTCTACCTATGCATCAGAATTTAGGCAATTGATATGTGACCTCACTTGGCATGAAGATTATTTCATTAGCCAATTTAGATGGGGCTTAAGGGATGACGTGAAGGACCTTCTACTCACGATGCCAGAGGTGAAGACATTGAATGAATACATCAACCAAGCCATTCAATGTGATAACCGTCTTTTTGAAAGGAAACAAGAAAAACAAGTAGAAGGAAGACCTCGCCAATGGAAACCTTTCCAGCCTACTCCTAGAGATGACACTATGCCCGAACCTATGCAGATAGATGTAACTAGGTTCCAGCCTCTAACACCACAAGAGAAACAAAGAAGGAGGGATAACAAATTATGTCTATATTGTGGAAACCCTGGCCACATTGCAGTTAATTGTCCCAACAAGAGAACAAACTCCAAAGTCGCAGCCACCCTTGTAGAGCAGGGAAACGAGGAAGTCCAGTTGTAAAAGAGACCATACAGCCGGACCATGATATACGAAAGGGTCTCATAATTCCATCCACACCCGTAGAAACATGTCTTGCCCCTGTCAAGTTAATCCTGTCTAAGAAGACCCTTTCCCTCATAGCTCTAGTAGATTCAGGAGCGTCCTCATGTTTCATTGATGAAGGACTCGTTAAGAAACATGGAATTCCAGTACTTCGAAAGAACAGACCAGTAGTAGCCGAAGTAGTAGATGGACGGCCTCTAGCATCGGGGAATATAACCATGGAAACCATACCACTAAGAGTACACCTTGGTGACCATGATTCACACATATGTTTCAATGTAATATCGAGTCCAGCAAATATGGTTATCATCGGAATGCCGTGGTTAAAGAAACATAATCCAGAAATTAATTGGGAAAAGAATAAAATCACCCGTCGAGATATCCAGAAGAACCCAACATATGTTGGAGCTAAAGCCTTCATACATGCAGTAAGGAAGGAACCTACATATATG
The DNA here is from genome assembly GCA_020310875.1 of Ceratopteris richardii. Classification (NCBI taxonomy): domain Eukaryota; kingdom Viridiplantae; phylum Streptophyta; class Polypodiopsida; order Polypodiales; family Pteridaceae; genus Ceratopteris; species Ceratopteris richardii. Next base: position 196,122,534 of record CM035417.1, on the reverse strand, counting down.
ATCTATGCCATACCAGCTCAAGAATCCAAGAAAGATGATCCAGTACAGCTACCCAATCAGTACAACGGCTTTGAAGATGTTTTTGAAAAGAAGAATGCAGATATCCTTCCAGAGCATAGACCTTATGATTGTCCCATAGATCTTCAAGAGGGAACACAACCACCCTTTGGACCAATCTACAGACTATCTCCAGAGGAACTTACAGAACTACGCAAGAACATTGATGAGAATCTAGCAAAGGGGTTTATCAAACACTCGAAGTCTCCAGCAGGAGCTCCTATTCTATTTGTAAAGAAGAAGGATGGGACTCTCCGGATGTGTGTAGATTATCGTGGATTGAACAAAGTCACTATAAAAAACAGATACCCTCTACCACTCATATCAGAGCTCTTGGAACGCCTTGGAAAAGCAAAATTCTTCACGAAAATTGATCTTCGAGGAGCTTACAACCTTGTCAGGATCAGAGAAGGAGACGAATGGAAGACAGCATTTCGAACAAGGTATGGGCATTTTGAATATGTAGTTATGCCCTTCGGTCTTACAAATGCTCCAGCTGTCTTCCAACATATGATGAATGATATTTTTCGAGAATATTTAGATGATTTTGTTGTAATATACCTTGATGATATCTTGATATTTTCAAAAAATCTAGAGGATCATGAAGATCATGTAAAGATAGTCCTAGAGAAACTAAGAGAAAAAGGATTGTATGCGAAATTGGAGAAGTGTTCTTTTCATAAGACAGAAGTGGAATTTTTAGGGTACATAGTATCAGATAAAGGAATTTTTATGGACCCTAAGAAGATTGAGACAATCCTTGATTGGCAACCACCTTCATGTGTTCGAGATGTACAATGTTTTTTGGGGTTTGCCAATTTCTATAGGATATTCATCAGAGATTACTCCAAGATAGTGACACCTCTTACCAAGCTTACAGGGAACTCCAAATTCTCATGGACCGAAGAAGCAGAGAAGGCCTTTCAGACCTTGAAATCAGCATTCACTACTGCTCCAATCCTAGTTCATCCTGATTCTAGTAAGCCCTTCTTCCTTGAGACAGATGCATCGGACTTTGCTCTAGGGGCCATTCTTTCCCAATATGGAGATGATGGACAACTACATCCAGTTGCATATCATTCAAGGAAGTTTTCCCCTCCAGAAATTAATTATGAAATTCATGATAAAGAACTCCTTGCCATAGTAGACGCGTTTGATACCTGGCGTCACCATCTAGAAGGAGCAGCTCATAAAGTCATTGTATATTCAGATCACAAGAACCTAGAGTATTTTATGACCACCCGGATCCTCAATAGAAGGCAATCTCGATGGAGTAACTTTTTATCCAGATTCGACTTTGTCATCACATACCGTCCAGGACGTCATCAATGTCAGTCAGATGCCCTATCCAGAAGATCTTACCTTGCACCAAAGAAGGGTGAAGAGGCCTTTGATCAACAAGAGAGTGTATTACTCAAGCCCGAGCATCTCCAGTTAGCAGCTATCTCTTCAAGCCATCATGAAGATTCAGCCTTGAATCAGTTGATCCGTGAGAATCTACCACAGGATGAATTGTTTTGTAACGTTAAGCAGAAAGCTCAAGAAGGAAAATTCCAAGAAGTAAACGAATTTCAGGAAAAGGATGGTTTACTACTCTATAAGAACCTATTGTATGTCCCTCCAGGAAAGCCCAGGATCCAAGTACTTCAACAACGCCATGACAACCTTGCAGCAGGACATTTTGGAGTAAATAAAACAATAGAACTCATATCAAGGGACTTTTGGTGGCCTCAGATGTGGAAGGAAGTCAAAGAATACATTCGAACCTGTGATACTTGCAATAGATCTAAGGTACCCCGACATAAACCTCATGGCCTCTTGCAACCTCTACCTATTCCAGAAAGGCCATGGGCTTCATTGTCGATGGATTTCATCACAGATCTACCAAAGTCAGATAAGTATGATGCCATTCTTGTTATTGTGGATAGATTTACAAAGATGGCACACTTCATTCCAACTACCAAGGCAATCACAGGTGCAGCCACTGCCAGACTTTTTCTTAGGTACATATTTAGGCTTCATGGATTGCCTGATGACATTGTCAGTGATCGAGGTCCACAGTTCATATCCAGCTTTTGGAACAGTCTTTGCAAGCTCCTTGGTGTTCAAGTTAAACTATCTACAGCAAATCATCCACAGACTGATGGACAAACAGAACGAGTGAATCAAGTCCTGGAGCAATATCTCCGTTGCACTAGCAACTATCACCAAAATGACTGGTTTGAGTTGTTACCCTTTGCAGAGTTTGCCTATAACAATAGTGTTCATGCATCTACTAAGCAAACTCCCTTCTTTGCAAACTATGGACAACATCCAAGGATGGATATACAACTCTCAAATCATGTCAAGAACCCAGCTGCCAGAGACAAGGCCCAGTACCTGATGGACATTCACAAAGAACTGAAGGAAGAGATCCATAAAGCTCAACAACAATATAAGTACTATGCAGATCAACATCGTGTCCAGAATCCATCGTATCAAATTGGGGATAAAGTATGGTTACTCCGAAACAATTTACAAACTTCAAGGCCTTGTGCAAAGTTAGATCATCAAAAGTTTGGACCATTTACCATCTTGGCCAAGATTAATCCAGTCACCTTCAAACTCCAGTTACCGAGTACCATGAGAATACATCCAGTTTTCCATGTATCCATGTTGGAACCATATCAGATTTCACCATTGAGGGGGGAGAGACCTAGTCCTTCACCACCTATTGAGATTGATGATCATGAAGAATTTGAAGTCGAGCATGTCCTAGATTCCAGAATATCCCGGGGAAGATTGGAATACCTTATTCATTGGAAAGGGTATGACATCAGTGATCGTACTTGGGAACCTGCAGAAAACCTTCAGAGAGCACCAATCAAGGTTCGAGAATTCCATAAGAAAAATCCAACGAAGCCGAGACCAGATAACATGACCGCTCCTCGTGGAACTCGTCGCTTGAGGGGGAGGTGATGTCATGGACGAAGGAAACCATCCTGAACCTAAGATTCCATGTGAACCCTGTATCTCATGATTGGTTCAGAATTAGGAGAAACCAATGCTTCCATTGCGTCCGGAATGTGCCAAAACCCCAAGATCAACTGTCTATTCGCTGAATTCTGACATTGGGAGGTCTTGTTACAAATCGATGACATCATGATGACATCATCAGTTCGCAACCGCCTTGGGAACCGCCCTTGAAAACCTATATAAGGAGGGGTTGGCCACATTCATAATCAGTCTTGCCAATGCCAGTCTTGGGAGCTCAAGGAGTCGTGACCTCCAAGTAAGTACATTCAAGTTCCAGTTCAAGTTCTAGTCTTGTTTCTAGCTCTAGTCTTGTCTAGTCTTGTATTGTGGACATCCTTTCTTGTCCTATTGTAATCTCGTAGTACGAGATCCTTTCTAGTTATTTCTTGTATCCAGTTCATATCCCTGAGGGGATTTCTTGTAATCGAGATATCTTGTTTCCTACCTACGATCCCGGGTTGTGGGATCTCCTGTATCATCTCTAGTCGAGTTTTCCATACCTATTGGTCCCGGGTTGTGGGACATCTTGTATCGATCGTATATTCTTGTAGCATTTTCCCTTCGTGGGTATTCTTGTAATCAGAACTGTGTTTCCGAAATCTTGTCTTGTGTAGTCAGAGAGCACAATCTAGTGCTCCCCTGACACTGGCCTACCATCGATTTGCATTGAAGTTGGTATTCCGCTGTCCCCGGTAATTTTGGTATCCTTGCTGTTGATTGTTTCGCATCTACGGTGGTACATAGTGGGTTGCGCTTTGACCTGGTTCTTGTATAATGGCGTTTACAGCTTCTCGTCCCTGCACTTTGGCATTATACACACAATTTTCGGTTGAGTGTCCGGTGATATTGCAGATGGCGCAATACATCTGATTAAGGGCACAGGTGGCACTAGTGTGCCCGGGATTTTTGCACTTAGTGCAATACATCTATTTAGCCGGATCATCTGTAATGTTTTTACTAGCCTTCAGCCACTCCAAGTCTTCGGTGAATCCTCCAACCTTACGCTCTAGTTGCAGGGCCATCGTGATAACAGCATCCAGTGTCATAGCCCCCACACAACGGATGATCATGATTTGTCTTAGCTGTGGGGTCAAACCATTAATGAACCATTGGGTTATCACATCATCCGATAGGTTGGCATGCGCCGGAGGCAATTGTCTTAAATGAGTTCTAAATAATGTGGCATATTCCTGAACAGTTTGGTGCGGCTTCTGTCTATTGTTCTGCAAGTAATCGAAGATTTCGGCAGGGTTCTTCTTCAACCGGAACCTCTGTAAAAATGCATCCCTTACCGCCTCATAGGTAACAAAATGATTGAAATCATACTCGGTTAACCATCTCGCTGCTTCATTGACTAATGTAGACTGGAATACGATGGCCTTGTATGCCAGATCGGGTGGATGGTTCAGTACGGCATAACTTATCTCAAAAGTATGCACATGGGCATCAGGGTCCTCACCTGGAAATCCACCGAACTTTGTGTAAGTTACCCCTGTTGGAACTGGTCGCAGTGGAAGGGGTTGTTGCTGTTGCTGCTGTTGTTGTTGCTTCTGATGCTGCTGTTGACCACTCATGGTGCTAGCTGTGGTACCGTGGTTGTCTCTTGAGTTCTGAGGAGGTGTTTCTGGTCCTTTGGAGTCTGTATGGTCAAACTGCTCACTTTCCGGCTTGAAAATAGCGTTTAATCTCTTACGGATCTCCAAATCGAAGAGCCTATCCTCAGCTTGGATATCCCAGGTAGGCAAATTTGCCCCGAACAGTGGTGTCCGAAATGAAGATTCACCAGGAAGTATCACACGGTCACCGGAAAACTGTAAATTCCCTGCAACTGGGACCGAACTGTCACCGGAATTTGTCGAACTTTCCCCAAAACAGGGTATTCTTTCACCGGCAATGATATCTCTGGGTAACACCACTTTATCCTCGGAAAAGTTCGAATCCTAACTAGACGGTGTCTGGTCAACTGCGCACTGTGTCCCTGTACACTCCGAAGTTACTGTACCTTCTGCAGACTGTACCAAAATTACACTGGAATCTACCGGAATTTCCTCCTGTGTCACCGGAATTCTATCGGAATCGCTACTAACAGACTCTGTTCCTTCAACAACTGGACTTAACCGGTCTATGCTTCTGCCGACTGGGATTGTCCCTAACAAATCTGGTACTGTCCAGGGATGCTGCTCTCTCCTGTACTTCGGATACGACTCGTCGGACCGAGTAACGGGCATATATCACGTCTGCACCACCTACGTACTACTCCACCTTACTGATTATTCACAGTTCTGTGCCACTTTCCCACCGACAGCGCCATTGTTAAAATGTTCTTTTACATTAGAGGCATTTTAAGTTCTTTCGGGTTCTTGGGAGTGGTAGGGGTCTGATAAATTAGAGGCCTTGTAACTTGATTTTCCCAATTAACTTATCCAAACTGTAGTACGTTAACATTCAAAACTTTGTTTAATACGAATTATTGTCAAGACTCTGGTTAGTCTTCTCACAGACTTACTATCATACTCAGGTTAATACTGTTCACAATGCGTCACGTAGTAATTATTGATTACCGTCGCACAGACGTACATCGACAACAGAACCTTATGTGTTAATCACAAAGTAATGAAATTAACAAAGGTAAGGACGACATACTCAGACTTCATGAACACTGCACTACGGCTTCTCCATAGACCGAAATCGCCCAGACAGACAGTCTGGCGATCCCGCTTGTCGTTACCGGAGTGTCACCTCACCGCAATGCCTTTTTATTAGTTGATAAGCCGATACATCTCTTCACATGACCTTTCGGTTCGTGCGGAATAGGAAACCTTTCAGTTCATGTGGGATAGGAAAATACAAGAACAATGAAAATACAAAGTGCCAATCCGACGGCTTACATTACTCCAATCAATGTAATTGGCTTGGTAGTTGAACCCAACGGAAGTGTGACCAATATCACCCTTGTACAAAGAGTCACTAGAGCATAGTCTCTACAGAGGACTCTAAACATAGATCAAGAAAAGAAGTTAGAGGCTAGTGAGTTAGAGAGCATGGGTAAAAAGAGAACGAGATCTTGGAAGGATAGTGGAGAGAGAATGAAGAGACAATGAGCTAGAAAACTGACTGAATTAGAAGAAAACCTTAGGGAAATGAAAACATAAATAGTAGAAATTGCATCTCAAATGCACTCTCAAACTCCACCATTCATTCCACCACAACCTAGAGCAAGACCATTCTTAGCAGATCCTACCCCACAAGACCTAGAGATGATGTTCAAGGCCTACTAGGCTCGACTTCAATATTTGTTCAAGGCCTATTATGCCAAACATAACAGAGTTGGATAAATGTTATCCTTGCAAGGATTTAGAGATTGAAAGGACTAAGATTTGTGCAAAAAAATGGAACTAGCTCAAGCTATGACCGATGCAACCCATCTTTTCAATCACAAAAAATCAATCAAACCATAATTACATTTGAAGGACTTTTGGAGAGATTAGATCAGTTGGTGGCTAAGCCCAAGATTTTAGCTACACCAAAGGCTCAAAATAGTGGAAGTGAAAGGATAAGATTACCTCCAAAGGAACCTTATGATCCTAATTCTATGGATGATGGAATTCCTTTCTCAATAAATTGTTAGTTTCAAGTGTTCTTAAGAGAGATACAAGAGAAGAAATGGGCCAAGGAGAGAGAGAATCCTCCTCCAATCCAAGAAGTGGATGATCTTCATGATCAATTACCTCAAGGCATTCCATTTATATATGGGGAGCAAGAGGGCGTGAAATTGAGTGAGAGACGAATTTGAATCCAATTTCTTGCAGGAATTTTCACACTTCACTACCCCTTGGGAATCTAAGTCTATTCAGATGAGAGCTCCCATAGTGATGGTTAGAAATGATGAAATTGGTCTACCTAGGAACATAGATCTAGTTAAAAACATTAATGTGTAGTTCCATCTCACTTTAGAGGAGCTACTAAGGATTAAACTTTTCTATAAGCACATAGCAAACCAACTACCATAAGTAGATTATTCCCACTCTCAAGAGGGATGTTAAAACATGATACCAAAGATGCCTATAGATAAGATATGAGATATGAGTGAAGGAAAAGAAGGAAATATGTATCCACCTATCACCTACTAGGGCTATACAACAAGGGCAATCTTAGATTCACAAGCAAGAGTTGCCATTGCCACCAATTATGGAAGCATTGGGGCAAGCAGACTTTAAGACCAACAAAAATGATGTTGCAAATTGTAGACACACATATCCAAAAGCCCCTAGGATTGCTAGAAGGGATCTCTCACCACACGTGTCAAGTTTGAGCACACTTTTGCAATATGGGAGTTAGGAAAGAATCATGTCAATAAGATGATTTTAGGTAGACCATTTGTGAGGCAATTGTAGATAGTGCAAGATTGGGGAACCAATTCCTTGTACTTATAACATTTAGAAGTAACTACTGTGTACCTAAGAACCAACTTAGGGACTTGTGGAGAAAGAGACTATACCTCGATCCCCCTCAAGTGCATATAGTGGGGATTCACACTTTATTTATCAATCCGAGCAGTATCAAAACCTAGTCGAGTGTATGAAGACGTGCATTCAAATGATGGTCAATGCAAATGAACTTTCACAGAGTGCAAACAAGTATAAATCCATTCCAAACAAGTTTCAGAGATCCGTGGGGATGTCGCGACATTTGGAGTAGCAGTCAACAGTAAATCGAGCTTTTCTCTCAGCTCCGAACTCCGAATATAGAGAATAGTGGGTTCATTTTGAAGCTCTTGAGAAGACACATCCAATGGTGATCTTTTCACTTGATTCTGACACTCCTGCTTCAAGTTATGAGCAAAATACTAAGTCGTGAAAACAACCTTCCTACACTTCAGCACTTCCTACATACACACACACCTTACCAACATCAAACATGCACTTTCATGGATAGACAACACTCCCTAGCACTCTTTCCAAGCATCACACATGCATACAAAGAGGAAGATACAGAGAGGAGAAGACACAAATTCGAAATTCTGTGCTCTTGATTCTCACAATGGCAAAAAGTCTCTACAAAGAGTCACAAATTGACTTATATACATGTGCCCTAAAAATGGTCCTTTCACACAAGAGACCGTCACTTTATTAACTGAAAGGCTAATTTCCTACTAATTTACAAGGGTAAGCTACAAATCTCTATGGGAATGCATCTAGAGGACTCCTCTAGTACATTTACATTGGAAAATATATTACAAAATGGCCATAATACAAGAATAAAGTGTCCAAATCGGAAAACTTTTGGTGCCCTTATTTTTCTCTGCCTCTTTGCTCTTCTTTGCTCTGCAACACTCTCCCCCTCTTTGTCTCTGTCGTCCCTTGACAGGCTTTGCTTCTTGTCTTTAGTTCTACACCTATAGTCAACCACTGCCCGCTTTTGTGGAAGTTGTAATGATATAGTTTTACCAGTGGTCAAGAAACAGATCATAACTCGGGACCTGTTGCATTAGTCATGGCTTCTTCTTCTTGTTTCCCCGTATGCAACCCGTGGATAATTTTCCAATCGCTCCTTTTCAATCTGGGTTGGTGTGTTAAGTCGGGCTACCATGCATGCAACCAATGGAAGGTATGAAGGTGTGGACCTTCAACCTTCGATCTAGACCTTCTGAAGACCCAGATGTTGAAGGACCTCCTTAAGGATCAGGATCTGCCAGATATCTTCTTGCACTTCTTCATGGATACTTGTTGGCCTTGATCCACCCTTGTCGCCCACGTACCTTCCCCTGCTGTATGCCCCTACGGGGCTCTGTGCAGAGATGGGTGTTGCATGCCCCTACGGAGCTTCCTGCAGAGATATGTCTTCAGATATAATACCTTTAGTGAAGTTTCTTCCTTGGTCTTCTTCCTCTTTTCTTTTTGCTGGACTCTCCTTCAACACTGCCTCCCTCCTGAACTCTGTCCTCCACGACAGGCTTGGGAATGCGATGGGAGTATGTCTTGTATACCTTTTACTCTATCTCATTAAGCAGATTAGCTTCACGTATCATGAGTTGCTTCCATTGTTCTACTTTTACCCCGTCATGTGGTGGCTGTCTGTGGTCTGCGAAGAAGCTCAATTCATATGCCACCATTCTAGCATTCAGATTTGTTGACATTTTTAAGAAGATCTCAGAATCAATTTCAAAAAACCCTGTAAAAAAATGCCTCCTCGAAGGTTTGCATATATGTACTTGGTAAGAACATGAGCCTTGAATAATACGCCATGATGATTGAGCGGCTGGGCATAATTGATAGATCAAAAATAAGGATGTCCGTGCCCTGGTTATCGCCAATGAAATTTAAAAATGTATATGTTGTGTGTTTGAACACCTTCAAAACTATAAGTACCATGCTGAGAATTTTATTAGTCATCTTGATAGTTAGATCGAGTACTGCTGCATATCGATGTAGCCAAAATTGAATGGTTTTCAACATATAATCCTCAGTCGGTAAGTAATTGTGAGGTGGTCTCGGAAGTAGCGGGTAATTCATCCATTGTTTATTGATCACACCACTCTTTTGCATCTCCAAAAATTCGCGTGCTTCTCTGGGACATGGTGTCGAGCAATAGGAAGGATTTACCTGTAATAAATATGGTGCTGCTTGCTAGTGCACCCGCAAAGTAGGATTTTTCTCCAAAACTTTTCTCCGCCATACAGGTTGTGCAGCTTCAAATTCTTCTTGAGTGTAATTGAATGTATTGTCTTTGAAGTACAACTGCTCATCTAGATCCTGTTGTGTGATCTTCTTTATATATTGTCGTGTTTTCTCTTTCAAGATTCCATACGGAATATTGAAAGGCTTCATTATTGTATCCAAGTCTTTTCCTTTTATTTTGGCTTCTTTCATGACTTTGACAACTTTATTTTCAAAATTTTCTGTCAATCGGGACACCAATAGTGTCCGTTCCTTCTGACCTATTTCTGCAGTATATGGCATGGGATGATCATCACAAGGTTCCACCATCTGCTCTTTTATTGGAGAATGATAGATCGGGGGAGATAGCGGATGTACCTCTACCTCGTCAGTAGGATTCTCTAGTTGTGGCTCTACTGGTATCCCGATGTTTGCAGCTTTTTGTTCTATTTGAGCTTCTAGTTGTGCAAGACGTTCAGTCTTTTCTTTAACTTCGTGAAGGGCTATCTAGAGCACGTCTTTAGCCGCGAGAAGCTCATTACCGATCTCTATTATTTGATCTGCATTTTCATTGTAGCTCACCACAAGTTTTGCTTTAGCATTTTGTAGTTGTTTTTTGAGCTCATTGGTTTCGTTGATATACATGTGTTCCCATTCTTCTTTGAGAGTCTACTCTTGTCTAAGAAAATTGTCATATTTTGCTATTTTATCGTTCAATTCCTTTTGGTCAGTTGCTGTTGTCTCTTGTTTTTCTATTGGTTGTTCATACATCAATGCCTTCATCAGTTCTTTATTTCTGCTGCGTAAGTTGTCATTTTCCTCCATATGTGCTTTTAGCTGTGTTTCTAGCAGATTGCTACTAGATTTCATTCTCTCTTTGTCCGCCTCACTTGCTTCATGTTGTCTTTGTAACTCCATCAGTTGTTTGTGGAGCTTGTGATTCTACTCCATTAATGTAGTGCATTGGCCTCTGACTTCTGCCATTTCCGTCTCTTTAGCTAAAACCACTTATTGCTTGGATTAATTGCACAGATAGTTGTTTAACATCAACATTCAACCATGTTGTTGGGATACTAGGTTCTTCCCCTACGGTAACATCTTTACCTTGTGCCACATGCAATGTCGTGTCATGGGGCTGCCGAATATGAAGTTGTATCTTTGGGTCAGCCTCCTTACTTACTGTCTTACCTTGTGGCGTGTCATCAGGAATCTCAATCACAATTTGTTCCATAGTCTATTGTAGACATCTTTCTTTTTCCATGCTTGTTTGTATTTCTTCTTTTATGGGTGGTACTACATCTTTATGCATGATTGAAGCTTCTTTTATGCTGATTTGCGACTTTTCGTTCAATTGAATGAGGTGTTTTTGTTCAATGGATGCTTCCTAATTCTGTATATGTGATTGTTGATTGTTGAGTGTGACTTCGACCTGGTTTATTTCTATCCATTCCTCATTGTTTGTTTCTGTTCTTATATTAGTGTCCAAAGTGTCTTTTTCTTGACTAGATTCCTCATTAGAACTCGAATCCTCCAATCCCAATTCTTTGTATCTGGTAGCTAATTCTGGAGTATGTTCTTTGTCCTTTTGTTGCTGCCCTCGTCTTGGATGTCTATATTGATGTCCTTGAACATTGAGGTTCACTTGACCTCGCATATACGTATGCATTTCTTCTAGAGCCGCTGAGAGATCCCTTTTTGTGATGGGCTATTGTGTCAGAGGGATCTTGGGTAGTGTATGTGCTCATTTTGATTGTGGTGTCACTTGGGTCGCTTCATCTCTAGCTCGCTTAACCCCTCTCATTGGTTTCTTGGAACTTGTTCCCACTTCGGAAATAACAATTTTCTTTTTCTTTGGAATAGTAGCCGATTTTACATATTTTGCCATTTCTTTGGAGTTTGGCATCAAGCGTAGACATTCTTTCATCTCGAGAGCCTCATAGATTAGTAAAGTCAATGTCAAACTTCCATTCAAGAACTTCTTCTGACTCCATTTCTTCTTAGCTTCGAATAGGCGGTCTTGAATATATGGAGTAAGATCTACTTTATTTCCAACTTGCCTCATTGCATGGAAAATAAATTGAACTACAATTTTCTGAGGTGCTGTATACCTGTGCATACTGGGAAAACAAAAATGTTGATGCACTAAATGAACTGATTCTTCTATACCTGTCCGATTGATTTCTAGAAAGGTTTTCTTTTTTGGATCATGACATTCATCTTTAACATTAGTGAGACCATCCTAACTCCAACCAAAATCTTTGTTGATGACTTCATGAGTGAATCGAATTGTTTTCCATGTACCAATTTTATCGAGCACTTTCGCTTCCGGGATTGACGGCTTATCTATTGCGGACTGGAGTGTGTTCATAACTTGTGTGCATCTCTAAAAGTCCGGTAAATATATCGGAAGTCTCAGAAATGCATCGATTCCCCCCCCTTGTCCAAACATTTATGATGCACGGTAATCCTTGTATTATAGTTTGGAATTCTTGTGACATGATTGGGAAGTAGTGATCCCTATCCATAATCTTAATGGTTGCCATGAAAAGAAGATCTGACACAGGCTAGTCTTCAAGGAACCAATGGCCTCTTGCTTTAGAAATGGATTCCAAGGGAAGAAGTAGGACCTCTTCCTCTTGCGTAGCCTCAGAGTTTGAAGATGCCATCTGCACTCAATACATACCAGAAAAGAGTGTAAGGCCGATATCATGAGTTATCCTTTATTTATTCTTCAGGAAGTTGGCAACTCTCTGAATGAAGCATGTCATCCCTTTCTCGTGAGTGTGAGAAAGGTAGTACCTGGGATATATATTTTTTTGATATTTTTTTCTGAAAGAAAACAAAAGTGTTAGTACCTAGCCGAAGCCTTTATTGTGTCGTTAGTTATTTTCCTTGAGATTATTGTACACGTGCTCTCCTATTCCCTCAGAAGGAAATGTGCTTCGCTATCCAGTAGGAGAAGAAGTAGGTGCCGAATGCATGGCCTTGTAATGTGGCCCTATTATGCATGCTTGGAACTCTTGCAACTCCAGATGTGTGCAAATAGAAATGTCTAGCCGATGCATATAGATGGTTTTGCCTTTATCCAGATCTATTTTATTCCTCTGTGGCCGACTGTATCTCCAGCATTTCTGGTGATTGTTGTGTTTCTCACGTTATATCTCCACTTGGATTGTCCTTCAAATCCCTGAAGTGTTCTTGTCGCATATTGTTGGTCTTGCAATGTTCTGTAGTTGTTTGTTTCTTGTTGTTTCACCTTCATGTGGTATTGAAACTTCTTGTGCATTGACACATCCCTTTAATGCTTGTCTTTGGTGCACATAATTTGGGAATCCATATCTTTGATCTTGCTGGTTGGGCGGCAATCACTTTCTTTGGTATCCATACTTTAGCAAGTCTTTGTAGATCTCGGACTCCAGCGTGACTTGATTCCTCGTACCTTTGTTGTTTCCTGTGTAGAATATAGCTCCATTGTTGATGATATGTTGTCACCTCATCTTTCCGGATCCAAGCCTATCTAGTATGAGGGATGGGATATATTCTGATGCGTGAAAGTTCGTGACAGTGTTGCTGACTAGTCCCTCTTGTGCTTGATTCCTCACTGGGGGTTTTATTGGAAACTATACTAGCAGTGAGGTTCACTGGTTTAGGAGAGTGTGCTAGATTGAGATTCAGTGTATTCTTACAAAAAGTACTTGATAGTGAGGTTTCCATAATGGAGATGGATGTACGTTCATCATCATGCATGCATGAGTGATCTCTCGGGTCTACACATTTGGCTTTGACAGGTCATTCTTCTAACACGTTGAATACCTCACGGTGCCCTATCTTGGCTGATACGTAGCCCAAGGCTAATTGGATAGTCACCTTATATTCATATATCCAATCTTGACCCAACACGAGTTCTTCTAATAAGTCCTGATCATGACACACTAAGAGTTTTTGTTGCATCATGTTATTTTCGAGATGTAGTGACAGGTTAATCTTGCCTATGCCTTTAGTAACTTTTCCCCCTAGTCCAATCAATTGTGCTTTTGATGGGCGTAATTCTTCCTTGAGTTTCTGAGTCAATGAAGACTTGATACAGCTAATAGCTGCTCCTGTGTCAATGAGAGCATCCACCAAGTGGTACTCTTCTGTTCTGGCACCTAAATTTAAATATGGTTGCTTTGCTTGTTGTCCTAGGTTTTCAGAGGCTCTAAAGTTAGCCATTGGGATGAGTTCATCTCCTTGTCGATATCTTTCATCTCTCTCTCTCTCATCCATTCCTTTCGTTTTCTGATTTGTTCTAGAGCTTCCTATCTTGCTTTTTCTTGTATTCTTTTGTCCTCTTCTCCTCTATTTTTTGCCATTAGAAGTCGTGACATTATTTCCTCGGACAATGGCTCTAAATACTTTTTTACTCGGCAACCACTTATATAGTTTGGTAATACTTCTCCATCTAGGGTTGCTAGGTTGATGGCTCCACTGGTAGATATACGATTGATGATCAAGGGGCTATATCCTCTTTTTTGTAGTTTCTTTGCATGTTGCTTCAAAGTATAAACTAGAACCAAATCTCCTTCCTTCAGGTTTTTATCTTTAATATGCACATCAAAATATGCCTTCTGTCGCCTTTTTGCCACATAAATACCTACCATAGCCTGTAATCTTGTTTTGTGCAACTTTTCTATTTGATCCAATTGGGTTGATAACTCATGTCTGGTCCATTCATAATTTACAGCTACTCTGAGAGTAGGTACCAGGAAGTCAATTGGCAAGATGGCATTCTATCTGTACACTAGGTTAAAGGGAGTAGTTCCTATGGTTGTTTTGTAGGCTACTCAGAATGCCCATAAAGCGTGATGTAATTGCTTGTCCCAGTCAGATCTACCATTGTTAACAATTTTAGTGAGGACTGTGCATAAGATTTTGTTTGAACTTTCAGCCTGTCCGTTGGCTTGTGGGTGATAAGGGGCTTATTTCTTATGAATCACTAAGAATTCATTCATTAAGGCTTGTATTCTTCATTGACAAAGTTTGTGCCCCTATCGCTCACAATTTCAATAGGCAATCCAAACCTAGTGAATATATTCTCAAAGAGAAACTTCGTCGTAGTCCTCGCATCATTTTTCTTGGTCGCTTTGGCCTCTACCCATTTGGTCATATAATCCGTTGCTACAATTATGTACTGTGCATGAGAACCTTTAGCTGGTGGACTAATTGGTCCTACAAAATCTATTCCCCATTTGGTAAATGCTCTGGCACTCAACATAGATTTTAGGGGCATTTCATCTCTTCTAATAGGATGCTTTGTTTGTTGATAGGTGTCACATCTTTGGATGTAAGTGGCTGCATCTTGATGTAGATTTGGCCACCACATTCCTACGAAGAGAATCATTTTTGTAGTTTTATCTGTAGAAAAATGTCCTCGTGCAGCCCCTGTATGCGCCATCTCTAAGATAGAAAGATACTCGTCTTCATGAATGCACATTCGTAGATGATTGTCTCTTCCTCTCTTGAAGAGCTATTTTCTTATAAGAACATAGTCCTTGCTTTGCTCTGAGAGGGCGCATTTTATCTCTAATGTAGCTTCTTCTGGGTACTCCTTGGTTTTCAAGAATTTTACCAGATGCAAACTCCACCTAGGTGCTATAGTGGAATGACATAGGGTAGAGTTCTCTTCTGGCATTCATTCTTGACAAGCTGAATAGGTTGATACAAAGTTATGTGTATCCTTCTGCATGGTTGGCCAGTATATGCCCAATCTCTTCAACGTTTTCCATGTTCCCTTCGCATTTAGGTGAGTTTTCCATTGATTTACATGTGCTTTTTGAAGCCACATTTCTTGTTCCTCTTCCTCCATGCATCTCATGAGTAGTCCACTTGGATCTTGGTGGTATAATCTTCCAGCAATGATGTGGAGATTTTTAGTCTTCCATAACTCTTGACTTTTGTTTGTCGTGATCCCATGTTTAGGTCCATATGTGAGGATAGGGATCAACTTTTCTGCCCATTGGGGACATACCTCGAGATTGAAAAGATAAGTATCTAGTAGATCATCTAGTACTCCTGTGGGGGGCTCTCCATGTCTCAGTCTTGATAGATGATATGCTCTGATGTGTGTGTTCCCCTTCTTGACTACTACTTCAAAATCAAATTCCATCAACAATAGAAACCATCATACTAGTCGTCCTGTATTACAAGGCTTATTGACTAAGTACAGTAGCGCTTGATGATCGATGAAGAATTTGAATTTGTTTGCCAATAAGTAGTGTCGAAACTTCTTTACCGCATACACCATTCCTAAACCTTCTTGCTCCTTAGTGGTATAATTGCGCTCTGCTTGATTTAATTATCTATTGGCATAGGCTATAGGGTGGTCTAACTTTCTAGTATCTGCTGGTTGCACTAAAATGCATCCAATGGCAAACTTGGAAGCATCCACATGAATATGAAATGGTTTATTCCAATTAGGCACTCGGAGTATTGGTGCTAAACTCAACCGGTTTTTTAATTTGTTGAAGGCCTTTTCACATTCTTCCATCCAATTAAACTGAGACAATAATGCATAGAGAGGTCTAGCAATTATGGCATACATGTGGATAAACCTACGGTAGTATCCGCAATGTCCCATAAATGCTTGCACTTCTTTAGCAGTTTTTGGTCTAGGCAAATCCAGAATCACTTTGATTTTGTCTTCATCCGTGGAAATTCCATTTTTAGAGACAATGTGCCGTAATATCTTTCCTTGTTAAACCATGAAGACACACTTTTTTGGATGAAGACAAACTCTATATTATCGACATTTGGCAAAGATCTTTCTTAGTTCTGGGATATGTTCTGATCATATGGCTGAATAAGTGCATAAGTCATCCACATATACCTCCATGCTCTTCCTTAAGAATTCCTTGAGCATAAATACATTGTATCTATGATGCAAGGGCAAGATAAAAGAATATGGGATACTATGGTATCCAATTTGGAAGTCAAGATGTAGGACTATACAGATTATATGGACTTCCAAATTATGAATTCGAAAAGAATGGAAGTAAAGTTTGTATTCAAGGAGAGAGAGAGAGATGTACCTAGTGCACCTCTCATTTGTTGTATAGTCTTTGTTATTCTCAGCATGTACAGGACATGTTTTTATTGTATAGTCATGATATGGAGCATTGTACAAACAGCTCATCTGATGTATATCTTCATGCTAGGAATGTAAATATGAACAAGACTTTCTACTATTCTTTTTTGCAAGAGTGTGTGGTTAAAAGTTTTAAGGATCTTATGTTTGAGTATAGAGATGTTTTTCCCACTGACTTACCTAGAGGGCTACCACCTGAGAGAGGGGACATTGACCATGCCATAGAGGTTGTTACTAACACTAACCCTATTTGCAGGCCACCTTATAGGCTTAGTGTTTCTCAGCATGAGGAGGTTGAGAAGCAATTGCAGGATTATTTAGATAAGGGCTTCATTAAACCTAGTAACTCACCATGGGCATTGCCAATGCTCCTAGTTAAAAAGAAATATGGCTCTATGAGACTATGTATAGACTATAGAGCACTTAATAAGGAAACTATTAAAAATAGGTTTCCAATGCCTAGGTTGGAAGATCTATTTGATCAGTTACATCAAGCTAGGTATTTTACCAAGCTTGACCTTAGATCAAGATATCATCAGATCAGGATTAGGGCAGAGGATGTCCCTAAGACTGCATTTAGGACTAGATATGGGCACTATTAGTTTTTGGTGATGCCTTTTGGTCTCACCAATGGTCCTGCCACTTTCATGGAACTCATGAATAGTGTTCTATGGCCTTATCTAGGACATTTTGTAGTAGACTTTCCGGATGACATTCTGATCTATAGTGCATTAGAAGAGGAGCACTTGGAACACTTGAGGAAAGTATTTCAAGTGCTAAGGGAAAATTCACTCTTTGCTAAGGAATCAAAGTGTGAATTTTTCAAGAGAGAGGTTAGATATCTTGGGCATATAGTCTCCCAGGATGGAATCCAGATGGATCCTGAAAAAGTAAGGGCTATTATGGAATCACCACACCCAAGGAACTTGGAAGAGTTGCAAATCTTCCTAGGTTTATCAGGTTTCTATCGAAGATTCATTAAGAACTATGCCAAGATTGTTGTCGCGATGACGAAACAGCTTAAAGGGAAAGGGAAAGCCTTTCATTGGGGAGACGAATAGAAGAAAACTATGGAAAATTTGAAAGTAGCAATTGCTACAGCTCCACTTTTACACATAGCAGATCCCAACAAACCATTTGGGGTTGAGACTGACACGAGTGACTTTGCCATAGCAGCGGTTTTAGTACAGGATGGTCGACCAATAGCTTTTGAGAGTAAGAAACTAGAACCGGCTCAGAAGAATTACTCTGCCTATGAGAAGGAGTTGTATGCAATAGTCCATGCTTTGAAGAAGTGGCATCATTATTTATATGGTGCCAAAGTCACGATAGTGTTTGATCAAGAGAGCATTAAGTGGCTCTCTAATCAAACAAACCTTAAAGGTTGTAAGGCCCGATGGGCAGAGACCCTTCAGGAGTTTGATTATGAGCTTAGGTATAGGAAGGGAAAGTTTAATGTAGTGGCTGATTCGCTTAGCCACATGCCTATGCTCAATGGACTGAGTTTTACTCAGATCACTAAAATGTAGGCTTGATCCTGCATATTCCAAGATTTGGGAAGCCATTGAGAATGGGGATCGTGATATACAGGTTTCCACTGAGGATGGAGTATCGACGCGTACTCAAGAAGGATTCAAGTGGAAGAATTACAGTGTCCATGATGGAGATCTGTGATACAAAGGTAAGGTGTGTGTCCCTAGAGATATTGAGTTGAGACGGCATATTTTGTATGAGTGTCATGACACACCCATTGTGGGACACCCAGGAATTAACAAGACTTATGATCTTGTTAAGAGGCAGTTTTATTGGCCTGGACTTCATAAGGACGTCCTAGAGTATGTGCTTAAGTGCAACAAATGCAAGGTCAACAAAGCTGAGAGGTTGAGGATTGGAGGACTACTCCACGCATTGGATATTCCTAATGGGAAGTGGGAGAGTATCTCCATGGACTTTATAGTCAGATTACCTAAGACACAGAGAGGGCACGACTCAGTCTAGGTAATTGTGGATAGGTTAACCAAAATGGCTAGGTTTATTCCAACACGTACTACAGTGAAGACACCAGAGTTGGCTAGACTTTTTGTGGAGAATCTATACCGGTTATATGGTCTTCCTTTAGACATAGTTTCTGATCAGGATAGGAAGTTTACTAGCCACTTTTGGAGAGCGGTCTTCAAAAGGCAAGGTGTCGCCTAAAGATTGTGCACCTCCTCCAAGTCAAATCACTCCAAAAGATTCAGTAGATCTTGAGAAATCTACTTCACAAGTTACCTATGTCTAAATTTGCATTTCTGAGAAGTCAATTTGGACACCCCTATCTTCTTAGCTTTAGTTCTCACAATGACAAACCCGTTTTATCAAATCCTTTTGGCTGTAGATAGCTTATCTCTCAACTTAGATTTTGAGCTATCTTATGTGTAAAACTTTACACTGTGCACTGAGCACTACTCATTTCATTGAACTCGAAATCTGCGCCTGTTTCAGGAGACTGTGAACATTCTTTACATATGAATGTTCCTACACACAATTCTCTTAGCCTGCTTACAATTAGATTCTCAAACTCTAGCCATAGATTGATTAACTATGGACTTAGAAATCTCCAAAAGGAAATCACAAAAGATCTACTACACGAGGAGAAAACACAGAAACATCGGGCGCAACTTTTCTTCTATTTCTCAGAAATTTACAACTGAGTGATGAGAGAAAGTTCAACTCACTTCTAGGAAGTCTAATGACTCTTACAACTCCTCAATACACTATTCTCATACTCTCTCATTTTCTCCTCTCTTGCCCCGACATTTTTCCAAAGTATTTATAGGCAAATATGTACAAGTTTATGACTATTCAACAGTCTAAGTGATCTATGTCTTCACTGATGTACATATGTGTACATATCCTTCATCCTGTGAATGTAACCTCTTTCTTTGCTTCAAGACTTGATCTTATCTCCATATTTTTGTCCTCCAAACTTCAAATGGTGATTGGTCTGCACCAACAGCTCCCCCTCAATCATCAATTGAGGTTTCTCTTATCTTCTTTATGCCTGCCATGTCTTTGAACTTCTGTAACTTTGGTCCATCTAAACTTTTTGTAAGCATATCAGCTATCTGATCTTTTGTTAAAGTATGTATAACTTCAATCTCCTTATCCATCACCTTCTCTCTTAGAAAGTGATACTGTATCTCAATGTGTTTGGTCCTGGCATGAAAAACAAGATTAGCAGCTAGATATAATGAACTCATGTTATCACCATAAATGATAGGTATGCTCTGTATAGTATCAAAACTCTTCATGAGAGTCTTAAGCCATATCACTTCTTTTGCAGCTTCAACCATGCCTCTGTACTCTGCTTCTGTAGATGACAAAGCAACTGTATGTTGCTTCTTTGAGCACCAGGAGATTAACTTATCTCCCACATAACACATGTATCCATAGGTTGACCTTCTATCATCTGGATTACCTGCCCAATCTGCATCACTATATATTTTGATATTTGTATCTGATGTAAAACCATAATAAAAACCCTCTTTGAGTGTTCCCTTAATGTACCTCAACACTCTTTGACCTGCAATCCAATGCTCTTTCCTAGGACAATGCATAAATTGAAACAACACCCCAACTCCATATGATAAATCAGGCCTAGTTAATGTAGCATAGATAAGGCTACCAACTAAACTCTGATATTGCTTCATGTCCTTGAACTCTTCACCTCCAAATCTGCTTAATTTGTGATTCACCTCCATTGGAGTAGGTGCTACTCTGCAATCATTCATTTTAAACTTGGTTAACAAGTTCTTCAAATACCTCTCTTGAGTCACATACACTCCATGTTGAGTGTATGAAATCTCCATGCCCAAGAAGTATGACAAATCTCCCAAGTCACTGATTTTGAACTCTTTCTCCATTTGCTTCTTTAGGCTTTGTATGCCTTTCTCATCTGTACCTGTAAGAATTATATCATCAACATATATACATATGTAAATGAACCCATCATCACTTGCTTTGACAAGCAAGCTACTATCTGCTTTTGATACTTGAAATCCAAGTTCTTTTAGGAACTTTACAAGCCTATAGTTCCATGCCCTTGGGGCCTGCTTCAAGCCATATAAAGCTCTCTTGAGCTTACACACATGATCTGGATATCTTCCATCTCTAAATCCTTGAGGTTGCTCCATGAAAACATCATTTGAAATATAACCATTCAAAAAAGCATTCTTCACATCTAATTGACACAATTTCCAACCTTTGCATGCAGCAATTGCTATGAGTGTTTTGATGGTTGTCATCTTTGCCACTGGACTATAAGTCTCATCATAGTCAATACCATATGTCTGAGCAAACCCTTTTACAACAAGTCTAGCTTTGTACCTAGACACACTTCCATCTGCAAATCTCTTTGTCTTATAGACCCATTTGCATCCAATGATCTTCTGGCTATTTGGTTTTGGAACCAAATCCCATGTTTGATTCTCCATCAATGCATCATATTCTTCTTGCATAGCTTTTTCCCAAATCTCTTTACCTTTTGCCTCTTCATATGTAGAAGGGTCTTCATCTGCTTTAATCATGTAAGCATAATCCTTAGTAGTCAAGAATGAAGTATCATAGCTATACCTTGTGGGTTGCCATTTGTTCCTTGTAGACCTCCTAAGTTCTCCACTTCTTGAGGTTTCTGGTTCTTCACATTCAGGATCAAATCTTGGTGTTTCTTCCACTTCAACCTGCACTTCATTATTCTCTTGCTCATCAAATATCTGAACCTTTGATTTACCTTTCCTTTGGCTCACAATTTCTTCATCATCTGTATTAATATTGATAGTACCTGCATACCAAGTACCTTGCTCATCAAATGTAACATCTTTTGATACAAGAAAATGTTTTGTGGATGGATTCCACAACCTTTATCCCATCTGCTTATCATCATAACCAATAAACACATATTTTTCAGCTTTAGGTTCCAATTTGTGCCTTAATTGTGATGGCACATATGCATAGGCCAAACATCCAAATACTTTGCAATGGTCTAGTGTAGGTTTCTTACCCCACCATGCCTCATATGGTGTCATACCCTGCAAGGCTTTACATGGTAGCCTATTAACCAAATAAGTAGCTGTATTTACAGCCTCAACCCACAAATAATTTGGGCAATTTTTCTCCTTCATCATGGACCTTGCAAACTCAACAAGAGTCCTATTCCTCCTTTCTGCTACACCATTTTGTTGAGGAGAGTACTTGCAAGTAACCTCTCTTTTTATACCTGCATTCCACAAGTAATCACTGAACTCATTAGAGAAATACTCTCCCCCTCCATCTGACCTTAGTCTTTTCAATTCATGTCCTGTAATTCTCTCTGCATACATATGATAATGTTTGAAAGTATTGAATACTTCTGACTTATCTTTGATCACATAGATAGTGATCCATCTGGTAGCATCATCAACATATATTACATAATGCCTTGAGCCATTGATACTGAAGTCCTTTGATGGTCCCCACACATCTGTGTGTACCAACTCAAGTTTCTCTGAATACATAAACCCATGCTTAGAATAGGGTTGCTTATGAGCCTTACCTAATTGACATGCCTCACATTTGTATGTCATATGTTGACCTGCAACATTAGGCAATCCAAGCACTGAACCATTATTAATCATGTCTTTAATACCTCTTTCATTGAAATGTCCAAGTCTCTTGTGCCAAAGATCTAACTCAGAGATCTTATGTCCTCCATAAGTGAACAAGGCATGACCAACATTACCTTGAATCTTCAATGTGAACAATCTTCCTTCTTTCTTCCCTGAAACAATTTGTTTATACCCATTGCTAGGGTCTTCCACAAACACTCCTTCATTAGTGAACCTTACTTCATAACCTTTTTCCACAATTTGTCCTACACTTATCAAATTCTTAGGAATTGTAGGAACATACAAGACCTTACTCAATAAGGTGCTACCATCCTTGGCTTTCACTGATCCAATTGACTTCACATTGTGCTTTGTGTTGTCACCTGTTTGAACAACATGATTAGATACCTTATTCTCCAAATCAGTCATCAAGGCTATATTACCACTCAGGTGATTGCTACACCCTGAGTCAATGTAGAAGACTCTTTGATCTTCATTCTGCCTTTCACAAGTTGCATTCATTATCAATGTTGAATCTTCCTTCTGATCTGAAGCATAATTGTAGTAGGTATTGTTATATTGTTGACTTTGGAAACCTCTACCTGCATTTCTTCCAAAGTAACCCCTACTACCTCTACCTCTGAAATTACCTCTTTGATTTCTGCCACCTCTTCCTCTTGAATTATAGTTCTGATTGTATCCTCCATTACTTTGAGTGTTATGCCAACAATCATTGGCTAAATGATTTGTCTTACCACAAATCCAGCAAGCTTTGGATCCATCTTTGTTACTCCTGCCTCTTCCTCTACCTTTGCCACCTCCTCTTCCTCTTAGGAAGTTGGCTTGACTAGTTGTGCCTTCTTCTTCATTTGCTTGTTGCTTTCCTTTGTTAGTTTTCTTCTTGTCTTTAGAGTACATTGCATGTCCTGCACTCTTGTCAACATCTCCTTTGACATCATTCTCAAAAGTTAGCATATGTCCTAACAATTGATTCAAATCAGGATTGAAATGATCCAATGAAAGTTCTGTAGATAAAATAAAAGGCTTCCACTTCTCATCACCTCTAGTCCTGTGAGAATTTGCCTTACCAATTTATCTTCTTCAATGTCTTCATCCACTGCTCCTAATGCATCTGCAATGTCCTTCATCTTTGTCACATAATCAGATATTGATTGTGAAGCCTTCTTCTTAAAAGTGGTAAATTCTGCCCATAGGGATGCCTTCCTTGACTTTGTAGTGTTTTGGAAATGCTCCTCCAAAGCATTCCATATCTCACTTGCACTTTCAAGACCTCTAATGTGAGGTAGCAAGTAGTCATTGACTGCCATATAGATTATGCTCCTAGCTTGAGCATCTCTTTTCATCCAATTCTTCAAATCTGATAATTCTTCCGTAGTTGGAACACTAGGATCTCTGAATTGTGGCTTTTCTTCTTCTCCTGTAATGTAAGCTATCAAATCTTTGCTCATTAGATGAGCTTCCATCCTCATTGACCATGCAGGATAGTTCTCTCTATCCAATTTCTCTATCTGAAGAGAATCTCCCATCTTCCTTCACCTGTATTAACAGATCTTTAAACTTTATGAGGAGTAAATGTACCTTGACTTCGAATATTACTTCTTCTGATCCTTTTGACAACTTCAATGTGTCTTCCCTCAAGCTTTCTTCAATCTTTGTCCTTTTGATCCTTCAAGATGTAAAGTTTGTATTTCTGCAGTAGTCGGAGTCTCCCTTTCCTTGATTCTGATGCTTCCTGCTCTGATACCACTAATGGAGAGTGTTAATCTCCAAAAGAACAACCTACTCTTGAACTTAGAACAACTCTATATCAAGAGTAAGTCAAAACCTTCACCAATTTAAAAGATCAATGATCAAATATCAAATTCTTGAACAAACTGTGAAGAAGGAAATTACTCAGAAAGTCTGCTGCATATATCTTTCTCATTGACTGAGTAAATGTGTAAAGTTTTTTATGAAACTTTTCACAAGGTGTCGCCTAAAGATTGCGCACCTCCTCCAAGTCAAATCACTCCAAAAGATTCAGTAGATCTTGAGAAATCTACTTCACAAGTTACCTATGTCTAAATCTGCATTTCTGAGAAGTCGATTTGGACACCCCTAACTTCTTAGCTTTAGTTCTCACAATGTCGAACCCGTTTTATCAAATCCTTTTGGCTGTAGATAGCTTATCTCTCAACTTAGATTTTGAGCTATCATATGTGTAAAACTTTACACTGTGCACTGAGCACTACTCATTTCATTGAACTCGAAATCTGTGCCTGTTTCAGGAGACTGTGAACATTCTTTACATATGAATGTTCCTACACACAATTCTCTTAGCCTGCTTACAATTAGATTCTCAAACTCTAGCCATAGATTGATTAACTATGGACTTAGACATCTCCAAAAGGAAATCACAAAAGATCTACTACACGAGGAGAAAACACAGAAACATCGGGCGCAACTTTTCTTCTATTTCTCAGAAATTTACAACTGAGTGATGAGAGAAAGTTCAACTCACTTCTAGGAGGTCTAATGACTCTTACAACTCCTCAATACACTATTCTCATACTCTCTCATTTTCTCCTCTCTTGCCCCGACATTCTTCCAAAGTATTTATAGGCAAATATGTACAAGTTTATGACTATTCAACAGTCTAAGTGATCTATGTCTTCACTGATGTACATATGTGTACATATCCTTCATCCTGTGAATGTAACCTCTTTCTTTGCTTCAAGACTTGATCTTATCTCCATATTTTTGTCCTCCAAACTTCAATTGGTGATTGGTCTACACCAACACTCTAGCCTTAGCTCTTGTTATTGCCTTTAATGGTACTGTGTACTCCTTATCGCTCCCCGATGACTCTATCACCTCTATCACATTGATCTGCACAGTTGAATTGACTTTGTTGGGATTCTTGGGGCAATCTCTAAAAAGATGTTCCTTACCACAATCGCTACAATATCCTTCCCAAACTCATTGAGGTAGTGGTGGGTGAGGTAATGTACAATCTCTAATAAAATGGTCTCCTCTGCATCTATAGCATGGTCCTCTAGGTATAGGTGGTCTATTCATTAGTCAGGAGGGGAAAGGTGCTCTGGGATCTGTGTACATTAATGACACATAATCCTGCTCATACCCGTAAGAGCTATCCGGTCCTTCCATCCCGTAAGCATATGGCTCATAAGATTGTCCGTATTCAACTATAGTACCCTCATATGTAGAATAATTTCCTTGGCTAGGGTCATAAGATGGGTCATAAGTCTCATTACTAGCCAATGGCGTGGTTGGGACTATTTCTCTCTCTAGGTTCTCTTCAGGTTGAGCCATTTTTACTAGGACAACATTATGTGGGTGTGGTGGTTGTTGTCCTAGCACAGGTTGTGGCTGAGTGTACCCTTGGTAAGCGTAAGGTCGTGGTGCTGGTGCCTGATGCTGATATGTGGGATATCTAAAGGCTTCTTCTCCTTGATCTCTCTGAGGGTATCCATAAGGTCTCATGGGTGGTTGTACTGGTCTTGACTACCAATTGTAAGGACAGTTTTCTGTGTTGTGATTTGTGTAGCTTTGTTCTATGGTACAATAATGCATAGGGCCCGGGGCAGGTGGTCTATTGTAAGCATAAGCTACTGGTGGAACTATTCCCCTATTGCACAAATGAGAAGGATGATCACCTCCACAATGCACACATCTTCTAAGCATGGGTACTCTCATAGGATTGTTTGGGTAGTTCCTCTACCCTTGAACATTCAGTTTTTTTGCCACTAAATCAGCTATTTTCGGTATTTTCAAATCTTGTGCTAGACTGTCCTCTAGGTCAATACACTCTTTCATGCATTCTCGCAAATTTTGGACTCTTTTCACATATACCAGTGATCTCAATGATCCATTCACTAATCCTTCCAAAAACAATGACACAATTTTGTTTTGAGTGGGTCTCTTTTCAATAGGGCATCTCTCTACATATTGTTTAAATCTTCTTGCTGCCAATCTCACCGATTCCATAGGAGCTTGTTTAAAACTATGGATTAATGAGGAAGAATTGTTTTTTATTCCAGACTTGGTGAATTCTTCAATCAATTCTTGATAGAATTGTTCCAGGTTTTGAAAGTTATTAGGGTCTAAGGGCTGGAACCACGCTAAGGCTGTGTCCGTCAAGGTTAGTCCAAAGGATTCATATTGAATCAAGAAGTCTTCCACTTGTTTGGCTCTTATTACTTGCTTGAATTTAGCTGTGTGGTTGTAAGGTTCACTAGAGCCATCATAGTGGTTTCTCAAGCATTTGGCAACTTGGATCAGTCTTAACCTTCTCCCTGGTTCAGGTGGTCTAGGCATTACAGGGAATACTAGTCATCCTATTGGTATTCCTAGTCCTCTTCATGTTGATGGTCTCTCCTGAACAGGAATTCTAATCCTTGGTTCTACAAGTGTAGGTGGTCGATAATTTGGATTATTGCCCGATGTAGCAAACTACACTTCAGGCCTAACTGGGATGTGTGCTTGTTGTGTTTGTCCCGAATGCTGATATGAATTATCTTGATATGTTGCTTGGGGATTTTGTGAATTCGTGGCTTGATCCCTTGGAGGAAACACTGGTATGTTCTGATATTTCAACCTTGCTCTTTCTAATTCTGTTAATGGCTAGTACCTCCTCTGATTCTTGTCCAGATACGTGATGTGAGTGGGATTTTCAGGATCTTGCAATTCATAAATGGTGGCTGGGTTAATCGCTTCTTCCCACAATGAAGAGTGTGTTCTGAGAAGATGCTCCATCCCATTGATTAAATAAACATCCATCAGGGAAACGTCTTGGGGGATTAGGTCTCCTCTCCAAGCCCTAATCACAATGGACTTTCCTCGAGGTGTAGATACCTGTTCTTCATGTCCCTCTCCATTAAGGTTGTGGTCATTGCCTTCTTCCCTTTGTTCGTTGATGTTTTCAGGATTCTCAATTACTACATACAAAATATCACTTTTGTCCATGTAGAATCCTTCTATATACTTAACAGCTGGCCTAGGTACTATATAAGCATCCATAGCTTTCTTCAGCCTAGCTACTGATCTGTTTAGCCCATCTAGGTAGATAGGTAAGCCGTGTTGGTTGGTGTTCACATATTCTAAGGATGTTCGATATTCACTCTCAATAATTGACATCATGCCAATTATTGGTACAGAATTATGCATGTCCTCTAATGCCATAAGAATTTCCTCCTCCGAATCACTCGAGGTTTCAGAGTAGTGTGAGTGACTACTTGGTTCGGCTACACTTCCCACTGAAGATATTACACTTCTTCGACTCCCAAAGGTTCTTCCGGATCTTAGGTTAATTCACTTAAAAGCTTTAGTCGAGTTTTGACATCCCCCCTAACTCCCAATGCTCTTTGCTAAATCTCAGAGTTGTATGAAATATTTGGCTAACTCGGAGATTCACACTAAAGTATTTGAAAATCTCTTGGCACTGGCTAAACTCACGATACTCGATACTGGACAAATATTGTTCTCAGAACTCCACGACACTCGACACTCACCAAATGTCGCGATAGAGCATCCACGATACTCGATTGTGCCATGGATATCGCAAGAGGAAACTCACGATAGATGATACTCAGCAGGTGTCGCAACGAAAGTTCCCACGACATACAATATCTACCAGATGTCATGAGAGGAAACTCATGATATTCAATACTTAACACAAGCGTAGGTCCACAATACCCGATATCCAACAAGTGTCGTGAGAGAAACCCCACGATATACGATATGCATCAGGTGTCGCGAGTCAAACTCAACGATACCCGATATTCCACGAGTGTCGCGAGAGAAACCTCATGATATACGATATGCGTCAGGTGTCGCGAGTCAAACTCAATGATACCTGATATCCAACAAGGCTAGGTATCACGATACTCGACCACAAGAGATCACGACATCGAGATGTCGCAATACTCAACCGCGGGAGAACACGATACTTGGCATTTTTTCAAATTTTAGCAAGTGCATTTAGATTTCTACTTAATGAGGGTGATACCACAACTTATCTTCCCTCTCTCAAATGTCAAAATCACCAAAAAAACAACAAAAAACCTTCCTCACACCTTGAATAACCCCTCACAATATCTGTCGCAGGTCCTTTTAGCTATTTTGCCTTGATTTCATTGAATGTTGAGAGTGGGATTTAGATGTACTCACCTTGAAGGTTAGTTTCCAACTCTTTCGCACTCTCAATTGCGCTGTCTTGCCCTTTCTGCACGACCTCATCCAGCTGTGCACGAGTTTCGCCCAACAAATTTCCAATCGCCACACGAGCATCTTCCTTATCCTGTACCAACTGATTTAACTGCTTGATCTCTTCATCGCAAGCGGATAAAAGAGAATCCTTTTCATTCAACTCAGCAAGGGCAAAATTTTATTCATCTGATCTTGCCTGTGGTAGAGGGACCTGTGTTACCGGAATTGGATCAGGAAACACAGTCGGCTCCTTAGTTGTCCATTGACTAGCCTTTGCAAACATTCACTGCTACTCACGGATACCCGGCTCGAACACTTCAGCTACTGGTTGCAACTGCTTACCCGATCTTGTGTGCACGACAGCTGCTTGTGACTCGACTAGTGAAATATAAACCATGGTGGTCATTGGATTTTGTCGCTCTTTCTTCCTTCTGTCGTACTCTGCTGCTTCCTTGCAGAATCTATGGATGTGGCCAACCTCGCCACAAAAATGACATCGAGGGGGTGGAAGAGAGGTACCTTTCGCTGAGATACCCGCCTGCCATCGATTTGAATTGAAATTGGTGTTCCGCTGACCCCGGTAATTCCTATATCCTTGCGACTGATTGGTTTGCATCTATGGCGGCACGTAATGGGTTGCTGGCTGAACTAGTTCTTGTATGATGGCGTTTATAGCTGCTCTACCCTACACCTTGGCATTATACGCGCAGGTTTTCATTGAGTGTCCTGTTGTGTTACAGATGGCAAAATACATCTGGTTAAGGGCACATGTAGCACTGGTGTGCCTTGCATTTTTGCACTTGGTACAATACATCTGTTTGGCCGGACCATCCGCTACGTTCTTACCGGCTTTCAGCCATTCCAAGTCCTCTGTAAATCCTCCAACTTTGTGCTCCAGTTGTAGGGCCACAACAATTACTGCGTCCAACATCATTCCACCCACACAGCGAATGTCATGATTTGTCTCAACTGTGGATTCAGTCCGTTAATGAACCATTGGGTTATAACATCGTCCGGTAGATTAGCATGTGCCGGAGGCAACTGCCTTAAGTGAGTTCGAAACAATGTTGCGTATTCCTGAACAGTCTGATGCGGCTTCTGCCGATTATTCTGCAAATAGTCAAAGATTTTGGCAGGATTTTCTTCAACCAAAACCTCTGTAGGAATGCGTTCTTTACCTCATCATAATTACCGAAATGATTAATATCATACTCGGTTAGCCACCTCGCTGCTTCATTGACCAGCGTGGCCTGAAACACAATGGCCTTGTACGCCGGGTCGGGTGGGTGGTTTAATACTGCATAACTAATCTCAAAGGTGCACACATGTGCATCAGGGTCGTCACCCCGAAATCCACCGAACTTGATGTAAGTCACTCCTGTTGGGACCGGTCAAACTGGTATAATTGGTTGCGGTTGCTATTGTTGTTGCTGCTGAAACTGCGATTGCGGCTTGTGGGGGTGTCTGCTCCTGAGACTGTGAACCACTCATAGTGCTATTGTATTGTTGTTATCTGTCTGTTGAGGAGGTGTCTCTTGTCCTTCAGAACCTGTATTGTCAGACTGCTCACCTTCAGGCTCGAAAATAGCGTTGAATCTCTTACTTATCTCCAAATCAAATAGCCTGTCTTAAACTTTGGTATCAAAATTAGGTAAGCTTGCCCCGAAGAGTGGTGAATTTAATACAGATCCACCATGTAATACTGCACTATCACTGAAAAATTTCAAAGTTCCACCAAATGGTACCGAACTTCCACCGGAGCTTATCGCACTTTCACCGCACCAGGTTATCTTTTCACCGGAGGCGGTCTCACTCGGTAACACAAATTTATCACCGAAAATGGTCGAATTCTGACGAGATAGAGTTGGGCTAACTGTGCACTGTGTCTCTGTACACCCAGAAGTCACTGTACCTTCTTCAGAAAGTACCGAAATCACACCGAAATCCACCGGAATCTCATCATGTGTCACCGAACTGGCATCGGAATCATTGCTAACTAGCTCTGATCCTTCTACCACTGGGCTTAAATGACCTATAATTCTAGCACCTAGGGGTGTCCCTAATAGATTTGGAACTGCCCAGGGATGCTAGTCTCTCCTATACTTTGGATATGACTCCCCGGACATGGAAATGTTCATGAAGGCCTTAAATTATTAAAATTATTTATGAGGTGCTGACATAGTCATTAAATAAGCCAATAAAATGACATATATTATGAACTATTTCTAAAAATAAACTACTTCAAAAATAGATTATTTCTAAAAATAGAGTATTTCTAGAAATAGAATTTTTTCTAAAAACAAATCGGATTATTGATGTCCGTCCTTTCATGCCTTTCATCCTTCTCACGAACCTTCGACTGCTATATCAAAAACACCAAAACACATTAATATATTAATAAATTAACACTCCAACAATTTCTTGTTCAATATATTCCATAATTCATAACATTTACATGTTTTCTTTACTCTAACTTGGTTGGTTCCTTTGACACTCATGTGTCCACTAGTGGTTTTTGCTTCAGGCTCAATAGCTCATGCATATCTTGGGTGAGCAAGAAGCAACCTACTATGGCCACTTCTAGTTGTGAGGTTGAGTATAGGTTAGCTTTCATAGGGATTATTGAGTGTGTGTGGCGCAGATGCCTTTTGGCTGATTTGAGTATTCCTCAGGCCTCTACCATCACCATCTTTAGTGACATTTAGAGCACATTGTCATTTATGAGGAACCCTATGTTCCATGCTCGCACTAAGCACGTTGAGGTGCACTATTATTATGTGAGGGAGAGGTTCTTTGCTAGAGAGATTAGTTTGGCATATGTGCCCACATAGGAGAACGTTGCAGACCTTTTCATAAAGGCTCTGCCTAGGGAGAAGTTTGAAGCTTTCCACAAATCTTTGGGATTACTTCCTTTTGTGGATTGATTCCACATAGCTTGGCACGTCCTTATACATGAGTGTCACTCTAGCACAATGGCAAGTACCAACGTGAGGAGATTCACCTCATAAATCTCAATCCACGGAGACGTGAGGACTAGTATGAAGACTATGAACAAGTGATAGCACAAGGGTGTGAGTGAAAGCACACCAGCATGCACACACATACACACACACGTGCACAAGGTAAGAGCCAAGAGTGGAACAATGGAAAGCTTCTATTACAAAAGAAATCTCTTACAAAGCTCAAATCTACAACTAGCTAACCTCAAAAATGAGCTCTCTAGCTCTGTTTATAGTTTTCTGAGTGGTTTGGGCCCTGTACAGACCTAGTGTTCGATCTAGTTAAAAATTAGGTTCCAGGGCTTATTTGAGGGCTCAAACAGAGTCTAAAAATTATGAAAATTGGTAGGATGGTACTTCTAATAATCCTCGAGCTTGAGGACTCCTCGGCTTGAACAAAATGGAGTTGCGAAAATGGAAAATGGTATTTACAATGGATTTTAGTGATAAATATCACTATTTTTATAGGGATTTCTTCTGAAAATTTGACATGTGCTTCTTGGAGCTCTCTACATGCTCCTCCTTCTTGTATGTCCACTTCCTTAATGTGCTTCCATGCTTGTGCTTGACCTTGAGTGTCAACACTTCAACACTCCCCCCCCTCTCGAGTCTGTCGTCCCTCATAGACCCTTGTTGTAGTGGTTGTTCCATGTAGTACTTTGAGAGGTAGAGTCCCTCATGTCTCCACTAGAGCAGTCTGTCTGCAACCTGTAGCGGGGTTGCTTGTCCCATTCTTCATGTTTAGTCCCTCTATATATACTTCTTCCTTGATTCTAGCATGAGAGTGTATTGTTGAGCTTTCAAAAATTGTGAGTTGCTCAAAAGAGGTTATCACGATTGATTGTGAGTAGTTCTCAACGATGGATTGCTTCCTTGCTCTTACTGTTGTCACCTTGATGTCCTCTAGTTTTCAAAGATGGCTTCCCTAGTTTTCATGCCAAGTACTCATGACCCATAATGACTAATGGGTAAGTTCATTAGTGCATGGGTTGGAAGAAGAATGTGCCTTGTGCACAGCCTTGTAATGTAGCCCTATGCATGCATACTTGGGAAATGCATTGGAAGAATTATGGTGCAAGAAGTTGGGTCTTGAGCTACGTGCTCAAGGGTATGCTAACAAAGAGGTTTCCTTATCTAGCATGGTTAAAGTGTTGTCAAAGTAGGCCATTCTTACCATGGTCAAAGGTCCATCGATATTCATCTCTTCGTGTTGTGCTTCAGCATGGTATTGATCATCGGCTTGTCTTCCATTGCTGATGGATGTCCCTGTTCACATTGGAGATTCTTCAAGCGCACAGTCCTGTTCTTTCTCTTCTTTTTTTCCTCTTTTTTCTCCCTCTTTTTTGTATTTTGGAACAATGTCACAAAACAAGAAGAGGTTGGTTAGTATCAGTAAAATATTTTACATATGTAAAATGTGTCTCATGTGCCTGGGATTCTCAATTGTGTCTATGCACGGCCATGTAATGTGGCCCTATAATAATGGATACTTTGGAAATGCATGACCAAAATGGTGC
Organism: Ceratopteris richardii; assembly: GCA_020310875.1. Taxonomy (NCBI): domain Eukaryota; kingdom Viridiplantae; phylum Streptophyta; class Polypodiopsida; order Polypodiales; family Pteridaceae; genus Ceratopteris; species Ceratopteris richardii. The sequence goes on along the minus strand of CM035417.1, from coordinate 196,089,315 downwards.
AAAAGACAAGGTTATGCCAAAGGCACATGGTTGTTGCACGTCGAGGCTTCTTGGTTTTTTCAGATGTTGATGCAGCCTTTAGTGGAGGTATCCAGTGGATCTGGAAATGATGTGATCAGTCGATGGTTAAATGACAACTGACCATTCCTCCCTTTAGGGATCCATTTAAAAATAGTGTTCGACTACGTAGAGGTCAACTTTGACTTCTTCATCTATGGATGGTTGCTTGAATTTTTTATCCCTCATGATTGGCGCTTTCTTTTTGTGTGTGCTTCTCATGCTTTTGGCTTCCAAACCCATATCCTTGATGAGTGTCTTCTTATGTTTGCTGAAGGGGTGAGTTTATCTTCTTTTGGTCTCTGTGCTCGATTCTTACCCTTTTCTCTCCTTGGCTTTTTTGTTGAGAATTTTTGCATGGTGGAGAGCATAGGCCTTTGTGCATGTAAGAGTCCTTTGGGAACCCACATGTGTAATCGTTTCAATTTTGAAGCTGCACGATATCACATGGTCATGTGCCAAACATCTAGAGCAATTGCTTCTCAAATAGTCGATCGATGTCCCTTTATGACCATAGAGATCGGACAAGGAAAGAGTGTAAGGACTATGGAAGCATTGATTGACTCAGGTGCAGCAACTAGTGCAGTTAGGCTTTCATACTACCAAGATCTACAATTGAAATTCAATCCCATAGAAGCCTATCTCATAGGATTGGGAGGTGTGGAAACCCCTTGTTTGGGGGAGGCAGAGCTTCCCATCTACCTTAAAAACGCTAGTGTGTCAAGATGAAGACCTCACTAAACCACTTGTCTTGGGTCAAGATTGGATTTTTGACCATGCAGTGAAATTAAATCTCAAAAGCGGACTTCTTCAAGTTTTAGTACAGGAACAATGCATTACATTAGAATTAGAGAATTTCATGCTCACAAATCCAAATGTCACACATTCTCTTAGTTCTTCTAGCATTAATCTTAGCATTGAAGATGTTGTATTAGTCAAAAGCTCTATGATCCAAAAGGACTCAATCATGGAAGAAAAGTCTCAAAGGCGAGCGGACCCCTCTTCTTTTTCAAAGACCATTGAATCTTTGGTCTCCATAAATAGATGGAATGTCTTGGGGAAATTGATCATGAAGACCATCAATTTGAGGAATAGGAGGGGGATTATCCTTCTCCTTGGCCCATTTCTCTTCTTGAATTTCCCACAAGAACTCTTGAGAGTACTCTTGAATTGAAAAGGGTGCTCCGTCATCCACAAAATTAGGAACATAAGATTTCGTTGGTGGTGCGCTTCCTCTTTCAACAACTGGTTGAGCATGTGGCAGTAAAGAAACCCGGGGCTTGTTTACCAACTACTCTAATCTTTCTAGTAAGCCTTGGAAATGCAAATCTGGTTTGACAGAGTTTGTTTGATTGAATGATTGATTGGTCTCGAGCATATCTTGAGCTAGCTCTACCATTTTTATGCACATTTTTGTCCTTTCAATCTCTAAATCTGCTCTAGGGTAACTCTTGTCTAGGTTTGCAGCTATTGGCCCTTCTTGAAGTCGAGCCTAGTAGGCCTTGAACATCATGTCCAAGCCTTCTAGGGTTGGATCTGCAAGAACAGACCCTAGTTGTGGTTTATTTACAGTGGGTGGTGGGGTGGGATTAGGTGGTGTGGGTGGAGTTTCGGCATGTGAGGGGTTGTGAGATGCAATGTCTTCTATTTTTGTTTTTGTGTCTTTCAAGCTTTCCTCTAGTTCAGATAACTTTTTGTTCCACTTACGATTGGCCTTCTCTCTGGTATCCTTCCAAGTTCTTGTTTTCCTCTTACTAGGCTCTCCTGATTCACTTGACTCTGATTGATCAGCTGGTTTCACTTGTTGTGCAGCTTGTGACCTAGTAACTACCTGTATAGGAGCCACATTATTGCTACTTGAACTTGAATCCACCACTAAGCCGACTACATTAATGGGTGTAACCTTGGATGCACTAGACGGGTTCCTAGGACAATCTCTTGGGAGATGTTCTTTGCCGCACTCAAGACAAAAGCCTTGTATTGTGACGTTTTGTCCTTGTCCCGGAGTCAGTGAGTGGGGACATTCACAAATGAAATGGTCACCCTGACATCTAAAGCATGGTCCTCTAGGGGCTTGTGGTCTTACTTGTCTCGATTGGGGCCTAGGGTTGGGATTCGTGTACATGACATTGGAGTATTTTGGCTCCCAATTTTGTTTCATAGGTGGTGCTTCATATTGATACAAATAAGTCTCGCTATGTTCTGGTGACTCTATGTAATAAGCTTGTGGACTATCTTCATGGGAGTAGTCTGAACTATGAGCATGCGAGTCATTTTCTGATACCAAAGGGGTCACTCGCACCAATGCTCTATTAAGGTTTTCCTGTACCACTACATACTTAACTGGAATCACATTGGCAAGAGCTGGTGGTTGGCTTCCTAGGAGTGGTTGTGGCCTATATGGTTCTTGATATTGTTGTTGTGGCCTATAATATGGCTGTTGGTATTGATTCTGATACCTACCTTGCTGGTAAGGTTGTTGATAATTTTGTTTGATAGCCTGTCTATTGTATGGACAATCTTGAGCCATATGGTTTGTGTATTTCTTCTCAATAGTGCAGTATAGAGCATAAGGGTTTCCTTGGGGTTCAGCCATCGTCGGACAACATTAGTCATGTGGTCTCCTCCACAATTGTGGCATCGCTTCAATGAGGTGACCTTTGGTGCTTGTCTATTTTGAACTCTTAGCTTCTTTGCAACTTTCTCAGCTATCTCATCTATCTCCATGGAGGTTTTGGAAGTATGACTAGTAGAACCATCTGAATCCTTATAGAGTTTCGATAGTCCTAACTCCTCACCCAAATTGTCTTCTATGTCAATACATATCTGCACACACGCTTCTATGGATCTAGGCTCTTTCAAGTACACTTATGATCTCAACTTGGTGCTTAGCAAGCCATCTAAAAACAAAGCCACTTGTTTGGCTGGTAAGGGTAACTCGAGAATAGGGCATCTTTCTATTTATTGTCTGAATCATCTTCCTGCAAGTCCCACTGTTTCTTGAGGTGTCTGCTTGAAGCTATGGATCAAGGATGATGTGTTATGCTTGATGCCACTCTTGGAAAATTCTACAATGAATTCCTCTAGTAGTTGACCTATGTTCCAATAATTACGACTGCTCAGGGGTTGGAACCAAGCTAAGGCAATGCCCTTGAGAGTCAAACCAAATGCCTCGAACTGAGTGAACAAGTCCTCAACTTGTTCAACTCTTAACACTTGTTTGAACTCGGCCACATGATCATAAGGATCTCCTGACCCATCAAAGTAGTTCTTCATTTCCTTGACCATTTGAGAGGGTCTAAGGGTTCTTGGGTGCTCTCGGGGTCTAGCCAATGGAAACCCATGTTCATCTCTTTGATGCCTATGTACTCTATGTCTCTCGCTTTCAGGTCTTTCATTTTCAAATCCTGATCGATCTCTACCTACGGTATGTGCAAAGCTCACCTTAGGTCTCTCTCTGGTTCTTTCCCTCTGGTTTCATGAGCCTTGGATGATCCTACTCCTTGGAGGCCATGGGGGACATTAGATCTTGGTGGAGGGAAAATCAATTCGCTCTTCCAGGTGTATGCGTGCCTATCATGTTCTGTTACTAAGAACATTTTCTCCGATGTATCATCTAGATAGACAACTTTGCCTGGTGTCTTCGGGCCCTTGAACTCGTAGATGATGACTAGTGGGCTAGGTTGATTTGGCTTGAATCTCCAATATTTGGGAAGTATTGCGATACTTGGACTAGGCAATACAGGACACTTAAGTGTCGGTGATACATGACTGTTGCAGAGCAAAGGAGTAAAACAGAAGGGCCCCAAAATTTTTGAATTAATGGGCATATTTTTCTTCTTCAAAGTCCTAGAGAATTCCCTCAAGCCATGTAAATGCACTAGAGGAGTCCTCTAGTTGCATAATCCCAATTTGGTGTTTCCCACCATTCACTAATTTGGCCATAACTTGAAGCAGAGTTGTCAGAATCGAGTGAAAGTACTTCCAATAGATGCGTCTCGTCGAGAGCTTCGAAATGAGTATCTATTGACTATATTCGGAGTTCGGAGCTAGGAGAAATCCTTGATTTTCTGAAAATTTCTGTAAGAGGTATCGCGGCAGGCACCTTCAGCATTTCAGTGAGTTTGAGAGGTAGATTAGTCTTTTCTCATGATGCTAGTTTAATCACTTCATTTTCCATCATGTGTGCACATGTCTTCATACACTTGGTTAGTTCGTTCGATCGGATTGACGTTTAAATGTGTGTTAATTTCCCACTATATGCACTTGTGTTGCAATAGAGGTACAGTCTCATTGGCAGGAGTCCTTGAGTCTTCTTGACTCAAGTACATACGTTTTTGGCGCCGTTGCCGGGGAACACTCAGCCAAGGTGCCTTCGTGATGGTTATAGATCCAGTGTGATGGAATCGTACTTGTAGAAGTGAACTCATTCCGTGGCAAGTAGTCAATCACTTCAGCACTTGTTACTTCACATCCCCAAGGTGTGTGTAATGAGTTTTTAGGTTTAGGGTTAGTAGGAAGGGAGAGAAGGAGGAGTTAGGGTTAGGCTAGAAGGAGAGGAGAAGTGAAGAGAGGAGAAGTAGGAGTAGGCCAAGACCACTATAAAAACCCAAAAAATTGCCCAAAATTGGTAGTGCTCAGTTTCTGTTAGAACAAGTATAAAAACCAAAAAAATCTGACTCATTTGACACTTAATTGTGTTCTGGTATCGCCGAGAGCAGTGACTGGTATCGCGTGCGTAGTATCATGCAACTCAGGCCTTCAAAGCTAGGTGTTGAGCTCAAGGTGCAAGACAATACAAAGGTAAGGTTCCACCAAGATTATCTGATAAAAACACACTAAAAGTGCACAAATGAGTGATTAAATGCATGCGTGGTATCACGGGGGGGAGAACTAGTTGTTATTTGAATTTCTTTGTGAGGGATAAGGGCCAAGGAGTGAAGAGGTGAGTGAGAAGAGCAAGGGGGTGCAAACCTTTTTGAATTTTTAGGTTTTTTGGCTTGAGTATCGCGATCAATTGAGTTTTGGTATCGCGATACCAAAATTCCCTTGTATCGCGATACTCACCGAGGTATCGTATCGCCGGGTACTAGTCTTGGTATCGCGATACCATTGTGGTATCGTGTCACCAGATTGGTATCGCGATCACACTTTACCACAGTGGTATCGTATCGTTACCTATTGCGGTATCGTATCGCCCACTTGCTGGTTCCGTATCGCGATACCATTTCAATATCGTATCGCCTGAGAACTTGGTATCGTATCACCCCTGATCGAAGTATCGTATCATTAATCTCAGCAAGTATCGTAACATACACTTCTTGGAGCTCCCTACTTGCTCCTTCTTCTTGTGTGTCCACCTCTTTAATGTGCTCCTATGCTTTGTCCTTGACCTTCAGCTTCAACAGCTGGATAGGTCTAGACAGGGCCAAAACCACTCAAAAAACTATAAAAAGAGCTAGAGAGCTCATTTTTGAGGTTAGCTGGTTCTAGATTTGAGCTTTGTAAGAGATTTCTTTTGTAATAGAAGCTTTCCATTGTTCCATTCTTGGCTCTTACCTTGTGCACGTGTGTGTGTATGTGTGTGCATGCTGGTGTGCTTTCACTCACACCCTTGTGCCATGACTTGCTCATAGTCTTCATACTAGTCCTCATGTCTCCGCGGATTGACATTTATGAGGTGAATCTCCTCACATTGGTACTTTCCATTGTGTAGAGTGACACCAAATTTGGCACCGTTGCTTGGGAGAGAGCTTGGAGGGCGAGCATTTGATGGTAAGATGTAGAGTGGCGACCTTGGAAGGTAAAAAAATTCATCATTTTCTATTCAATTTTTTATTTTTTTTCCTCCATCTTCATCTTCATCATCATCACCATCTCCATCCACCATCTTCTGAGATTTTCTCATCTTTCGACTGTAGATTCACTTCAAAAATTGAGGAAATGTCCCGGACATGACACAACTTGCACCAAGTATCATGAGTGTGGTATCGCGCTTTGGAGATAGATTTTGCTTCTACATGCACATAGCAGTGACAAGGAGGACCTAAGGTACACATATTTGCAAAAAGTTTTGAATTTGGACTCCAAAAAGTCCAAGTATCATGATCGGTTGAGTTCAAGTATCACGATACTTGAATTTCCATGTGTCGCGATATTTGGTAGATATCGTGTGTCGATGACATCTTTCACTCCCTAAGTGTCGTGACATCCAAGTGTCATGATATCCCAAGGTCGAGTGTCATCACATCCAAGTGTCATGACCTCCCAAGGTTAAGTGTCGCAATACCCAAGTGTCATGTTCACGGCCAAGTATCGCGATATCCAAGTGTCGTGTTGAGGGCCAAGTATCGCGATATCCAAGTGTCGTGTTAAGGGCCAAGTGTCACGATATCCAAGTCTCGCGATATTCAAGTGTCGTGTTCAAGGCCAAGTGTTGTGATATCCAAGTGTCGTGCTCAGGGCCAAGTATCCCGATATCTAAGTTTCTTCATATTCCGGTGTCGTGTAGCCAGGTGTTGCGATATCCAAGTGTCGCGATATCAAAGTGTCATGTTATTTAGGTATTAGGTGTCATTGTGTACTTGAGTCAAGAAGACTCAAGGACTCGTGCCAATGAGACTGTACCTCTATTGCAACACAAGTGCATATAGTGGGAAATTAACACACATTTAAATGTCAATCCGATCGAACGACCTAACCAAGTGTATGAAGACATGTGCACACATGATGGAAAATGAAGTGATTAAACTGGCATGCATGAGAAAAGACTAATCCACCTCTCAAACTCACTGAAATGTTGAAGGTGCCTGCCGCGATACCTCTTACAGCAGTTTTCAGAAAATCAAGGATTTCTCCCAGCCCCGAACTCCGAATATAGTCAATAGGGTACTCGTTTCGAAGCTCTCGACGAGACGCATCTACTGGAAGTAGTTTCACTGATTTTGACAATTCTGCTTCAAGTTATGGCCAAATTAGTGAATGGCGGGAAACACCCACACTCACACCACAACTCCTACAAGCTCACACACGCACTACAGTAGCTCAAAAACAGTGGGGAGGGGTAGACAACAGTCCTACACACACATTCCAAGCATTACACACACATACAAGATCAAAGAGAAGATAGAAATCTGCAAGAAAGAGGCAAATTCGAAAATTCAGGAGAGCTCCTTCTTCACAATGACAAAAAGAGTCCCTACAAAGAGTCACAAAGTGACTTATATACATGTGCCCTAAGTTTGGTCCTTTCACACAAGAGACCGGCACTTTATTACAAAAAAGGTGAATTTCCTACTAGTTTACAAGGAATATTTTACAACAAATTGGGATTATGCAACTAGAGGACTCCTCTAGTGCATTTACATGGCTTGAGGGAATTCTCTAGGACTTTGAAGAAGAAAAATATGCCCATTAATTCGAAAATTTTGGGGCCCTTCTCTTTTACTCCTTTGCTCTACAACACTCTCCCCCTCTTTGGTCTCTATCGTCCCTTGACAGGCTTTAGCTTCTCGTTGACTGCTTGTATAAGTCTTTTGAGTGCACGCATCCAGTGGTCGAAGAAGCAATAAGGATCGTCAGACAATTGGTTATCTTATCCGAGGTTTGTCCTTTGCTTCTATCTTCGGCTTGCTTTAAGAGTTCTGAATACACGCACCCAGTGGTCGGAGAAGCAATAAGGACCGTCAGAGAATTTGTTATTTTATCTGATCTCTGTCCTTTGCTTCTATTTTGCCTCTTGGTATTCCGTACATCACATATCTGGGTTGTTGTATTCAGTGGGGTTGCCACGCACGCCACCAGTGACCTATGTCTTGCTTGTGGTACTCTAATTTGTCCTGGTTGCACACATGAGACCCTGTTGTATTGCTTTGAGCTTGTTTACCTTCTTTTCACCGCACGCTATCATCGGAAGGATTACGACCTGCCAATTATTATCTTGCACTTCTTCATGTATAGTTCCTGGCCCTGGTCCTTCTTTCCCATGAAATGTCCTGGTTCTTATTGATCTTTAATTCCACTTCTCAAGACCTCGATGATTCGTGTTGTTGCCTGATGCGTGCCCCTGCGGGGCTTTGTGCAGAGGGTGGTTCTTCTGTTATCATGATCTTCATTCTTTATTGGGCAGGTTTTGATTTTGATCTTCTTCTTCTTTTCTTGCTTGATTCCCCTTCCACACGTCCCTCCTCCTGAACTCTATCGTCCCCGACAGGCTTTTTGTGGCGACGTGTGTATGTCTGTATGGCTGCTTGCTCTCGTTCATTCAGCAGATTAGTATGACAAATCATAAATTCTTTCCACTGCTGGGACTTAACTCCATCTTCTCGTGCTTGTCGGTGATCCACAAAAAAACTTGTTTCATAAGCAACCAGACGTGCATTCAAGTTTGAAGTCATTTTTACAAAAATCTCTGAATCTATTTCGAAGAAGCCAGTGAAAAATGCTGCTTCAAAAGTTTGCATATACGTTGACGGCAAAAACATGATTCGAGAATAATATGCCATAAGTGTCAAGTGGCTTGGAATAGTGGATAGATAAAAAATGAGTGCTTCCGATCCTTGCGTACTGTAATGAAATTCAAAAAAGTGTATTTTGCGTGTTGGAATACTTTGATTACCGTGAGTAGCATGCTGAATATCTTATTTGTCATTTTAACAGCTAAATCAGGGACTGTAGCATATCTGGCAATCCAAAATTCCATAGTTTTTACCATATATTCCTCCGTCGGTAAGTAATTGTGTGGAGGGCTAGGTAATAACGGGTAGTTGAGCCACTGATTATTGATATTGTCTTGGCGCTGTCCTTCCCAAAATTGCGTCCAGGCGTGTCTGTGGGGTACAGAACAAAAGGATGGATTGACTTGAAGCACATATGGTGATGCTTCCCACTGTACCCGCAATGTAGGATTCTTTTCCAAAATTGTTCGCCTCCAGATAGGATCCGCCTTCTTGAACTCCTCTTGAGTGTAATTGAAAGTATTCTTGTCGAACTGGAGGTTGCTATCACGTTCTTGATTAGTGGTTGTCCTTATATAATGCCGTGTTTGTTCCTTTAGAAGACCATATGGTACATTGAAGGGCTTCAAAATTTGCTCTAATTGTTTGTTTTCTATGTGAGCTTCCTTCAGGATTTGTATTATTTGGTCTTCAAAATCAACAGTGAGCTGGGACACCAGCAGTGCCCTTTCTGGCCGGCTCAATTCTGCAATGTCCCGATTATTATGATCAATGGGGACCTCCTGTGCCTCCCTTTTTGGTGAATGATATGAGGGGGGAGAGAGAGGACATACCTCAGTCTCCACATTAGCCTCTGCAGATTGTGGAACTACTGGTGTCCCCTAAATTGTTTTTTGCTCTAAATGTTACTGAAGCTGTTTAATGAATTCATCTTTCTGCTTGATTTCCTCCGTATTCTTTGCAATGGTGTCCTTGTGTTTGAGCAGTTCTTGTGCCACGATATCCAAATGATCAATATCTTCTTTACATTGCAGCAGATACCGATTCTCAGCTTTCTTCCATTTAGTTTGTAGGGCTGCCGTATCATCCATGTACTTTTTTTCCCATTCGGCAATGGTGAGTTGCTCCTGTCTGAGCTGATCTTCCATTTTAGTTATCTTTTCTTCCAATTCTTTGATATCCTTTACTGAGCTTTCGTTAGCTTCTATTGGCTGATCACTGAGAAGAGCTGTCATGAGCTTCTTGTTTTGGTTCCTTAGGTTTTCTGCTTCCTCCATATATACTTTGAGCTGAGATTCCAATATTTTGCTCCTAGCATTCATCCTTGCCTTCTCAGTCTCGCTAGCTTCGTATTTTCTCTGTACTTCTTGCAGTTGTGCTTTTAAACGTTCGTTTTCGGTCATTAACTCACTGCACTGCTTTTTAGCTGCTTGGACTTCTTTCTCTTTGTTTCTGATGTGTTCTCTTTCTAAGTTCAATTCGGCCCAAAGATTCTTACTCTTTTCTTGAAGCTCATGTTTGTCGTTCATTGCTTGGTCGTAGTCTTCGTCAGCCTCAAGCATTAGTTGTTGCGTATCTAGAGCGGTTCGAATCATGTCTTGTACCACAGGCTTGAGTTTAGCAATGTCTACATTCAACCAAGTTCTTGGTATGCTGGGAGTTTCGCCTGTGAGCACATCTCTTCCTTGATCCACATGGATGGTTTCCTTGTGTGGTTGTCTGATTTGGAGATGTACTTGTGGTTCAGTTTCTTCTTTATCCATCGTAATAGCTTTTGTGGCACTCCCTTGAAATGTGACATCCATGGGGGAGGGTTCTGCCACCACCCATATTGGTGTGAAGGGTTCCTTGTCCTCTATTTTCTCTTTTTGAGGCTCCTTCTTTTGTATCTTTACGGACATTCCGCGCGGTGGTGTAGCCTCCTTGATACGAATAGTGGAAGTCTCATTAAGTTTTATTACGTGCGTACCTTCTTGGTCTGCTTCCTGACTTTTGGTGTTCGTATCAGGATGTGTAATGTGATCATCCGTCTTTATGTTGTCTGCTTCTTCATTGTAGTTAACTTCATTCAACTCTGCCCATTGTCCATCATCCTTGGACTCAATTTGAATATCTCCATTTGGTAGTGAGTTGTCGGGCTCTTCTTGTGCATCCGAGGATGAGCTTGAATTGTCCAGCCCTATTTCCCTGTACCGATGGACTTTGGTGAGCTTTCTTTTCGCTTCCATTTCTTGTTGGGTCTGTTGATAATGATGACCTTGCATCGGTAAATTGACTTGGCCTTCTGTGTATTGATGGGTCTCTTCCAGGGCTTTAGTCAATTCTTCCTCTTTGATTGTTTTTTGCCCTTCAATGGTTGTTTTAGGGAGCACATGGATTCTTTTTGTTGTTGGGACTTCCTCTTCAACTTGCCTAACTTCTCTGAGTCTCTTTGTGCCTCTCATTTTGGGTTGAGAACTAGTTTCTTCCACTTCCACAATTTTTACTCCTTTTCTCTTTTTAGGAATTGTGGCGACTTTGACGTACTGAGCAAGAGCAGTCGAAGATGGCATTTCCTGCAAGTATTCTCGTATGCCCAAGGCATGATAAATCAAGATTGTTAGTGCAACGCTGCCGTTGAGGAACTTCTTATTATTCCATTGCTTTTTGGCCAATTTGCTTGATTGCATGGGACAGTAATTGAACAATGATCTTTTGGGGAGCCGTGTATCGATTCATGTTTGGAAAGCAGAAGTGTTGGTGAATTAGTCTGACTTCCTCTTCTATATCGACTCTGTTAATGTCGACAAAAGTTCGTGTCTTCGCTCCACGACTCTCTTCCTTTACCATAGTGACACCGTCCTTCTCCCATCCGAATGCTTCTTTAATTAAGTCGTGTGTAAATTGTATGACAACCCATTCGCCTCCTTTATCCATCACTCTGGCTTCGGGCACCAATGGATCATGCAGTGCCGGCTGTAAGGTGTTCATGACTTGCGTGCATCTTTGGAAGTCAGGCTTATATATGGGCAATTCAAAATACTTATGAATGCCTGCTTTCTTCATTATGTCAATTGTAGAGGGTAGTTCATGCAATACTCTGAAGTCCTGGGACATAATTGGAAAGTGATGTTCTGTGTCCATGATTTTTATGTTCGCCAAGAAGAGATACTCTCCTGCTGGTTGCTCTTCTCTAAACCAATGTCCTTTGGCTTTTGTGAGACTTTGGGGAGGAAATTCTTGTACCTCCTCGTGAATTGTAGCCTCCGAGTCTTCAGAAGCCATCTGCACTTGTCAGGTAGAGTGCATTAGGGTCAAAGGAAAGCATGTAGCTGTGTAGTGCAATGTAGTGTTTATTGTCATTACATCACTCCGTCTCCCATGGTTCTATGAGTAAGATCTTACCACATTTTTTTATTTCTTATCCTGAAAGAAAACAAGCGTTAGTATAGCCGAAGCATTTATTTATGTACATAGTATGTCCATTCCTAAGAGAGTTGAAGATAAGATCTAATTTCTCTTGGAGAATGTGCACCACTAGTTTTATAATGTACATCATGTGCCGAATGCTTGGCCTCGTATTGTGGCCTTATTATGCATACTTGAGGTGCATTAGAGGCTTGATGAGTGCAATGGGAATCTCTGTTGCTTTGATTTTCCACTCCTTGCAATTGCTTGGGTTTCCAAATCCATTTCGTGACCACTGAGAGAGGTCATTTTGTTGCTTTGATTCTTCAGGCTTCATGTGTTCTCTTTGTTTCCATTAGCGTTCTAGTAGTACAAACGGTTCTTTTCTTGTTTCTGGGACGAATCTGATGTGGTTGGGTCATTCGCTTTTCCTGATGTATTGCATCCTCCTGAGTGCTTATTGCCTGCTTAGCTGCCTATGTGACCTTCTTGGGAATCCATATCTGTTGGCGTGTGTAGCTCAAGCGTAAGCACCACCTCCTTTACTTGTCAATCCGCGGAGACGTGAGGACCGGTATGAAGACCACGAGCAAGTGAAGGCACAAGTGCGTGAGTGAAAGCACACAAACATGCACACACATACACACACACGCGCACAAAGTAAGATCAAAGAGAGGAACAATGGAAAGCTTAGATTGCAAAAGAGTTCTCTTACAAAAGTTCTATGCTCTAACAAGCTAACCTCAAAAATGAGCTCTCTAGCTCTTTTTATAGTTTTTTGACTAGTTTTGGCCCTGTCCAGACCTAGTGTCCGGCCTAGTTAAAAATTAGGTTCCAGGGCTTATTTGAGGGCTCAAACGAAGTCTAAAAATTATGAAAATTGGTACGATGGTACTTCTAATACTCCTCAAGCTCGAGGACTCCTCGGCTTGAACAAAATGGAGTTACTAAAAATAGATAATGGTATTTACAATGATTTCTAGTGATGAAAATCACTATTTTTGTAGGGGATTCTTCTGAAAATTTGACATACACTTCTTGGAGCTCCCTACTTGCTCCCTTTCCTCGTGTGTCCACCTTTTGATGTGCTTCCATGCTTTGTCCTTGACTTTGAGCTTCAACACTCCCCCCCCTCTCGAGTCTGTCGTCCCTGACAGACCCTTGTTGGAAGGGCTGTTCTGTGTAGTGCTTTGAGAGGTGGTGTCCATCCGTTGTATGAGCTGGTTCCTTGGATTCCAGCAAGAATGTGTCGTTGTGAGCTTTCAAAACTGCAAGTTGCTCAGAAGAGGTTGTCAAGAGTGATTTGGAGCAACTACTGGCTTCAATTTGCTTCCGAGATATGGATGTTGTTCCCATGATGTCCGCTAGCTCTTTTAAAGATGATGTTGAGAGCATTCATGCCAACTACTCATAACCCATAATGAATGATGGGTAAGTGTGTTCGTGCCTGGGTTGAAAAAAGTATGTGCCTTGTGCACGGCCTTGTAATGTAGCCCTACGCATGCTTACTTGGAAAATGCATTGGAAGAAATTGGTGCAAAAATTGCGGGTCTTGAGCTAAGTGCTCAAGGGTATGCTGACGAAGAGGTTTCCTAAACTATCATGGTTATGGTGTTTCCAGAGTAAAGATACTTACCATGGCGAAGGTTGATGGATGTTTGCCTCTTCGTGTTGTACACTCGGCCTTTGGGATGGAACCTTGTTGATGAATGTCCATGTTGATTGTCCACTGATGAGATCTTTTGAGTGGTGGATCCCCTCTCCTCTTTTCAAAGCAACATTTGTCACGAACAATGTGCATTTCTGAGCTTGGGCTCATGCACGTTCACTTCTCTATATTGACACTCAGAGGAATATTGGACACGTGCCGGTTTCTAAGAGATTACCATGCTGATTGACATAGATCATTCACCAGTGCTACTGTTCCATACTGGTTCAGGAAATACTGAGAATTGAATTGCTTTATATTCCTTGGCAAGCAACATCGGGTAACTACACCAAGCTGAGTTTCACATATTCTCTTTAGCTCACCATATGCAGGAGTCTTCTCCTCCAGAACTACCTTTTGCAGATATCTCCTTGGATGCTCTGGTACATGAAGTAGTTAAGCATCACTCAAGTTGCGGACCTTCAAGCTCTTCATTCCTACCATGGTAAGAGAAAATCATAGTTGTAGATGCCATGTTCATGCCAAATGCTTGTCATCTACCAGATAAGGCAGCAATAATCTCACTGCTGGCCGAGACACACTGCGATCCAAATTGATAAATGCCTAGTAATCAACAGTTCCACCTTCAACTAAGCATGACTCATTCATGTTTCATAAGCCAAACCTGGGAACAAGCTCTCTCCCACTTTTTTTTTTTTTTTTTTTTTTAAGAAAAAGGATATCACAAAACAAGAACACAAAAGTTAGTATCAATAGAAATGTTCGACATATGTCACTGTGCTCTTGTGCACGGGATTCTCAAGTGTGTCTATGCACGGCCGTGTAATGTGGCCCTATATTAATGCATACTTTGGAAATGCATGACTTAAATGGTGCAAAAGGCAGGGTTGTGCAAGGAGCACATGGTTGTTGCTCGTTCGAGGCTTTCGATGTTATTTGTGGAGGTTGATGCCGACCTTGGTGGAGGTATCCATTGAGTCTCAAACTGATGTAATCCTCCTTATTGGAGTCCATTTTAGAACATCATTTGGCACTATAGAGGTCACTTTAGGCGTCTTTCTCTTTGGATGCTTTCTGAATTGTGGTATCCAGTGTGGTTGATGCTTTGGTTCGGTGGAGGCTACTTGCACTTTTGGCTTCCAAACCCATATCCTTTTTGCATGTCTTCCTACTAATGTTGAAGAGCTGATTTGATCTTCCTTTGGTCTCTGTACGTGGTTCTTACCCTTTTCTCTTTTTGGCTTCTTTGTTGAAACCTTTTGCATGTGGGAGAACAAAGGTTGTTGTGGGTGTAGGAGCTTCTTAGGTACCCACATCTGTAATTGCCCTTGTTGAGCTGCAGCTAACTTCTTAGGCACCCAAACTTGTTGGATATCTTGTGATTGAGCTTGTCTGAGCTGCTTCCTTCGTCTTCTGGCCTGGTTAGTGTGCATGGATGGGATTTGTGGGGGTAAGGCTAGTGGTTGCTCTCCTTTGCGTACCCAGATTTGCTTCATGCCCGGAACCGCTTTTTTATCGAATGGTGTCTTTCTATTTGATGTAGCAGTTGTCGTGAACGGTTGTGTTTGCTTGTGTGGTGGGCTCACTACTGTGGCTACTTGAGTCTTTGGAGAAGAAGAAAGATCCACCCGCCCTCGAACCTGGTCTTCCACGATTGACTCCTTCTGCATCATAGAGCTTTTGACACATACAACATCTTCTTTCATATGATTAGTCTTGGAAGAACTAAGAGAGTGTGTGGTGCCATGATTTAGGAGCATGCAGTTCTCTAATTCTAATGTGATGCATTGTTCATGTACCCAAACTTGAAGAATTTGACTTCTTAGGTTTAAGTTAACTGCATGGTCATAGATCCAATCTTGACCCAAGACAAGTGGTTCTGTAAGGTTCTCATCTTGACATACTAGCACTTTGACTTTCATTGGAACATCTTGAAGGTAGATGGGAAGTTCCACCTCGCCCAAACAAGGGGTTTCCACACCTCCCAATCCTATGCGATAAGCTTCTATGGGATTGATGTTCAACCCCAAGTCTTGGCAGTAGGAAAGTCTAACTGCACTACTTGCTGCACCTGAGTCAATCAATGCTTTCACCGTCCTTGCACCCTTCCCTTGTCCTATCTCTATGGTCACAAAGGGTCTTCGGTCAATGACCTGAGAAGTCGCTATGTCTGACTTTTGACACATATCCATGTGATATTTTGGGGCTTTTGAGTTGACTTCTAGGCCTAATCGCCTTAACTTATTTCGCCTAATACGCTCTCTGGCCTCTACTTGTGCTTCTTCTCTCACTCTTAACTCTTCTTCTTTTCACTTCTTCGCAGTGTTGAGTCTCATTAGCATATCCTCAGTAAGAGGTTCTTGATATAGCTTGACTCTACAGCCACTAATATAGTTTGGCAAGATATCTCCTTCTAGAGTGGCCAACTGAACTGCACCACTAGTGGAAATTCTATTAATGATCATGGGTCCGTATCCTCTTTTTTCCAACTTGCGGGCATGTTGTTTTAGTGTGTATACCAACACTAGATCTCCCTCTTTCAATCCCTTATCCTTGATGTGTGCATCAAAGTATGCCTTTTGCCGCTTCTTTGCAGCGTAGATGCCTGCTGCCGCTCGTAGCCTCGTCTCACCCAAGCGTTCGAGATCAAAGATCCTAGAGGACAATTCATGCCCATTCCACTCATACTCTTGTGCTACTTTTAAGGTAGGGATTAAGAAATCTAATGGTAGCACAGCGTTTTGTCCGAAGACCATCTGAAATGGGGTGGCGTTGAGTACCGTTTTGTAGGCAACTCGATAAGCCCAAACAGCATGATGAAGTTGTTTGTCCCAATCAGAGCGTTTATTATTCACCAGTTTTGTCAATACGTTACAGAGGATCTTATTGGTACTCTCGGCTTGTCCGTTGGCTTGTGGGTGATAGGGGGCAGATTTCTTATGTGTCACCAAGAATTCTTGGAGAAGATTTTCAATGACTTCATTCAAGAAGTGTGTGCCTCTATCGCTCACCAACTCTATTGGTAGTCCATATCTCGTGAACACATTCTCGAATAAGAACTTAGCCGTAGTCTGAGCATCATTCTTTGTTGTGGCTTTGACTTCTACCCACTTTGTAAGGTAATCTGTGGCTACAATGATGTACTCTGCATGGGAGTTTCTAGCTGGGGGGTTAATAGGACCTATGAAGTCTATGCCCCACTTCGAAAATGCACGTCCTCCCATCATTGGCCTCAAGGGCATCTCGTCTTTTCTAACTGGATATTGTGCACGTTGGCATGTGTCACATTTCTTCACATAGGTATGTGCATCCATATGAAGAGTGGGCCACCAAAGTCCTGAGAATAGAATAGTCTTGATCACTCGGTCAGGACCAAAATGTCCACCTGCAACACCGCTGTGTGCAGTTTCTAAGACTTTCAAATAATCTGATTCGTGAACGCACAGTCTTAAGTATACCATCTTTGCCTCTTCGGTATAGGTTGTCTCCTACTAGGGCATAGCCTTGAGCCTCTTGCTCCATGCTTCGTCTTCTTGCTAGACTAGCCTCTTTCGGTAATCTTCCCGATCTCATAAACTCTACCAATGGAGCACTCCAATCTGGAATTAATGACACTTGATAAAGGGTCGCATGCTCCACTGGGGGTCTCTCTCTGCACCTTGGACAATTCTTAATCCACTCATGTATTTCTTTGTCCATGCTAGGCCAATACACTCCTAAACGCTTTAGATTCTGCAATGTTCGTTGTTTAGAATAGTGATTTCCTAGCATTCCTTCATGGGCTTGTTGCAACCAACTACTATGTTCATCATCCTCCACACAACAAGCTAATACACCCTCAGTATCTTGTTTGTACATGCTTCCTGCTAATATGTGATATTTTTGTGATTTTACAATTTCTTCTTGTGATGTTTTCACATTCTTATTTGCAGGGCCAAAGGTTAGGACTGGTACCAACTTATTTGCCCATTTAGGAACAACTTCTAAATTGAACAGATAAGCATCGGGTAATTCGTCAGACACTCCTTGCGGTGACTCTCCTGAAGTGATGCGAGAAAGGTGATCTGCCCGAAGGTGGGTTCTACCTTTCCTGACAACAACTTCAAAGTCATATTCCATTAGTAAGAGGAACCATCTTACTAAGCGTCCAGTATTGCAAGGTTTATTGACCAAATATAACAAAGCTTGATGATCAGTGAGAAACTTGAACTTGTTGGCCAATAAATAGTGTCTAAACTTCTTCACAGCATATACCATGCCTAAGCCCTCTCGCTCAGTTGTGGTATAGTTCCGTTCAGCTGCAGTGAGCTGTCTACTAGCATATGCTATGGGCAAATCTAAGTTTCCTTCACTTGTGGGTTGTGCTAGCACACATCCTATGGCATGATTGGATGCATCCACATGGACATGGAATGGTTTATTCCAATCAGGAGTGGTGAGTATTGGTGCCGTGCACAAACGTTTCTTCAGTTCGTTGAAAGAATTCTCGCATTCGTCGTTCCACTCAAAATTAGACAACAAGGCATAAAGGGGTCTAGCTATGATCGCGTACATGTGGATAAACCTACGGTAGTATCCACAATGGCCCATAAAGGCTTGTACCTCTTTAATATTCCTTGGCCTTGGTAGCTCCGCTATGGCTCGTACCTTATCTTCATCTGTTGAGATTCCATTCTTAGAAACAATATGACCTAAGATTTTACCTTGACGCACCATAAACACACACTTTTCTGGGTTTAGACACACTCGATATTCTCTACACTTGTTGAAGATTTGTCTGAGCTCAGGGATGTGAACCCTTCTTTCTTGGGAATG
The DNA here is from genome assembly GCA_020310875.1 of Ceratopteris richardii. NCBI lineage: Eukaryota > Viridiplantae > Streptophyta > Polypodiopsida > Polypodiales > Pteridaceae > Ceratopteris > Ceratopteris richardii. The sequence goes on along the minus strand of CM035417.1, from coordinate 196,070,931 downwards.
AGCACATAAATCATCCACATACACTTCTAAGCTCTTTCGCAAGAACTCTTTGAAGACATGACACATGAGCCTTTGGAATGTTGCAGGTGCATTGGTGAGCCCAAATGGCATCACCCGAAATGCAAAGATTCCCCACTCTGTAGCAAAAGCTGTTTTGTGTTGATCTTCTGGGGCAATGGCTACTTGATTGTAACCTGAAAATCCATCAAGGAAGCTATAAACTTCCTTGCCTGCAACACGCTCCAAAAGGTGTTCTGTGATTGGAAGTGGATAACTATCTCTAATCGTAGCGGCATTAACTTTTTTAAGGTTAATACACACTTGCAACTTCCCGTTCTTCTTGGGTACCACAACAATGGGGGACACCCATTCGGTATGCTCAATCTCATAGATGAATCCAGCCTCAATCAACCTATCAATTTCTTCTTTGATTTTGGCTGCATAGGTATCATTATATGTGTAGGGCTTCTGTTTGGTGGGCTTAGCATCAGCAGTCATGGGGATAGTATGAGAGCAAATTCTTGGATCTACCCCTTTCAAGTCTCTATAGTGCCATGCAAACACATCCCTATATTCCCTTAATAGAGCTATGAGCTCCATTTCTTCTCTTGCACTTAGGTCATCTCCTATATATGTGCATCTCTCTTCGTTCTCTTCAATGGTCACTACAATCTTCTTGGTCTTTTCTTTATTATCATATGATTCTCCTATGATGGCCTCTCTCTTAGGCATTCGTACCAAAATTTTGCGGTCGTCAACTTCATATTTCTTGAAGTTTTCTGGTACTTCAAACAATGATTCCTCCTTTTCTTGTTTCACTGCTTTTCTTTTCTTTTTCTTTTGACTACTCTCACTTCCATCCTTTGAGTTTACTGTTTTAATACTTGTGAGAGGTTCTTCTTCTTTCTGGGTGAACACTCCTATATCTTCTAGATAGTGCTGCTCTGAGTTAAAGCAACTATCCATCACAATAGACTCCAGATCATCGTCATTCTCTTCTTCTTCTATGACATCACTAGGGTCACATTCTTCTAGCAAGGGTTGACACATGAACACTGAGATATCATAACCCTCCTCATCACAATGAGGTGTCCACTGTTCCTCATTGACAGCAATGTCCATGGTGGCTAAGATTTCTGGCCAGCCATGAGGCTCAAACTCCTCATCTGGAAAGATCATCGGTGTGTAGGCTGGGTCTCTAACTGGTCTATCTCCTAGTGAAGTTCCTTCTTCCCTTGCCTTTAAACGTTTTTCCTCTTCCTTTGCGACTTTGCACATCCACAAATGAGTATCTTCATGCAGCCATGATGGATCAGGTGAACTTTCAGAATGCACAGAGATGGAATCTTCTTTCACTTTGTGGATAGAATTCCACTGTAGGGGTGGTACATCTCTGAAGGTGTAATCCTTCAAATTGACCTTGGTGGTAACCCCTAAGTGCTGTAAGTACAAGGAGTTAGTTCCCCAATCCTGTACTATTTGCAATTGTCGTAGGAAGGGTCTTCCTAGGATCATCTCATAGACATTATTTTTCTCAAAGTCACATATAGCAAATGTGCGCTCAAACTCTACACCACAAGTGGTTAGAGTGATCCCTTCTAGCAATCCTAGAGGTCTTTCAAAATGACCATCAGCCATTTGAAGCTTCATTCTAGTTGGTCTTAATGTGGGCTTGCCCCATTGCTTCCACAAGGAGGTGGTCGCAATAGCAACACCAGCACCTGAATCTATGATTGCTTTGGTTGTGTAACCTTGGTAGGTGATTGGAAGATAAGTATTACCTTCTTCACCCTCACACATGTCCCCTATTTTGTCTAGAGGTATCTCTGGTACCCTTTGCTTGGAGCCTGCTTTTGGTATGTTGGAATCAAGTTCTGGAACCTGATCCTTCACATGATTCCAGAGCTCAGGTTTTGCTTTGAGTAGCTCTTCTACAGTGAGATGACACTGAACCTTAGTGTTCTTCATGACATCCGTGTTCCTTGGAACCACTGAGTCTTCATTTCTTACTAGTATTGTGGGAGCTCTAATCTGGAGAGATTCAGATTCCCATGGGCCTGGAAATTGACGCAGTTCTTCTAAGGTATTAGATTCAAAATCTAACCTTTCGTCTTCTTGTTGTTCTGCTTCATCTTCGTAAATAGATGGGATGTCTTGGGGAAATTGATCATGAAGATCATCAATCTCAGGAATAGGAGGGGAATTACCCTTCTCCTTGGCCCATTTCTCTTCTTGTATTTCCCGCAAGAATTCTTGAGAGTACTGTTGAATTGAAGGAGGTATTCTTGGATCCGTGGAATTAGGAACATAAGCTCCCATTGGTGGTGAGCTTCCTCTTTCAATAACTGGTTGAGCCTGTGGAGGTAAAGAATCTTGTGGTTTGTTTACCAATTGCTCTAATCTTTCTAGTAAGCCCTGGAAATGCAAATCTGATTTGATAGAGTTTGTCTGATTGAACTTTTGACTAGTCTCAAGTATGGCTTGAGCTTGTTCTACCATTTTCATGCACATTTTCATCCGTTCAATCTCTAAATCTGCTCTAGGGTAACTCTTGTCTAGGTTTGCCGTTGTAGGCCCTTCTTGAAGTCGAGCCTGGTAGGCCTTGAACATCATGTCCAAGCCTTCTAGGGTTGGATCTGCAAGAACAGACCCTGGTTGTGGTCTATTTACAATGGGTGGTGGGGTGGGATGAGGTGGAGTGGATGGAGTTTCGGCATGCGAGGGGCTTTGAGATGCAATGTCTTCTATTTTTGTTTTCGCTTCTTTTAAGCTTTCTTCTAGTTCCGATAACTTTTTATTCCACTTGCGATTGGCCTTCTCTCTGGTATCCTTCCATGTTCTTGTTTTCCTCTTACTAGGCTCTCCCGATTCACTCGACTCTGATTGTTCTACTCGTTTATCCTGTTTTAAGGCTTGTGCTCTAGTGACAGCTTGTATAGGAGCCACATTGCTACTACTTGAACTTGGATCTGCCACTAAGCCTACCACATTAATGGGTGTAATCTTGGGTGCACTAGAGGGGTTTCTTGGACAATCTCTGGGGAGATGGTCTTTGCCACAATCAGGACAAAAAGCCTGTATTGTGATAGCCTGTCCTTGACTCGGAGATGATGGGTGGGGATAGTCACGAATGAAATGGTCACCATGACATCTGAAACAAGATCCTCTAGGGGCTTGTGGTCTCATTTGTCTCAACTGGGGCCTAGGGTTAGGATTTGTGTACATGACATTGGAGTATTCTGGCTCCCAATTTTGCTCCATAGGCGGTGCCTCATATTGATACGAGTAAATCTCACTATGTTCAGGTGACTTTGTGTAATAAGCATGTGGACTACCTTCATGGGAGTAGTCTGAACTATGAGCATGAGAGTCATTATCTGGTATCAATGGGGTTAGTGGCACCAAAGCTCTATTTGGGTTTTCCTCTCCCACAGCATACTTGACTGGAATCACGTTGGTTGGAGATGGTGGTTGGTTTCCCAAGACAGGTTGTGGCCTATATGGTACCTGATATTGCTGTTGTGGTCTATAATATGGCTGTTGGTATTGGTTCTGATACCTACCTTGTGGATAAGGTTGCTGATAATTCTGTCTAACAGCCTGCCTATTGTAGGGACATTCTTGAGCCGTATGGTTTGTGTACTTCCTTTCAATAGTACAATAGGGAGCATTCCTTTCTCTAATATTTTGGTTTTGCATTGGGCATACGTTAGCCATGTGGTCACCTCCGCAAGTATAGCACCGATTCAATGGAGTGACTCTCTGTGTTTGTTTATTTTGGACTCCCAGCTTCTTGGCAACTTGCTCAGCTATCTCTTCTATTTCTGTGGAGATCTTTGAAGTATGACTAGTAGAACTATCCGAATCTTTGTAGAGTTTGGACAATCCTAACTGCTCACCCAAGTTATCTTCTATGTCTATGCACGTCCGCACACACTCTTCTATGGATCTAGGATCTTTCAAGTACACATGTGATCTTAACTTGGTGCTCAGTAAGCCATCTAAGAACAAAGCCACTTGTTTGGCCGGAGTGGGTAACTCTAGAGCAAGGCATCTTTCTAGATACTGTCTGAATCTTCTACCTGCTAGTCGCACTGTTTCTTGGGGAGTCTGCTTGAAGCTGTGGATCAAGGATGATGTGTTATGCCTGATACCACTCTTGGAAAATTCTACAATGAATTCGTCTAGCAGTTGACCTATATCGTGATAGCTGCTTCTACTCAATGGTTGAAACCAAGCTAAGGCAGTGCCCTTAAGGGTCAAACCAAATGCCTCGTACTGGGTGAACCAGTCCTCAATTTGTTTGGCTCTCAGCACTTGTTTGTACTCGGCCACATGATCATAAGGATCCCCTGTCCCATCGAAATAGTTCTTCATTGCCTTGATCACTTGAATGGGTCTAAGGGTTCTTGGGTACTCTCGGGGTCTAGGCAATGGAAAATCCTGTTCATCTCTTTGTTGCCTATGTGCTTGATGTCTCACTCTTTCAGGTCTTTCATTTTCAAATCCTGACCTATTCCTGCCCACGGTGTGTGCAAAACTTACCTCAGGTCTCTCTCTAGTTCTTCCTCTCTGGGCTTCATGAGCGTGGGATGATCCTACTCCTTGGAGGCCATGGGAAACATTGGATCTTGGTGGGGGGAAAATCAATTCATTCTTCCAAGTATATGCATGTCTATCATGTTCTGTTACCAAGAAAATTTTCTCTGATGTGTTATCCAGGTAGACAACCTTTCCTGGTATCTCTGGATCCTTGAACTCGTAGATGATGACTATGCCCAATTGGCTAGGTTGATCTGGCTTGAATCTCCAAAAGGCTTCCTCTGTTTCTCTATTCAAAAATAGTTCTATGCTTTTGTTATCTTGAGGGATCCAGTCTGGAGTGATCACTCGGGTCAAAACTGACTTACCTCTAGGAGTCTGGGGTCCTTGTCCTACATTTCCTTGTTCTAGGTCTCCTATTTCATTCTCAGGAATGACATTTCCAAACTCATCATTCCTATCTGGTAGGTTGGTGACCACATACATGGTTCCTTCCTTATCAATGTATGAACCCTCTTCGAACTTGACCACCGGGTGTTCAAGTCCAAAGGATTGATCTGGATTTTTGAGTTGGACCACTGATCGCCTCAGACCGTCCTCATAGATGCGAGCACCTAATTGGTTGGTCCGAATATATTCCAACTGTGTCTTATAGGGCCCTTCTGGTGTTTGTAGATGGGCATTCCCTGAGCCACCTGCAGGTTTTCCCATACTAAAAGACATTTCTGAATCACTTGTGTCTGATCTTAGTAAAAGATGACCACTTAGTTGTTGTGCCCAAGACTTGGATGTATGGTTGACACTAGCCTCAGAAGATCTAATGCTTTGTTTATCCTTGCCTAAGTGTCTACCAGATCTCAGGTTCATAAGCTTTAGTCAAGAGTCCAAATTTTCCCCTTGGTATGGTTCAAAATTCTTTGGAGTCCCCTTGGTTCCTTAGTCCCACTTGAGGGTCAACTTCAAATTATCCTATCTCAAAATCAACGCGTTATTCTTGAAAAAAACAGTTGAGGTCGTGTAGGATTTGAAACGAGCTTTCCAACGAGATATAGAGCTCAAAAAATGGACTTTTGATGAAAAAGTTATGCCAATTCAGGCTCCTGGGGGTCAAAACAGGTAAACAGGACCTTTGGAGAAAATCGCGATTTTGTACCTTGAGAATCGTGTTCACAAAATCGTGTTTTGAAAATCGCGATTTTGAGTAGAAAATCGTGTTTTGAAAATCGCGATTTTGATCACCAAATCGTGTTTCTGAAAATCGCGTTTTTTGACATGAAAATCGCGATTTTGATCACAAAATCGTGTTTCTGAAAATCGCGTTTTTTGACATGAAAATCGCGATTTTGATCACAAAATCGTGTTTCTGAAAATCGCGTTTTTTAACATGAAAATCGCGATTTTGATCACAAAATCGTGTTTCTGAAAATCGCGTTTTTTGACATGAAAATCGTGATTTTGAGCACAGAATCGTGTTTTTTTTTTGCTGAAAATCGTGATTGGTGAGAATCGCGATTTTGAGCCCGCTGAAAATCGTGTTTTTAGAAAATCGTGTTTCTTTTGATATGAAAATCGCGATTTTGAGCACAATCACAGAATCGCGATTCTGAGAATGACCACAGAATCGTGATTTTTTTCAGCCAACTTTTAGGCGGGAAAACAGAAAATCGTGATTTTTCAAAAATTTTGAATTTTCACAGAATCGCGATTTTCATCACAAAATCGTGTCTTTTGGCGGGAAATTCAAATTTCTGAGCGCCGGCTATGGCGAGCTCCGTATGAGCAGAAAATCATGAAAAAAACACAGCGCTTGCTCTCCCTTGCTTCTCCTAACTCCTTCCCACACAATAATGCATGAAAAATGGTATGAAGATGGTGAAAATGCACTAAAAAACAAGAATTTTCTATGAAGAAGAAGATGGAAGAAGGTGGAGATGATGATGATGATGAAGATGAAGAGGAAAAAACAGAAAATGAACTGAAATGACAGTTTTTTTACCTTCCAACGTCGCAAATCTACGATCTTACCATCACAACGCTCGTCCTCGAAGCTCTCTCCCCGGCAACAGCGCCAAAATTTGGTGTAGCTCAAGCGTAAGCACCACCTCCTTTACTTGTCAATCCGCGGAGACGTGAGGACCGGTATGAAGACCACGAGCAAGTGAAGGCACAAGTGCGTGAGTGAAAGCACACAAACATGCACACACATACACACACACGCGCACAAAGTAAGATCAAAGAGAGGAACAATGGAAAGCTTAGATTGCAAAAGAGTTCTCTTACAAAAGTTCTATGCTCTAACAAGCTAACCTCAAAAATGAGCTCTCTAGCTCTTTTTATAGTTTTTTGACTAGTTTTGGCCCTGTCCAGACCTAGTGTCCGGCCTAGTTAAAAATTAGGTTCCAGGGCTTATTTGAGGGCTCAAACGAAGTCTAAAAATTATGAAAATTGGTACGATGGTACTTCTAATACTCCTCAAGCTTGAGGACTCCTCGGCTTGAACAAAATGGAGTTACTAAAAATAGATAATGGTATTTACAATGATTTCTAGTGATGAAAATCACTATTTTTGTAGGGGATTCTTCTGAAAATTTGACATACACTTCTTGGAGCTCCCTACTTGCTCCCTTTCCTCGTGTGTCCACCTTTTGATGTGCTTCCATGCTTTGTCCTTGACTTTGAGCTTCAACAGCGTGCTCTCTGAGCTTCAATCGACGGCTTGGGGATCCATACCTGCAAGAGTCCTGTTGGTGTGGACTTTGGTGTAGCTGACTTTTTGATTTTTGCTTTCTTCTTAAGTGCGGGCGCTGACTTCTTCTCGTTTTGCACCTGATCCTTGCGTACCCACTTGTATTTGTCCTTCCCTTGATACGAGTATCTACTTGTTGTTTTCCAATATGGTGATCTTTTGGCTGGGTGAGGAGCCCCAGGAGAGTTGGTTTCCTTAGTGGCTTGGTGTTCCTCACCTGAATGTGGTGATTTCGATTCTTTTGTAGACATTGTATAGTTTGAACTTTCTTTGTCTTCTAGATTGGTTTCTGAGATATGAGGATTGGGATCACTTTCCAGTGTCTTTTCTTGGCAGCTCTCAAAACTCTCAACTACCTTTGGTTGAAGTAAAGGCTTCTCTCCTAATAAGCTGAAAATTTCTTTGTGCCCGATCTTGGCAGAAACATAGCCTTGAGCTAGGTCGATGCTGACTTCGTTCTCAATGATCCAGTCCTGTCCTAGGATTAAATCTTCTATTAGATCGTCATCTTTGCACACTAAGACTCTTTGTTCCATGGAGGAATTTCCTAGGTGGAGGGATGCTACTGTTGTTCCAATGCATTCTAGGGTTTGACCTCCAATTCCTATCAATCGGGATCTTGTGGAGTTCATACTTAATTGCAGATCTTTAATGATGGTATTTCGTATGCAACTAAGTCGTGCTCCTGAGTCTATCAAGGCGTCTATCAACTTGTACTCTGTCTTGCCAATCCCTAGATTTAGGTACGGTTGTGTCTGGCAAGCACTCGTTGTATCAGAGTTATGGACTTGGTAATTAGCCATAGGGATGGGCTCCTCGCCTTTGAAATATCGTTCGTCTCTCTGCCTAATCCATTCTTAATGCGTTCTAGGGCTTCTTATCGGGCCTCCTCTCTAATCCGTTCTTCCTCTTTCTTCCTATTTTGAGCACCTACTAGACGTGCTAACATTTGATCCGCCAATGGCTCCATGAACCTTTTAACTCTACATCCACTTATGTAGTTAGGAAGAATATCTCCATCTAGCGTGGCTAGATTAATTGCTCCACTACTAGAGATTCTATTGATGATCAGAGGTCCATATCCGCGTTTTTGTAATTTCTTGGCATGTTGTTTTAAGGTGTACACCAAGACTAAGTCTCCCTCTTTAAGTCCTTTGTCTTTTATATGTGCATCATAATATGCCTTTTGTCTTCTTTTGGCTGTGTAGATTCTTGCCACTGCTTGTAACCTAGTTTCATGTAACTTCTCGATTTGGTGGAGTTGTTGGGATAACTCATGTCTGTTCCATTCATACTGTTGGGCTACTCTCAAGGTTGGGATCAAAAAATCAATCGGCAAAATAGCGTTCTGCCCGTACACTAAATTGAATGGGGTAGTTCCAATGGCAGTCTTATATGCTACTCGGAAGGCCCAAATTGCATGATGCAATTGTTTGTCCCAAACCGACCTTCCATTATTGACAATCTTTGTCAATACAGAACATAATACCTTGTTGGAACTTTTTGCTTGACCGTTGGCTTGGGGATGATATGGGGCTGATTTCTTGTGAATCACTAAAACTTCATTCATTAGCGACTCTATTACTTCATTAAGGAAGTGCGTTCCTCGGTCACTCACAATCTCAATTGGTAATCCGAAATGAGTGAATATATTCTCGAAAAGAAATTTAGCAGTGGTTTGAGTATCGTTCTTTCTCGTAGCTTTTGCTTCTACCCATTTGGTTAAGTAATCTGTGGCTACTATGATATACTCCGCATGAGATCCTTTGGCTAGTGGGTTGATGGGTCAGATGAAGTCGATACCCCACTTGGAGAATGCTCTCGCGCACACCATAGGTCTTAATGGCATGTCATCTCTCCGAATTGGGTACTTAGCCCTTTGGCACGTTTCACAGCTTTGTACATAAGTCTCCGCACCCATATGTAGAGTTGGCCACCACAAGCTGGCGAAGAGGATCATTTTTACAGTTCTCTCAGCTGAAAAATGACCTCCCGCAGCACCTGCGTTTGCCATCTCTAATATGGGTAGATACTCTCCTTCATGTATGCATAATCATTATTGATTATCCTTTCCTCTCCTAAACAATTGTTTTCCCATAAGTACGTAATCCTTGCTCATTTCTTCTAGGGATCGTCTTCTAGTTAAACTTATTCCTTCCTCATGTTCTCTGTTCTTTAGAAATTTAACCAATGTTTTACTCCAATTGGGTGCTATGGTTGAAAATGGTATGGACATATGATCCTCCGGAATTGTCTCCTGGCATTCTGCACAATTACTCACATAGTCATGGACGTCCTTGGGCATGTCAGGCCAGTACACTCCTAATCTTTTCAATTCTCGAATGGTTCCATACGTTCCTAGGTGTGTGCTTTATTTGTTCACATGTGCTTGCTCAATTAGTTTCTTTTGTTCCTCCTCCTCAACACATCTTAGCAACACTCCATTAGGTTCCTTATAGTACACACTTCCAGCAATAATGTGCAAATTTCTTGATTGAAGAATTGCCTTTTTGCTATTGTTATTGATTGAGTGTTGTGGGCCATGGGTGAGTATAGGAATTAATTTCTCTGCCCACTTTGGACATACTTCCAGATTGAACAAATAAGTATCTGGCAGATCATCGGGTATTCCACTTGGCGGTTCTACGTGGGTTAACCTAGAAAGGTGGTCTGCTCTTACATGCGTGTTTCCCTTTTTTACTACCACTTCGAACTCGAACTCCATTAACAGTAAGAACCATCTTACTAATCTTCCCATGTTACAGGGTTTATTAACCAAGTTTAGTAAGGCCTGATGGTCTATGAAGAACTTGAATTTGTTGGCTAAAAGATAGTGTTTGAATTTCTTCACTACGTAGACCATTCCTAACGCTTCTCGTTCAGTAGTGGTATAGTTCCTTTCCGCTTGATTTAGTTGTCTACTTGCATAGGCAATTGGGTGATCTAGCTTTCCTTCATCGGCCGGTTGGGCTAAGATACATCCGATTGCACAATTAGACGCATCCACGTGAATATGAAACCGCTTGTTCCAATTGGGCGTTTTTAGAATTGGGGCTGTGCTAAGTCTCTTTTTAATTCATTGAATGCTTTCTCGCACTCCTCAGTCCAAGTGAATTGAGTTAAGAGACCATATAGGGGTTTGGCTATTATGGCATACATGTGAATGAACCGACGGTAATATCCACAATGTCCCATAAAGGCTTGTACCTCTTTCGCATTCTTTGGTCTAGGAAGCTCTAAAATGACCTTGATCTTGTCCTCATCCGTGGATATTCCATTTCTTGAGACTATGTGTCCTAAGATCTTCCCTTGTCTCACCATGAAGACACACTTTTCTGGGTTTAGGCAGACTCGATACTGACGGCATTTATTAAATATTCTTCTTAATTCGGGAATGTGATCTCGTCTTTGATTCGAGTATGTACATAGATCATCTACATACACTTCCATGCTTTTTTTCAAGAATTCCTTGAAAACATGACACATCAATCATTGAAAAGTAGCAGGTGCATTAGTGAGTCCAAAAGGCATCACTCTGAAAGCATAGACTCCCCATTCGGTTGCAAATGCGGTCTTATGTTGATCCTCAGTAGCAATAGCTACTTGGTTGTAGCCGGAGAATCCATCCAAGAAGCTATAGACTTCCTTTCCTGCTACTCTTTCCAATAGATGGTCTGTGATGGGTAATGGATAGCTATCGCGTATGGTGGCTGCATTGACCTTTTTCAAGTTAATGCACACCCTCAATTTTCCATTTTTCTTCGGCACAACCCTCGGTGTGTTCTATCTCATATATGAATCCTACAGCTAGTAGTTTGTCAATTTCTTCCTTAATTTTGGCTGCATAAACCTCATTATATGTATAAGGACGTTGTTTAGAAGGTTTTGCGTCTGCCGTCATTGGTATTCGATGAGAACAAATATTGGGTTCGACACCCTTCAGGTCCTTGTATGTCCATGCAAATACATCTCTATATTCTTGGATCAGTTGTATGAGTTCTTCTTCCTCTTCAATTGATACATCTTTGCCTATGTATGTGCATCACTCCTCTCCGTCCTCCGACTATTACTACAATCTTTTTCGTTTGTTCTTTGTTGTCATATGCTTCTCCATCTCTGGCCTCTCGTTTAGGCATTTGAATGGCTACCTTTCTTTCTTCTACTTCATATTTTTTAAAATGTTCAAGAACTTCAAAAAGATCAGGGTTCGGTTCCGTCTTACTCATGTCTTCCACTTGTTCTTGTACCATGGGAGCAGCTTCAATTGCTAAGATCTTTGTGGGTTGTTTTCCCTCGTTACTTTGAATGGTGTGGTATCTCTCTTCGGAGTCAAATTCCGGTTCCATTTCTATACTCTCATATTCCTCTTTCCATTCTTTTTCCAAAACTTCCCCTTCTTCTACTTCTTGAAGAACAACCATATAAAGATTTACATCATAGCCTTCCTCATCTATGCACTCGTTCATTGTCAAAACTTCCTCATTTTCACACACATCTAAGGTGGCTAAGATTTCCATCCATCCATGCGGTTCAAAGGTCTCATCAGGAAAGATTTGAGGCATGTAATCAAGGTCCTCTACTGCTCGGAAGTTAGGATGTCCTATCGGCCACTGTTGTCTTTTATTCTCCTCCTTCTTCGCCTCTTTGCACATCCATAACTGAGCATCCTCGTGCATCCAAGATTGATCGCTCGATCCAGCACTATGCATGGATAGGTCATCTTCCTCCTTGTGTATGGGATTCCACTGTAACGGAGGGACATCTCGATAAGCAAATGTATGCAAGTTTATCTTGGTCGTGTTTCCTTGATGTTGTAGGTACAATGAATCTCTTCCCCAGTCTTGCACTACCCGCATTTGTCTCATAAAGGGTCGCCCTAATATCATTTCATAGTTGTTGGCTTTTTCGAACTTACAGATGGCTAATGTGTGTTCAAATTCTACTCCACAGGTGGTTAATTTGATTCTTTCCAATATTCCTAAGGGTTTCTCCACATGACCGTCTGCTAGTTGTAGCTTCATGCGTGTGGGTCGTAAGGCAGGTTTCCCCCATTTCTCCCATATCTCCTTGGTGGTAATTCCTACCCCGGCTCCCGTGTCTAGTATAGCCTTGGTCATGTACCCATTGTAAGTGACAAGCAGACAGGTATTGCCTTCGTCACCTTCACTAAACTCTCCCACTTTATCCACTGGGATTTGTATTTTAGATGTGTTCTCTTTCCTTTCCTTTCCTTTCTTGCCCTAATTCTAATTGGCTCGCTAATTGTCTCCATAATTGTGGCTTAAGTTGAAGTAATTCTTCCACGGTCAACTTGCATTGTACTTTCGTTTTCTTAAGTTCCGTTAGATTGTGTGAACTTTTTTCTGAGCTCCCTTTTCCTTTTCCATGTACTCTGGGTGCTCGTATTATTATAGACTCCTTTTTGTATTCTCCCATATAATTCGGTAAGGTAGAAATACTCAGGGTTTCCTCCCTCCTCCTATCGAGTCTTGATACTTCCTCATATACTTCCTCCAGGTTGGTATTTGGTTGATAAACCTCCACATATATTTCCTCGAAAGGAGGTTGTGATACTCCATTTTTCTTCCATTATTCTTCCCGTATTCTCTTCCATAATTCCTTCGGCCATTCTCCCTCTAAGTTCGGTATTATTGACACAGGTTCATCTTGAGTTTTCATTTGCTCATCCATGTTTTCCTTCCTTTTAAGTTCTTTACCTTGGGATTGGACACATTCTTCGTATTGATCATCTGTTATCCTTGTCTCTGGCAGAGCTGGGATAGTCTTTTCTAGGGTTGCTTGTGCTACCTCTATAAGTTTCCTACATATCGCTAATCTTTCCTTTTCTAGCTCCCCATGTGGGTAGAGTCTTTCGTGTTGCTCTATATTCGGTCCAGTCTTAATTCTAGCTTGGTAAGCTTTCAGCCACATGTCTAAGTCGTCTGGTTTTGGGTCAGCTAGAATTGATCCCGGTTTCTCTTTCTCTTGGATAAGTGGTGACACCGGGGTCTCCTCTTGAATCCCTTGTTCTTTATGTTCCCTTTTGTTTCGGGCTTGTTTTTTACTTTTTTGACTCTCATCTTTTGTCCATTTATTTTTGAGTTTTTCTCTTCTTTCCTTCCATTGTTGAGCTTTGCTGTTCTGTGCACTCTCTTGTAGATCTTCTGAATCTTCCACTACCTGAACTTTAGGACTCACGGTTTTATTGCTCACTTGTTCCCGTTCTAGTTGTTTCCCTTTTTGTTGCCTTATCTGAGCTCTTGTAATGGCTTTCAGCGGCACAGTATATTCCTTATCACTTCCAGATCCTTCTATCACTTCAATTACGTTTATAGGCGCTGTGTCCTGGACTTTGGTTGGATTCTTAGGGCAATCTCTGAAAAGATGTTCCTTTCCACAATCACTACAATATCCTTCCCAAGTCCTAGGTGGTAGTGGATTGTAAGGTCGAGGGCACTCTCTAATAAAATGGTCTCCTCCGCACCTATAACAAGGTCCCCTTGGTATAGGTGGTCTAATGGTTGGTCTCATGGGTGGTTGTGCTTTGGGAGCGGTATACATTAGAGTTGTGACCTCAGTGCCATAGCTTGGGTCATAGTTTCCATATCCATAATACGCCAAATCATAGGTTGGGTCGCAATCTACCATATTGGCTTCATATGGGTAGTAATCTCCTGGTGGCAGCTCATATCCAGGGTTCGATGATTCCTCATTGATTGTGGATGATGCTGGCACTATGGCTCTCTCCAAATTCTCTTCGGGCTGAGTATACTTCACTGGTACTACTTGTTGAGGTTGTGACAGTTGTGGTCCTAGCACTAGCTGTGGTGGTGGATATGGTGCGTGTTCATACTGTCTTGGTACTCGTACTGGTGTTGGATAGTATCTGGGCATCTCTCTGCCTTGCTCTCTAGGTGGATATCCATATGGTCGATACTGTGGTGGTTGAAATGGTCTTGCTTGCCGATTGAACGGACAACTTTCAGTGGTGTGATTAGTGTATTTTTGTTCTATGTGGTAGTACAAAGCGGTTCCTGGTTGGTCCTGTCTGTTGTAAGGGTAGTTTTGATGTGCATCGGTCCCTCCTCACACACACATGTGTGTGGGGTGATCTCCTCCACATAGGCTACATCTTCGTAGCATAGGCACTCTTTGGGCTGGGTGTTGATAAGTTCTTTGTCCCTGGACTCCTAGTTTTTTTGCTAATAATTCAGCCAATTCCTCCATATTACTAGAGTTGGAAGTAATGGTACTTCTCGAGTCTTCTGATTTAGTGGGACTGGGAGTACTCTTGAGGTCCTCAGCTATGTTATCTTCTAGGTCAATGCATTCCTGACGACATTCACTCAGAGTTTGTAGTCTTTTCACGTATACTAAGGTCCTTAGGATTCCATTCGTGAGTCCATCCAAAAATAATGAAATCATTTTTTGTTGAGTGGGTCTCTCTGCAACAGGGCATCTATCCACATACTGGTTGAATCTTCGGGCTGCAGTTTTCACTGTTTCATTAGGGTTCTGTTTAAAACTATGGATTAAAGATGCGGAATTGTGTTTGATCCCTCTCTTTGTGAATTCCCCAATGAATTCTTGAAAGAATTGCTCCATGTTCCCAAATTGATTAGGGTCCAGTGGCTGGAACCAAGTTAGAGCCGTTCCTGTGAGGGTGAGTCCAAAAGACTCATACTGCACAAAGAAGTCATCTACTTGTTCTGCCCTTAGAACTTGTTTAAATTCGGCAATGTGATCATAAGGTTCTCCTAATCCATCATAATGATTTCTTACACACTTTGCCACTTGTATAGGTCTCAGTCTTCTCATTGGTTCAGGCGGTCTCGGCATTACAGGGAAGACAGGGACTGCTGGTCTAACTGGGGGCATTCCCTGCTGTCCTCCTACTGGTGGTCATGGTCTTATGGGAGGTCGGTACTGATTACCTACCCCTGCATGGGCCTGATTATGTGTTTGCACTCCTGGAGTTGCAAATTGCACATGAGTACGGTTTGGCACACTTCGTTGGTGTCCTGACGTGGTATGTTCTGTCTCTTGTTGATTTCCAAAAGGGTTTTGCGACGTAGTTGCCTAATCTCTCTGAGGAAATACAGGCACACCCATGTATCTCAGCCGAGCCCTGTCTAAGGCACTCACGGGCCAATATCTCCTCTGATTTTTGTCCAAGTATGTGAGTCTAGCTTCATCTTCTGGATCCTTTAGCTCATAAAATGTCATAGGGCTTTCTTCTCTCCCTAGAGCCGATAAGTCTGTTTGAAGCAGTAAGTCTGATCCATGGATCATATAGACTTCCAATAAATAGTCGTCTTGAGGTATCAAGTCTCCTCTCAAGACTCGAGTTACTTGGGATCTTCCTCTAGGGGTAGTCACTAGCTCTTCAGGGTTTGTTCTTCCGGAGTTTTCTAGTTCCACTAATTCTCCCCTTTCATTGATCATTTTCAGGAAATTCAGTCACGATGTAGATGTGACCAATTTTGTCCACGTATGCTCCTCCTTCGTACTTGACAGCCGGTCGGGGCACGATTGTGGCATTCATGGAAGTTACCATCCTAGCCACAGATCTATTCAAGCCATCCAGGTAGATGGGGATCTCCTGGGCATTTGTAGACACATATTGCAAGGAAGTACGGTAATCTCCCTCCTTAGTAGTCATGAAATTTCTACTTGGAGTTGGACCCTGTATGTCTTCCGAAGCCATGGGTATTTCCTCCTCTGAGTCACTAGAGGTCTCTGAATAGGCAGAGTGGTGACTAACCTGGGCAGCACTTCCCAGAGAAGATATGACACTTCTTTGGCTGCTTAGCACTCTCCGTGACCTCAAGTTCATTCACCCTCCTAAGACTCTCTAAGTCTTAGAGGCTCTTCTTGAGTAGCTCTTCCAATGCCTCAAGTTACCTGACAAAATGCTTCAACCACTCTGGCTGATACCACTTCCAGGCGATATTGCACTGGGCGACCGAGATGGCAACGATATGATACTTGGAATCTACACGATACGATACTTGCTGCAGTAGACGATACGACACTGATCTATTGCCACGAACGATACCAACAATTCTCGCGATACGATACCTGAGCACCCGCGACAATACGATACTGGAAGCCCTTTGATACGATACCAAAGAACAGAGGCAATACGATACTTGGGTAGCAAACGATACGATACGAGACTTGGTTGCGATACGATACCAGTCACACCGCCGATACGATACTAACTTGGTATCGCGATACGATCCGAGACAATGAGACGATACGATACCAGAACAAGCGGCGATACGATACCACCAACTTGTACGATATGATACTAGTTATGGTATCGCGATTTTAGAAGAAATCCCTACAAAAATAGTGATTTTCATCACTAAAAACCATTGTAAATACCATTTTCTATTTTTATAACTCCATTTTGTTCAAGCCGAGGAGTCCTCGAGCTTGAGGAGTATTAGAAGTACCATCGTACCAATTTTCATAATTTTTAGACTTCGTTTGAGCCCTCAAATAAGCCTTGGAACCTAATTTTTAACTAGGCCGGACACTAGGTCTGGACAGGGCCAAAACTACTCAAAAAACTATAAAAAGAGCTAGAGAGCTCATTTTTGGGGTTAGCTTGTTAGAGAATACAGCTTTTGTAAGAGAACTCTTTTGCAATCGAAGCTTTCCATTGTTCCTCTCTTTGATCTTACTTTGTGTGTGTGTGTGTGTGCATGTTTGTGTGCTTTCACTCACGCACTTGTACCTTCACTTGCTCGTGGTCTTCATACCGGTCCTCATGGCTCCGCGGATTGACAAGTAAAGGAGGTGGTGCTTACGCTTGAGCTACACCAAATTTTGGCACCGTTGCTAGGGAGAGAGCTTCGAGGACGAGCGTTGTGATGGTAAGATCGTAGACTTGCGATGTTGGAAGGTAAAAAAACTGTCATTTTTGTTCATTTTCTGATTTTCCTTCTTCATCTTCACCATCATCACCATCTCCATCTTCTTCCATCTTCTTCTTCATAGAAATTTATTGTTTTTTAGTGCATTTTCACCATTTTCATACCATTTTTCATGCATTATTGTGTGAGGAGTTAAGAAGTGCAAGGAAGAGCAAGCACTGTGTTTTTCATGATTTTCTGCACATACGGAGCTCGCCATTGCTCGGCGCTCAAAAATTTGAATTTCCCGCCAAAAAAACACGATTCTGTGATGAAAATTGTGATTCTGTGAAAAATTCAAATTTTTTTGAAAATCATGATTTTCTATTTCCCGTCTAAAAGCCCTCTGAAGGAAACACGATTCTGAGGTCATTCTCAGAATCGCGATTCTCTAGTTGTGCTCAGAATCGCGATTCTCTAAGTTTTCAAAAAGCACGATTCTGAGATCATTCTCAGAATCGCGATTCTCTGGTTGTGCTCAAAATCGCGATTCTCTAAATTTTCAAAAACACGATTTTGTGAAAACACGATTCTCTGTTGGCAATCGTGATTTTCATGTCAAAAACACGATTCTGAGATCATTCTCAGAATCGCGATTCTGTGGTTGTACTCAAAATCGCGATTCTCACAAATCACGATTTTCAGCCAAAAATAGGATTGTGATTAAACATGATTCTCTGCTCAAAATCGCGATTCTCACAAATCACGATTTTCAGCCAAAAACACGATTTTGTGAAAAGACGATTCTCTGAAAACACGATTTTGTGAGAACACGATTCTCTATTGGCAATCGCGATTTTCAAAACACGATTCTCAAAAAACACGATTTTCAAGGTACACAATCGCGATTCTCTGATGTCATACAATCACGATTCTCTCATTTTATAGCATCGCGATTCTTTGATTTCACACAATCGCGATTCTCTGATTTTACAGCATCGCGATTCTCTGATTTCACACAATCGCGGTTCTCTTGATTTCACAAAATCGTGATTTTTTCCAAAAGGTCCTGTTTCCCAAGAGCCTGATTTGACATAACTTTTTCATCCAAAGTCCATTTTTTTAGCTCTATAGCTCGTTGGAAAGCTCGTTTCGAATCCTACACGGCCTCAACTGTTTTATAAGAATAATGCGTTGATTTTCAGATAGGCTAATTTGAAGTTGACCCTCACGTGGGACTAGGGAACCAAGGGGGCTCCAAAGGATTTTGAACCATACCAAAGGGAAATTTTGGAATCTTAACCAAAGCTTATGAACCTGAGATCTGGTAGACACCTAGGCAAGGATAGACAAAGCATTAGATCTTCTCAGTCTAGTGTCAACCATACAGCTAAGTCTTGGGCACAAAAACTAAGTGGTTGTCCTTACGTACTAAACTCTGACACAAGTGACTCAGAAATGTCTTTTAGCATGGGGGAACCTGCAGGTGGCTCAGGAACTACCCATCTACAAACACCAGAAGGTCCCTATAAGACACAATTGGAATATATTCGGACCAACGGATTAGGTGCACGCATCTATGAGGATGGCCTGAGGCGATCAGTGGTCCAACTCAAAAATCCAGATCAACCCTTTGGACTTGAACACCCGGTGGTCAAGTTCGAAGAGGGTTCATACATTGACAAGGAAGGAACCATGTATGTGGTCACCAACCTACCAGATAGGACCGATGAGTTTGGAAACATCATTTGTGAGAATGAGATAGGAGACCTAGAATAAGGAAATGTAGGACAATGACCCCAAACTCCTAGAGGCTACTCAGTTTTGACCAGAGTGATCACTCCGGATTGGATCCCTCAAGAAAAAAAAAGCATAGAACTATTCTTTAATAGAGAAACAGAGGAAGCCTTTTGGAGATTCAAGCGAGAGCAACCTAGCCAATTGGGCATAGTCATCATCTACGAGTTCAAGGATCCAGAGATACCAGGCAAAGTTGTCTACTTGGATAACACATCAGAGAAGATGTTCTTGGTAACAGAACATGATAGACATGCAGGATTTGAAAATGAAAGACCTGAAAGAGAGAGACATCAAGTTCATAGACCACAAAGAGATGAACAGGATTTTCCATTGCCTAGACCCCGAGAGCACTCAAGAACCCTTAGACTCACTCAAGTGATCAAGGCAATGAAGAATTATTTTGACGGGACAAGAGATCCTTATGATCATGCGGCCGAGTTCAAACAAGTGTTAAGAGCTGAACAGGTTGAGGATTTGTTCACCCACTACGAGGCATTTGGTTTGACTCTTAAGGGCACTGCCTTGGCTTGGTTTCAACCACTGAGTAGTCGAAACTATTGCAAGATAGGTCAGCTGCTAGAAGAATTCATTGTAGAATTTTCCAAGAGTGGTATTAGGCATAACACATCATCTTTGATCCACAGTTTCAAGCAGACACCCCATGAAACAGTGCAACTAGCAAGAAGAAGGTTCAGACAGTACTTAGAAAGATGCCCTGTTCTAGAGTTGCCCCCACCTGCCAAACAGGTGGCCTTGTTCTTAGATGGCTTGCTGAGCACAAAGTTAAGATCATATGTGTACTTGAAAGACCCTAGATCCATAGAAGAGTGTGTGCGGACATGCATTGACATAGAAGATAACTTGGGTGAGGAGTTAGGATTGTCCAAACTCTATAAGGATTCTGATAGTTCTACTAGTCATACTTCGAAAATCTCCACAGAAATAGATGAGATAGCTGAGCAAGTTGCCAAGAAGCTCGGAGTCCAAAATAGACAAACACAAAGAGTCACCTCATTGAACCGATGCTATACCTGCGGAGGGGACCACATGGCTAATGTATGCCCATTGCACAACCAGAACATGAGAGAAAGGAATGCTCCATATTGCACTATTGAGAGAAAATACACAAACCACACGGCTCAAGATTGTCCCTACAATAGGCACGCTGTGAGACAGAACTATCCGCAACCTTACCCACAGGGTAGGTATCATAACCAATACCAACAACCATACTATAGACCACAACAGCAATATCACGCACCATATAGGCCACAACCAATCCTAGGAAACCAACCACTAGGTCCTACCAATGTGATCCCAGTTAAGTATGCAATAGCAGAAGAGAACCCTAATAGAGCATTGGTGCCAGTGAACCCTCTCGTCTCAGAGAATGAACATCATGCTCAGAGTTCTGAGTACTCCTATGAAGATAGTCCACATGCTTATTACACAGAGTCGCCTGAGCATAGTGAGATTTACTCGTATCAATATGAGGCACCCCCTATGGAGCAAAATTGGGAGCCGGAATACTCCAATGTCATGTACACAAAACCTAACCATAGGCCGCAATTGAGACAAATGAGACCACAAGCCCCTAGAGGATCTTGTTTCAGATGTCAAGGTGACCATTTCATTTGTGATTGTCCCCACCCACCATCTCCGAGTCAAGGTCAGGCTATCACAATACAAGCTTTTTGTCCTGAATGTGGCAAAGACCATCTCCCCAGAGATTGTCCAAGAAACCCCTCCAGTGCACCCAAGATTACACCCATTAATGTGGTAGGCTTAGTGGCGGATTCAAGTTCAAGTAGCAGTAATGTGGCTTCTATACAAGCTGTCACTAGGGCACAAGCCTTAAAACAGGATAAGCCAGTTGAACAATCAGAGTCAAGTGAATCAGGAGAGCCTAGCAAACGGAAAACAAGAACATGGAAGGATACTAGAGAGAAGGCCAATCGCAAGTGGAATAAAAAGTTATCAGAACTAGAAGAAAGTCTGAAGGAAGCGAAAACAAAAATAGATGACATTGCATCTCAAAGCCCCTCACATGCTGAAACTCCATCTACTCCACCTCATCCCACCCCACCACCCATTGTAAATAGACCGCAACCAGGTTCTGTTCTTGTAGATCCAACCCCAAAAGGCTTGGACATGATGTTCAAGGCCTACCAGGCTCCACTTCAAGAAGGGCCAACAGTTGCAAACCTAGACAAGAGTTACCCTAGAGCATATTTAGAGGTTGAACAAATGAAAATGTGCATGAAAATGGTAGAACAAGCTCAAGCTATACTTGAGACTAGTCAAAAGTTCAATCAGACAAACTCTATCAAACCAGATTTGCATTTCTAGGGCTTACTAGAAAGATTAGAGCAGTTGGTAAACAAACCACAAGTTTCTTTACCTCCACAGGCTCAACCAGTTATTGAAAGAGGAAGCTCACCACCAATGGGAGCTTATGTTCCTAATTCCACGGATGCTGGAATACCTCCTTCAATTCAACAGTACTCTCAAGAGTTCTTGTGGGAAATACAAGAAGAGAAATAGGCCAAGGAGAAGGGTAATTCCCCTCCTATTCCTGAGATTGATGATCTTCATGATCAATTTCCCCAAGACATTCCATCCATTTACGAAGATCAAGTGGAGCAACAAGGAGACGAAAGGTTAGATTTTGAATCTAATACCTTAGAATAACTGCCTCAATTTCCAGGCCTATGGGAATCTGAATCTCTTCAGATCAGAGCTCCCACAATATTGGTAAGAAACGAAGACTCAGTGGTTCCAAGGAACACTAATGTTGTGAAGAACACTAAGGTTCAGTGTCATCTCACTGTAGAAGAGCTGCTCAAAGCAAAACTTGAGCTATGGAATCATGTGAAGGATCAGGTCCCAGAACTTGATTCCAATAGGCCAAAAACAGGCTCTAAGCAAAAAGTTCCAGAGATACCTCTCGATAAAATAGGAGACATGTGTGAAGGTGAAGAAGGTAATACTTATCTTCCAATCACCTACCAAGGTTACACAACCAAAGCAATCATAGACTCAGGTGCTGGTGTTGCTATTGCAACCACTTCCTTGTGGAAGCAATGGGGCAAGCCCACATTAAGACCAACTAGAATGAAGCTTCAAATGGCTGATGGCCATTTTGAAAGACCTCTAGGATTGCTAGAAGGGATAACTCTAACCACTTGTGGTGTAGAGTTTGAGCACACATTTGCTATATGTGACTTTAAGAAAAATAATGTCTATGAGATGATCCTAGGAAGACCCTTCCTATGACAATTGCAAATAGTACAGGATTGGGGATCCAACTCCTTGTACTTGCAACACTTAGGGGTCACCTCCAAGGTCAATTTGAAGGATTAAACCTTCAGAGATGTACCACCCCTACAGTGGAATTCTATCCACAAAGAAAAAGAAGATTCTATCTCTGTGCAGTCTGAAAGTTCACCTGATCCATCATGGCTGCATGAAGATACTCATTTGTGGATGTGCAAGGTCGCAAAGGAAGAGGAAAAACGTTTAGAGGCAAGAGAAGAAGGAACTACGCCAGGAGATAGACCAATTAAAGACCCAGCTTATACACCGATGATCTTTCCAGATGAGCAATTTGAGCCTCATGGCTGGCCAGAAATCTTAGCTACCATGGACATTGCTGTTAATGAAGAACAATGGACACCTCATTGTGATGAGGAGGGTTATGATATTTCTGTGTTCATGTGTCAGCCCTTGCTCGAAGAATGTGACCCTAGTGATGTCATAGAAGAAGAAGAGAACGATGACGATCTAGAGTCCATTGTGATGGATAGTTGCTTTAATCGAGTCCATTGTGATGGATAGTTGCTTTAATTCAGAGTAGCACTATCTATAAGATGTAGGAGTGCTTACCCAAAAAGAAGAAGAACCTCTCACAAGTATTAAAACGGTAAATTCAAAGGATGGAAGTGAGAGCAGTCAAAAGAAAAAGAAAAGAAAAGCGGTGAAACAAGAGGAGGAGGAATCACTGTTTGAAGTACCAGAAAACTTCAAGAAACATGAAGTTGATGACCGCAAAATTTTGGTATGAATGCCTAAGAGAGAGACCATCATAGGAGAATCATATGATAATAAAGAAAAGACCAAGAAAATTGTAGTGACCATTGAAGAGAACGAAGAGAGATGCACATATATAGGAGATGACCTAAGTGCAAGAGAAGAAATGGAGCTCGTAGCTCTATTAAGGGAATATAGGGATGTGTTTGCATGGCATTATAGAGACTTGAAAGGAGTAGATCCAAGAATATGCTCGCATACGATCCCCATGACCGATGATGCCAAGCCCACCAAACAGAAGCCCTACACATATAATGATACATATGCAGCAAAAATAAAAGAAGAAATTGATAGGCTGATTGAAGCTGGATTCATCTATGAGATTGAGCATACTCAATGGGTGTCCCCCATTGTAGTGGTGCCTAAGAAGAATGGGAAGTTGCGAGTGTGTATTAACCTTAAAAAAGTTAATGCCGCTACGATCAAGGATAGTTATCCACTTCCAATCACGGAACACCTGTTGGAGCGTGTTACAGGCAAGGAAGTTTATAGCTTCCTTGATGGATTTTCGGGTTACAATCAAGTGGCCATTGCCCCAGAAGATCAACACAAAACAGATTTTGCCACAGAGTGGGGAATCTTTGCATTTCGTGTGATGCCATTTGGTCTCACCAATGCATCTACAACATTCCAAAGGCTCATGTGTCATGTCTTCAAAGAGTTCTTGCGAAAGAGCTTAGAAGTATATGTGGACGATTTATGTGCTCATTCCCAAGAAAAAAGATTTCACATCCCTGAGCTCAGACAAATCTTCAACAAGTGTAGAGAATATCGAGTGTGTCTGAACCCAGAAAAGTGTGTGTTCATGGTGCGTCAAGGTAAAATCTTAGGTCATATTGTTTCTAAGAATGGAATCTCAACATATGAAGATAAGGTACGAGCCATAGCGGAGCTACTAAGGCCAAGGAATGTTAAAGAGGTACAAGCCTTTATGGGCCATTGTGGATATTACCGTAGGTTTATCCACATGTACGCGATCATAGCTAGACCCCTTTATGCCTTGTTGTCTAATTTTGAGTGGAATGACGAATGCGAGAATTCTTTCAATGAACTGAAGAAACGTTTGTATCATGTGGCTATTGATCTTGAAGACCAACATAAGACAACCTTTGCTCTTGAATGGGGCATCTATTCCTTTACGGTTATGCCATTTGTGTTGACCAATGCATCCTTCACTTTCCAAAGATTGCATAAAAGACAAAGGACTCACAATTTGAGATTTAGTGATGGTGTACACTTTGAAGCACCATACTAAAAAGTTTTGAGAGAGAGGATATGGTCATCTTATCATCCATATAATATCTTTGGGAGGTGATATTAATCTAGCAACATTAGATGCAACATTAGATGGGGATATCCATTCAACCTACATTAGTGGTTGTAAAGCTATGTCGTGAAGGGGCTCAATTGGGCGGATCAAGTCCACTACCATTGTTCCACTGAATGTGCATGCAACGTGCTTCAAGCAAGCTCAGGTGATAGAATGGAAACTCAAAGAGACAAATAAATTCAATGGAAATTGATTAGATCACTTACACAAGTCCTCATCTTGAAAGAGAATAATAAACTTAAGTGAGATATGGAAATAATTTTAGAGAGAATTGGAAGGAAAGAGGTAAGGGAACATTGGGAATAAGAGAAATTTATTCACAATAAGTGTTCATATTGAAAATAATGGAAAAAATACATGTTACCAATTCATCATAATGTTGATTCATAATATTCATCAATCATAAAATCCCCCAGCATGTGTGTGGAGCCATCTTCAAGATGAGAGAAGAATCACCACCAAGATGAGAGATATCCAGCCTCCATCAAGTATATAAGACTCTTCTTCATAGTGTGTGTGTGTGTAGCCCCCACCACCACCAGTAGAGAGCACCTCCTTGGATCTTCCTCCTTCCTTCAACAATGGATAGATAATGTATTGAATGATACGTGATCAATGAATGGTTTCTTCCAACCCTAACTTCCGTTCAGCTTCCATGTACCATGAGATGATGATTCTGACTATGATGAGAGATGCTTCACAATGAGCTTAGGTCATGAATATATAGTTTTTGTAAACTCCCACGATGGCTTTTCTTTAAAAGCATAAAACTAGCAATTCATATTCCTAAAAGCACTATCGCATGCGATTAAGTAAAAAGAGTGAAGGCTTTTCTTTAAAAGCATAAAACTAGCAATTCATATTCCTAAAAGCACTATCGCATGCGATTAACTAAAAAGAGTGATAGGAAAAAATTTCCATAAGTTTTGCTTTTAAGTTTTATGATTCGTAGCTTTTGTTTTATCTTGAAGTTTTTT